>CM066162.1:56194529-56197029 GCA_033629205.1 Lithocarpus polystachyus | reverse complement strand
TCTTTGACTTGGGCACTCAAAGCACGCCTAGCCACAAGTGACTCACCCTCCACTGGATACTCCACATCATCGTCACAAGCATCCTTAAGTGATGGAATTTGGTTATCATCTCCCTCACTTTCAGTTTCCACCTCTCCATCAATACGTGTAATCATGGTCCTCTTATGTGGGCATTGTGAAGCTATATGACCTACTCCCAAACAATGAAAACACTTAATATCACGATTATGAGTTTGGGATTCATTTTTACCTTTGTTGACACCGGGAGCCTCATCTCTCGTTTTTGGTGGTTCGGTTTTGGACTTGAAAACAACCCCTTCGTCTTTCCTCCCATTTGACCTCCATGAAGTAGAGGAGCCCGAATTTAGAAATGATCGAGTCCCTTTCCTTTTAAGTTGTCGTTCTAACTTTATTGCCATGTGCACCATGTCCTCCAACTCCACGTAGTGCTGCAACTCCACCATGTTGGCAATGTCCCAATTCAGCCCATTCAAAAACCTTGCCATGGTAGCTTCTCTATCCTTCTCTACATAAGCTGGAATCATGGAAATCTCCATCTCCTTGTGGTAGTCATCCACGCTTCTATAGCCTTGAGTAAGACTCTTTAATTTTTGATACAAATCCCTATAGTAGTGACTAGGGACAAATCGCCTCCTCATGGTGGCCTTCATTTCCTCCTACATCTCAATAGGCATGTCATGGTTTCTCCTTCTCTTCATCACAAGTTGATCCCACCATATAATAGCATAGTCAGTAAACTCAATTATAGCTAGTTTTACCTTTTTCTCCTCGGAGTAGTTATGGCACTTAAAGATGAACTCCACCTTCTTCTCCCACTCCAAGTACACTTCTAGATCATTTTTCCCTTAGAATGATGGTATCTTCATTTTTATGTGATGAGAATCAATAAGTATTCAAAGATCCATTGCATGTTCCAGTTGGGCCTATTACAAGAGTAAGATCCAAAAAGATCAAAGAAGCACTTAATGGGTTGATTCAAGAGATTTGGGCTGATTCTAAAGCAGGACATTCCCGGCTGGGCCCAAAGGAAGATAGAGGCATAATAAATTTAATCCAAGCTATTGAGGGATGATCTGGCTTAATTGGGCATTATTTTATGGTGTGGATTAATGGTTGATTGACTTTCCAGCTCTATATTAGTTAATAGACATTTTTCATATTTTGGAACTTCTAATTTCAGACCAGACCTACCTTAATTTTAAAATTTTATTATTTAGTACATTTTTTAGCTATTTTCCTATTTTGGATCTGCTATTTTCAGAACAAATCAGCTTTTATTTAGGGTTTTATTATTTAGTACGTTTTTTATATTTTCTACATTCAGTCATGTCTTATAAATAGCATGCACTCATTGTAATAGAGAAGATTTTTGAATAAAAATCAGAAAGTAGGTGAGGCTTTGCTCTTCTCTTTCGTTCTTCAAGAGCTGTGAACTTATCGGGGATTCTTCCTATTGGCATTCAAGCTTTATACCTTTGGTTCGTGATTCCATTATAATCATTAGGTCGAGGTCTGTTACTTATACCTTTGGTTCGCGTTTCTCTTATAAACGTTGGGTTAGGGTTCTATCAAAATCTGAATTTTAGCTTTCTTGGGAAAATATTCCAATATTATTTGTTGGGTCTCAAAGCGTGTTGATTGAGGTTCGCATCATTTGGTATCAGAGCTCAGGTTCTAAAATCAGTTTTCTATCATTTTATCTTTTGTTTCCTGTTATCATCCTATCTTGTTCCTTTTGTGTTCTTTATTCCTCGTTCTTATTTGTGATGTGCATTAGGTTAAAATTGAGCACCAGGTTCTAAAAAAAAAAACGTGAAAAAAAAGAAAAAAAAGTAAGAGACTTCAGAACAGAAAAAGAAATAAAAAAAAAAACAAATTGTTTTTTTTAGTTTCGGTTCTCTCAAACCAAAATATTGTTTTCTTTTGTCCTTTTCTTTGATTTAGTGTTCCTGTCATATTTTCTTGCCGTTGGTAATTGTTTAAATACTACAAGTTGAATTTCTTGATCAAGTTTACTAGTTTAATGCAGAACTGAAAAGAAGCAGCCACGAGTGAAAAAAGGCAAGAGAGTGTGAGACTAATATCAGTAAAAAGCCAATTTAAGAGTGAAACACGGTGGGAGTGACTTAATTTGAGTGCAAACACGTGAGGGAGTGTTGTGAAGAATTATTTCTAATGTTTTTCTCTATATTTTCAAAAGTATGTCTTCCAGGGGTGAAACATCAAATAAGGAAGGACGGGAGGAGTCGTCCATCATGTTGCAGGCTATGCAACAACAATTTGAACGCATGAACGTGGTGTTTAATGAGATTCGGGATCGGTTAGACAGGTAAGATACTATTATTCCTAATGTACGTGAGGAGCATCCCCAAAGAGCCCCTAATGCTAGAAGGCAAGAAAGGCATGTGCGCGTGTATGATTCTGATGACTACCACGAGGATGAGTTTGAAGATGAAGAGGATCAAGTTTCATTGAACAG
>CM066162.1:56047029-56189529 GCA_033629205.1 Lithocarpus polystachyus | reverse complement strand
TAAATCAAAGAAAATAGGACAAAAGAAAACAATATTTTGGTCCAAGAGAACTGAAACTAAAAAACAATATTTTTTTTTTCTTTTCTGAATTCTCTTTTTTTTTTTCTTTTTTTTTACACTTTTTTTTTTTTAAATTTTATAGAACCTGGTGCATCATCTTAACCTGGTGCATGTCAGAAAATAAGAACGAGGAATATAGAACACAAAAGGAATAAGATAGGATGATAACGGGAAACCAAAAAAAATAATAATAATAAAAGGATAGAAAACTGATTTTAGAATCTGAGCTCTGATACCAAATGATGCGAAATTTAATCGACACGCTTTAAGACCCAACAAACAATATTGGAATATTTGCCCAAAAAGCTAAAATTCAGATTTTTGATAGAACCCTGACCCAATGTTTATAAGAGAAACACGAACCAAAGGTGTAAGTAACAGACCTCGACCCAATGTTTATAATGGAATCACGAACTGAAGGTATAAAGTTTGAATGCGACAAGGAAGAATCCCTAATAAGTTCGCAGTTCTTGAAGAATCAAAGAGAAGAGCAAAGCCTCACCTTTTTCTGATTTTTATTCAATAATGTTCTTTATTACAATGAGTGTATGCTATTTATAAGGCATGATTGAATGTAGAAAATATAAAAAACGTACTAAATAATAAAATCCTAAATAAAAGCTGATTTGGTCTGAAAATTGCAGATCCAAAATAGGGGAATAGCTAAAAAACATTCTAAATAATAAAATCCTAAAATTAAGGTAGATCTGTTTTGAAATTAGAAGTTCCAAAATAGGAAAAATGTCTATTAACTAATATAGAGCTGGAAAGTCAATCAGCCATTAATCCACGCCATAAATAATGCCCAATTAAACCAGATCAGCCTTCAATAGCTTGGATTAAATTTATTATTCCTTTATCTTCCTTTGGGCCCAGCCTGGAATGTCCTGCGTTAGAATCAGCCCAAGTCTCTTGAATCAGCCCCATTAAGTGCTTCTTTGATCTTCTTGGATCTTGCTCTAGTAATAGGCCCAACTGGAACATGCAATGGATTCTTGAGTGCTTGTTGATTCTCATCAAACACCTTCCCAAGAATGTACCTAAACTCTGAACCTGTATCTCTGGTAGTAAGATCAAATGGTCCTTCCTTGAAGGGACGCTATATATATGGTTCCTAAACCATTACAAAAGCTAGGTGGCGACTCCCCCCTTGTGTCCATAGTGGTGACTCCACAGGGATATTGAGATTAATTCCTATGTGTCTTGTTTCTTAACCTTAATAGAAATTATTTCAATACTTGTTTGCACACACATCACATGTTATCTTTTGTCCCTTAACCTTGGTTGGTGATGAGTGGGAGGATGGAAGGCTCTATTCGGGCCAAAATTTTCTGAAGTTCATTCCACAAACTAACAATTGGTGCCATCGGCTATAGCGGGCTTTAAGTACGTTAAAGGTTTGCTACCAACCCACTATGGGGTCCACTTAGGCATAGGGAGCCTACCCATACTAGAGAGATCCTAGACCCTATCACAAAGGATACCCTTTATATCTCTTGTTTGTTCAACCATATATCATGTGTTCATCTAATTCTAAAGAACAAATAAAAGAAGTAAAAATGGAAGGGATGGCCTTAAAGTTGTGGTACACCCTTATATGTTATGGGATAAAGGAAAGAAGTTCTCGCACATAAGAGGCTTGTCCCTAAATCCAAAGGTATATTTTAACTTGAAAGGTTCATAAGGCCATAGCCTAATTGCTGTCCTAGGCCAATTGGAAAAATCCCTTTTGAAAAAGAGGACTTTGGGTTAGGGTAACAAATATGCTATGGACTTAGCATCCAAAATCCTACAATACCAATATGAACTTCTGATGAGAATCAACAAGCATTCAAGGATCCATTGCATGTTCCAGTTGGGCCTATTACTAGAGTAAGATCCAAGAAGCACTTAATGGGCTGATTCAAGAGATTTGGGCTGATTATAATGCTGGACATTCCAGGCTGGGCCCAAAGGAAGGTAAAGGCATAATAAATTTAATCCAAGCTATTGAGGGCTGATCTGGCTTAATTGGGTGTTATTTATGGCGTGGATTAATGGCTGATTGACTTTCCAGCTCTACATTAGTTAATAGACATTTTTCCTATTTTGGATCTGCTAATTTCAGACCAAATCTACCTTAATTTTAGGCGTTTATTATGTAGAACGTTTTTTTAGATATTTTCCTATTTTGGATCTGCTATTTTCAGATCAAATCAGCTTTTATTTAGGGTTTTATTATTTAGTACATTTTTTATTTTTTTTTTTATTTTCAGTCATGTCTTATAAATAGCATGCACTCATTGTAATAGAGAGAATAATTGAATAAAAACCAGAAAAATGTGAGGCTTTGCTCCTCTCTTTCGTTCTTCAAGAACTGTGAACTTATTAGGGATTCTTCCTTGTGGCATTCAAACTTTATACCTTTGGTTTGTGATTCCATTATAATCATTGGGTCGAGGTCTGTTACTTATACCTTTGGTTCACGTTTCTCTTATAAATGCTGGGTGAGGGTTCTATCAAAAATCTGAATTTTAGCTTTCTTGGGCAAATATTCCAATATTGTTTGTTGGGTTTCAAAGCGTGTCGATTGAGGTTCGCATCATTTGGTATCAGAGCTCTAGTTCTAAAATCAGTTTTCTATCCTTTTATCTTTTTTGTTTCCTGTTATCATCCTATCATGTTCCTTTTGTGCTCTTTGTTCCTCGTTCTTGTTTTGTGATGTGCACTAGGTTAAAATCGTGCACCAAAACGTGAAACTAAAAATGTTGTTGTCTTTAGTTTCGGTTCTCTCAGACCAAAACGTTGTTGTCTTTTGTCCTTTTTCTTTGATATAGTGTTTCTGTCATATTTTTCTTGCCGTTGGTATTTGTTTAAATACTACAAGTTGAATTTCTTGATTAAGTTTATTAGTTTTAATGCATAACTGAAAAGAGGAAATTATGAGTGGAAAAAGGCAAGAGAGTGTGAGACTAATATTGGGAAAAAGCCAATTTAAGAGTGAAACACGAGTGGGAGTGACATAATCTGAGTGCAAACACGTGAGGGAGCGTTGTGAGGAATTATTTCTAACATTTTTCTGTAGTTTTAAAATTATGTCTTGCAGGGGTTATTGTAATTAGACTTTCATTAAAATGAACTTTAAAAAATTTCTAAGGACACCTAAAAAGTTAAAAAAAAAATAATTGGGACATGAACTTAATGAAATGGGGCTTCTTTTCAGGCATCATTGCACCGTCAAAGTCAAGAAAACACCTCCCAACTCCCATTGGATTCGAGAGAAAGGCGCGCTTGATCAAGATTAAGGACACACACCAAGAAGAGGAAGAGACCCCCTAAGAAACAATGACTACCTCCATGGAAGACTCAATGGCGCAAAAGATCCTTAAGGGTTTGGATGAACATGGAGAGGCCCTTAAGAAAATAGGAGGACGTCTCACTCAATTGGAGGAATCTAAGCTCAAAAAGCCTTCACATGTGGAAATCCATGATGATGAGAAGGAAGTGGAAGAGTGGGACGAAAAGGACAAAGCGAAATATGAAAGGAACAAGCAATTTGAGAAGCTCACTGGGAAAACCATAGCTATGGGGGAAAAAATGGAGAAAATGCAACTCTTCTTCCGCAAGGCACAAGGGATGGATGATTACCTTTATAACATAGGGGGAGTGAGTTCAAAGGCTCCTATTGCATTGCCTCCCAAGTTCAAGATTTTTTATGTGGAAAAGTTTGAGAAGATACCTAAGAATCGCTTAAAATGAAAGGCTAGATGAGAAGAAAATTTTGCATGCATTTTTCCTCTCACTCATGGGAGGTGCATCAAGGTGGTACTTTAGCCTTGATCCAAGCAAAACTAAGGTGTGGAATGAACTAGTGGAATTGTTTGTGGACTAATTCATCTTCAACAGCTTGATTGATGTGACTCTAAGGGATTTGGAAACTACCAAACAAGGTGTAAGGGAGACATTTTCTGAATACATGACTAGATGGAAGACTAAGGCATTTAGAATGGTCAATAGGCCATATGAGAAGGACCAAATCAACATGATCATCAAGAACTTGCTTCCGGCTTATAATAGTAGGCTTTTGTCATCGCCTATTAGCTCATTTTGAGAATTATGTGATTGTGGGACAAGAATTGAAGACGCTATCAACAATGGACAATTGGAGAAAGGTGAAAGTAAGTCTCTGACCAAGAAAACATGTGGAAGGGGAGCAACCATCACTAAAGTGCCCAATCCCATGAATGTGAGGGCCATCATACCCCAACAAACACTAGCCTACCCAAAGAAAGCTCGCCGAGAATTCTCCAACCTATGAATGAGCCTCACCAAAGCATATGAATCCTATCCTCCAAAGGATTCATTAAACCATTAGACCCTACACCCATGCCTAATCCCATACCTCCCACTTGGAACCTCAATGAATATAGCCACTACAACAAAAAATCTTGCCATAAAACTGACTATTGCTTCCGCCTTAAACACGAAATACAAAAACCTCATAAACAATGGAACCCTCCCAAATCCTAACATTATCTCCAAACCTAACATTAGTAATGTAACGACCCCAAGGAAAAGTGCTAGCCACATCTGCGCTATACCTCAAAAGGACTAGTCACTATTGAGGTTCCTTGTAGTTGTTAATAAAGCCCAGATTTACCCAGTAAATACCCGATGTGGGACTCATCACACACTCACGCACATCACACAATCAATCAATCAAATTGGGGTATCACAATCTCCCCCACTTAAATCCCTAACGTCCTCGTTAGGGCCCACTTTATGGGGTAATGTCTCTGAGCCCACACGGGGTTACCGGGCCGGCTTTGATACCATATGTAACAACCCAAGGAAAAGCGCTAGCCACATTTGCGCTATACCTCAAAAGGACTAGTCACTATTGAGGCTCCTTGTAGTTGTTAATAAAACCCAGATTTACCCAGTAAATACCCGATGTGGGACTCATCACACACTTACACACATCACACAATCAATCAATCAAATTGGGGTATCACAAGTAAGAACCCCAATACCATAGGGCTCCTCCTCTATATCAAAATTGCGTACAAATAGATGAGATTGAATGTGATTGCTCAAAGTTGATAGAAATTACAAATGTCAATATCAATGCTGTGGAAGTCCAAGGAATATGGGATGAAGAATGTTAGGACATATGTGAATCATGTTAGGAATATATGTCAATTAGAATTGGTTAATCCTTTAACAAAACGCACTTTACTTGTAATTGGGTAGATCTAGGATGTGTTTAATACATCAAGGAACAAGGTTTGAAGTCCAAGTATTAAAGCCATGCAAATTTGTCTAAGAAACAAGTAAAAGAAGTGCTGGATTTTAAAGCTCAACAGCTAGCTCAACATATAGCATCTATCGAGGTTTAAAAGGCAGCTTTTGCCCAATGATGAGAATCAACAAGCATTCAAGGATCCATTACATGTTCCAGTTGGGCCTATTACTAGAGCAAGATCCAAGAAGATCAAAGAAGCACTTAATGGGCTGATTCAAGAGATTTGGGTTGTTCTAACGTAGGGCATTCCAGGCTGGGCCCAAAGGAAGATAAAGACATAATAAATTTAATCCAAGCTATTGAGGGCTGATCTGGCTTGATTGGGCGTTATTTATGGCATGGATTAATGGCTGATTGACTTCCTAGCTTTATATTAGTTAATAGACATTTTTCCTATTTTGGAACTGTTAATTTTAGACTAGATCTATCTTAATTTTAGGCTTTTATTATTTAGAATGTTTTTTAGCCATTTTCCTATTTTGGATCTGCTATTTTCAGACCAAATCAGCTTTTATTTAGGGTTTTATTATTTAGTACATTTTTTATATTTTCTATATTCAGTCATGTCTTACAAATAACATGCACTCATTGTAATAGAGAGGATTATTGAATAAAAATCAGAAAAATGTGAGGCTTTGCTCTTCTCTTTGGTTCTTCAAGAACTGTGAACTTATTAGGGGTTCTTCCTTGTGGCATTCAAACTTTATACCTTCGGTTCGTGATTCTATTATAATCATTGGATCGAGGTCTGTTACTTATACCATTGGTTCGCGTTTCTCTTATAAACCTTGGGTTAGGGTTCTATCAAAAATCTAAATTTTAGCTTTCTTGGGAAAATATTCCAATATTGTTTGTTGGATCTCAAAGCGTTTCGATTGGGGTTCACATCATCTGGTATCAGAGCTCAGGTTCTAAAATCAGTTTTCTATCCTTTTATCTTTTGTTTCCTGTTATCATCCTATCTTGTTCCTTTTGTGTTCTATATTCCTCGTTCTTATTTTGTGACGTGCACTAGGTTAAAATCTTGCATCAGGTTCTAAAAAAAAAAAAATAAAGAGAAAAAAAAGAAAACACTTCAGAAAAGAAAAAGAAATCAAAAAAAAAAATTTGTTTTTTTAGTTTCCGTTCTCTCAAACCAAAATTTTGTTTTCTTTTGTTCTTTTCTTTGATTTAGTGTTCCTATCATATTTTCTTGCCATTGGTATTTGTTTAAATACTACAAGTTGAATTTCCTGATCAAGTTTATTAGTTGAATGCAGAATTGAAAGAAGAAGCTACAAGTGGAAAAAGGCAAGAGAGTGTGAGACTAATATCGGGAAAAAGTCAATTTAAGAGTGAAACAAGAGTGGGATTGACATAATTTGAGTACAAACACGTGAGGGACTGTTGTGAGGAATTATTTCTAACATTTTTCTCTGTATTTTTAAAAGTATGTCTTCCAAGGGTGAAATATCAAAAAAGGATGGATGGGAGGAGTCATCTATCATGTTGTAGGCTATGCAACAACAATTTGAATGCGTGAACGTGGTGTTTAATGAGATTCGGGATCGGTTGGATAGGCAAGATACTGTTTAATGAGATTCGGGATCAAAGGACTTTATCCACTTTGATCTGGAATTGTTGGATTGGCGATCACAAGTCCTCTTCTACTTTGATTTGGAATGGAATGACGATTAAAGGTCCTCTTCTACTTTGATCTTTAGCGTAATGACAATCACAGGATCTCTTCTACTTCGATCTGGAATGGGATAATGATCAAAGTCCTCTTCTACTTAAATTTGGAATAGGAATGATGACGAACGTTCCTTTTCTACTTTGATTTGGATTAGGATGACGATCAAAGGTCCTCTACTACTTAATTTGGATTTGTTGTAATAGTGATCAAAGGTCTTCATCTACTTTGATATGGAATTGTTGAAATGGGGATCAAAGGTCTTCATCTACTTTGATCTGGATTTGTAATGATGCTCAAATGTCTTCGTCTACTTTGAACTAGATTTGTTGAAATAGTGTTCAAAGGTCTTGATCTACTTTGATATGGATTTGTTAAAATGGGGATCAAAGGTCTTCATCTACATTGATCAGGATTTGTTGAAATAGCAATCAAAGGTCTTCATCTACTTTGATCTAGATTTGTTGAAATGGAGACCAAAGGTCTTTGTCTACTTTGATCCAGATTTGTTGTAACGATTAAAGGACTTCATATACTTTGATCTGGAGTTGTTGGAATGTCGATCAAAGGTCATCACCAACTTTAATCTAGATTTATAGTGTCGGTTAAAGGTCTTCATCTACTTTGAACTGGAATTGTTGGAATGACGTTCAAAGGTCCTCTTCTACTCTGATCTGGAATGGAATGACGATTAAAGGTTCTCTTCTACTTTGATCTTTAACAGAATGACGATTAAAGGTCCTCTTCTACTTCTATCTGAAATTGGATGACGATCAGAGGCCCTCTTCTACTTCGATCTGGAATGAAAATGACGATCAAAGGTCCTCTTTCTACATCAATCTGGAATGGGATGACGATCAAAGGTCCTCTTATAGATTGATCTGGAATGTAATGACAATTGAAGGTCCTCTTCTAGTTCGATCTGAAATGGGATGACAATCGAAATTCCTCTTCTACTTCTAATGTAGGACACAATTTACTATTTAATTATTGTAATTTTTATTTTTGGTATTTTTATGTAAAAAACGTTATTTTAGGTTTAGGCGATTTATTTCCTTGTTTTTAGGTGCGTTTAATATTTTTTAGGTCAAATGATTCCTGATATGGTTAGGTATCAATTAGAAGTTATTTTAGAATATATTTTCTTGTCTATGAAGTTTTATGAAGCCCTTCAATAAGCCCTTAA
This sequence comes from Lithocarpus polystachyus, assembly GCA_033629205.1. Lineage (NCBI taxonomy): Eukaryota > Viridiplantae > Streptophyta > Magnoliopsida > Fagales > Fagaceae > Lithocarpus > Lithocarpus polystachyus. The sequence goes on along the minus strand of CM066162.1, from coordinate 56,181,327 downwards.
GTCTGTAAACGTTTTTGATAGATCATTGAATAAAAATCAGAAAAGGTGAGGCTTTGCGCTTCTTTTTGGTTCTTCAAGAATTGTGAACTTATTAGGGATTCTTCCTTGTGGTGTTCAAATTTTATACCTTCGGTTCGTAATTCCATTATAATCATTAGGTCAAAGGTCTGTTACTTATACTTTTGGTTTGTGTTTCTCTTAAAAGCGTTGAGTCAGAGTTCTATCAAAATCTGAATTTTAGCTTTCTTGGGCAAATATTCCAATATTGTTTGTTGGGTCTCAAAGCGTGTCGATTAAAGTTCGTATCATTTGGTATCAGAGCGTAAGTTCTAAAATCAGGTTAAAATCGAGCACCAAGCTCAAAAAAAAAAAAAGTGAAAAAAAAAGAGATGGTAATTATTGAGAACATTGTGGAAGATTCAATTGAGGTCAAATATGAGGATGAGTCCATAACTCACTATCCTCAAGTCTATGACGCGAACCTCAATCGACATGCTTTGAGACCCAACAAACAATATTGGAATATTTGCCCAAGAAAGCTAAAATTTAGATTTTGATAAAACCCTGACCCAACGTTTATAAGAGAAACACAAACCAAAGGTATAAGTAACAGACCTCGACCCAATGATTATAATGGAATCACAAACTGAAGGTATAAAGTTTGAACGTCGCAAGGAAGAATCCCTGATAAGTTCACAGTTCTTGAAGAACCAAAGAGAAGAACAAAGCCTCACTTTTTTCTGATTATTATTCAATAATAATCCTCTCTATTACAATGAGTGCATGCTAGGCATGACTGAATGTAAAAAAATATAAAAAAACATACTAAATAATAAAACCCTAAATAAAAGCTGATTTGGTCTGAAAATAGCAGATCCAAAATAGGAAAATAGCTAAAAAATGTTCTAAATAATAAAAGCCTAAAATTAAGGTAGATCTAGTCTGAAATTTGAAGTTCCAAAATATGAAAAATGTCTATTAACTAATATAGAGTTAGAAAGTCAATCAGCCATTAATCCACGCTATAAATAACGTCCAATTAAGCTAGATTAGCCCTCAATAGTGTGTCGATTGAGGTTCGCATCATTTGATAATCTGGATTTGTTGAAATAGCAATCAAAGGTCTTCATCTACTTTGATCTGGATTTGTTGAAATGTGGATCAAAGGTCTTCATCTACTTTGATCTGGATTTGTTAAAATGGGTACCGAAGGTCTTCATCTACTTTAACCTGGTGTTGTAATGACTATTAAAGTTCTTCTTCTTCTTTGATTTTGATTTATTGAAATAGCATTCAAAGGTCTTCATCTACTTTGATCTGGATTTGTCGAAATGGGGATTAAAGGTCTTCATCTACTTTGATATGGATTTGTTAAAATGGGTATCGAAGGTCTTCATCTACAATGATTCAGATTTGTAGAAGTAGCGATCAAAGGTCTTTGTTTACTTTGATACGGATTTGTTGAAATGGGGATTAAAGATCTTCATCTATTTTGATCTAGAGTTGTAATGACGATGAAAGGTTTTCATCTACTTTGAGATCTACATTGATCTGGATTTGTTCAAATGGGTATCAAAGGTATTCATCTACATTTATCAGGATTTGTTGAAATATCGATCAAAGGTATTCATTTACTTTGGCCTGGATTTGTTGAAATGGGGATCAAAGGCCTTTATCTACTTTGATCTTTAGTTGTAATGACAAGAAAAGGTCTTTTTCTACTTTGATCTAGATTTATTGAAATTGTGATCAAAGGTCTTCATCTACTTTGGTATGGATTTGTTGAAATGGAGATCAAAGGTCATCATCTACTTTGATATGGATTTGTTGAAATGTGGATCAAACGTCTTAATCTACTTTGATCAAGAGTTGTAATGACGATCAAAGGTCTTCTTCTACTTTGATCTGGCTTTGCTGAAATATCGATCAAAGGTCTTCATCTACTTTGATCTGGATTGGATCAAAGGTCTTCATCTGCTTTGTCCTGGAGTTGTAACGACTATTAAAGTTCTTCTACTTTCATTTGGATATTTTGAAATAGCGTTCAAAGGTGTTCATCTACATTGATATGGATTTGTTGAAATGGGGATCAAAGGTCTTCATCTACATTGATCTGGATTTATTGAAATTGCGATTAAAGGTCTTCATCTACTTTGATCTGGATTTGTTGAATTGGGGATCAAAGGTCTTCACCTACTTTGATCTAGAGTTGTAATGAAGATCAAAGGTCTTCTTCTACTTTGATATGGATTTATTGAATTAGAAATCAAATGTCTTCATCTACTTTGATTTGGATTTGTTGAAATGGGGATCAAAGGTCTTCATCTACTTTGATTTGGATTTGTTTAAACGAGGATCAAAGGTCTTCATCTACTTTGATTTGTGGATTTGTTGAAATGGGGATCAAAGGTCTTCATCTACTTTGATTTGGATTTGTTTAAATGAGGATCAAAGGTCTTCATCTACTTTGATCTCTGGATTTGTTGAAATGGGGATTAAAGGTCTTTATCTACTTTGATATGAAGTTGTAATGACGATCAAAGGTCTTCTTCTTCTTTGATCTAGATTTATTTAAATAGCGATCAAAGGTCTTTATCTACTTTTATTTGGATTTGTTGAAATGGGGATCAAGGGGCTTCATCTACTTTGATATGGATTTCTTGAAATAGGGATCAAAGGTCTTCATCTACTTTGATCTGGGTTTGTTGAAATGTGGATCAAAGGTCTTCGTTTACTTTATCTAGAGTTGTAATAACGATCAAAGTTCTTCTTCAACCTTGATTTGGATTTGTGGAAATCTAGTGCAAAGGTCTTCATCTACTTTGAAACGAATTTGTTGACATGGGGATCAAAGGTCTTCATCTCCATTGATCTGGATTTGTTGAAATAGCGATTAAAGGTCTTCATCTACATTGTTCTGGATTTGTTGAAATGGGGAATAAAGGTCTGCATCTACTTTGACCTAGAGTTGTAATGACTATCAAAGTTCTTCTTCTTCTTTGATTTGGATTTGTTGAAATAGCGTTCAAAGGTCTTCATCTACTTTGATATGGATTTGTTGAAATGGTGATCAAAGGGCTTCATCTACTTTGATTTGGAATTGTTGGAATGGCAAACAAAGGTCCTCTGCTACTTCTATCTGGAATGGAATGATGATTAAGGGTCCCCTTCTACTTTGATCTTTAACGTAATGACGATCAAATGAGCGCTTCTACTTCGATCTGGAATGGGGTGACTATTAAAGTTCTCTGCTACTTCGGTTTAGAATAGGATGACGATCAAAGGTCCTCTTCTAGATTGATCTGGAATGGAATGACGGTTAAAGGTCTTCTTCTACTTCGATCTGGAATGGGAAAGAAGGTCAAAGGTCTTCTACTACTTTGATAATCTAGATTTTTGAAATAGCGAACGAAGGTCTTCATCTACTTTGATCTGGATTTATTGGATTGCCGATCAAAGGACCTCTACTACTCTGATCTGGATTTGTAATTTTGATTAAAGGTCTTCAAGTACTTTGATCAGGAATTGTTAGAAGGGCGATCAATGGTCCTCTTCTACTTTGATCTGTTATGGAATAATGATCAATGGTTCCCTTCTACTTTGATTTTAAACGAAATGACGATTAAAGGCCCTATTTTAATTCGATTCTTAATGGGATGTGATGGAAAATTACATGTTTGTATCGCATACAAAACATACACAGCAGAAAATAAATGGATCTACTTCATTCGCAATAGATAACATGCACTATGTAAGTTTCAGAATATAAGAACAAGAGAGTGTACCTTGGTGCGGTGAAATTAAAACCAAAGAGAAGAAGTTCTAGAGAACACTTTCAATCTTTACTCCAATTCCACTTGATGCCCAAGATATGTGGTCTCTTAATCAGTTCTATGTATTCCACTGATTATCTAATTGGGCTAGCCTTTTGGGCCTTTCTAATTGGGCTTTAGTGTGTGGCTTGGAGTGGGACCAAAAGGGAACAAATAAGACACTAGCTCCAATGGGCCTTGGGCTTTTCTGTCAACTCTTGACAAGTCCAAAGTTACCATTAATTATATTTAAAACCACTATATAAATATAATTGCACTTTAGGCCTTATTAATAAATTATATCCCAAGACTCTATTATACATGCAACCCCTTCATAAAATATTCGTAGTAATACAAAGTCATAAATATAAACTGCCACTTTGTAAATTACTACATCTTAATCCTTGAGTACACGGTTTAATCCTTTTAAGTTATTCATCATATATTTATGAAATCCAATTTCATAAATATATACTTTAGTTTTACTAAAGTGGTTAGGCCTAACTCTCTGAATAACTGAACCCATTAAACTTATCTCAAGGGAATATTTGATATCTCCGTTAAGAGACTATGAATTCCATCTTGAGAATATATGTTCCATCAACACTAAATGTGGTTGCCCAACATACTGAGGTTTTGACCGTTACTCTAGATCTCACTCCTGATATATCAAAGCAACCTACATTTCATGATCAGGTCCATTATTCTCTCAAGATTAAGAGTTCATGTGAATACAAGTCGTGAGATTTATTATTCAATTGATAGTCGTTAGGAGAATAATAAATCTCACAGCGGTCCAGTTCAATATGTCTTAACTCTTAAAACATATCAACATATCAACTAGAAGTCACCACTTCCATGATCAAGACAAATCATCGTGGTTAATATGTTATAGTCTTTGCAGATGAAATGCCCAATTTCATCACCGACTACGAACCAAAATTCTGAGTTTACAAAGAACTTGTGATATATATGTTCTGTGACTTTTCACATAAATCACATACTATGCATCTCATGGACTATATGATAATGTTCGAATATTCATGTTACCATTATTTTAGATAAGAATAAAACAACTTTATTAAACACAATATTAAGTCATACATCATTTCTCACATAATCATACATAGCATCATACAATAGGATTCAAGGGCACTTATCCCAACAATCTCCCACTTGCCCTAAAGACTATTGTGTACTAATCTATCTCCCATTCCCTCCAAATGTGACTCGAAGGTCCTTTGAGGCAAGGCTTTGGTAAAAGAATTTGCTAGATTATTTGCACTTTCAATCTTTGCTACCACCACATCTCCACGAGCAACAATGTCACGAACGATGTGGTACTTTCTCTCAATGTGCTTTCCTTTCTTGTGATTCCTTGGATCTTTGGATTGTGCAACTGCTCCACTATTGTCGCAAAACAATGTGATAGGAACTTGCTCCATTCTCACTACACCAAGATCAGAAATGAATTTCTTGAGCCATACAGCTTCTTTTGCCGCCTCACAAGCAGCAACATATTCAGCTTCCATGGTGGAGTCCGCAATACAAGATTGCTTAACACTCCTCCAACTTATGGCTCTACCTCCCAAGGTGAATACACATCCTGACGTGGACTTTTTGAAATCTAGATCTGATTGAAAGTCTGAATCTGTATAGCCAATGGGAATCAAATCCTCACAATGGTAAACAAGCATATAATCTCTCGTTCTCCGTAGATACTTGAGAATATGCTTTACAACTTGCCAATGTTGTGGTCCTGGATTTGATTGATACCGGCTGACTATGCCAACTGAAAAACAGATATCTGGTCTAGTTCAAAGCATGGCAAACATGAGACTTCCTACGACAGAAGCATAAGGAACTTGTCTCATCATATCTTCTTCCTCTTGAGTCTTAGGCCTTTGGTCATCAGACAGAGGAACTCCATGTCTGAAAGGAAGTAATCCTTTCTTGGAGTTTTGCATGTTAAACCGTTCTAGAACCTTATCTATATATCCAGCTTGTGATAAGCCTAACATCTTATTCTTGCGATCTCGCCAAAGCTTGATCCCTAGAACAAAATTAGCCTCACCCAAGTCCTTCATATCAAATTGGCTTGACAACTAAACCTTTACTGATGACATTACACCTACATCATTTCCAATGAGTAGAATATCATCAACATAAAGCACTAAGAACATTACTACTTTGTCTTGATGTCTTTTGTACACACATGGTTCATTAAGATTTTGTTCTAAACCAAATGACTTGATTGCTTGATCAAATCTGATGTTCCATGACCTAAATGCTTGCTTAAGTCCATAAATGGACCTATTCAACTTGTATACCATATGCTCTTGGTTCTTTGCTATGAAACCTTCTGGTTGCTTCATATAGATTTCCTCTTCAAGATTGCCATTAAGAAATGCAGTCTTGACATCCATTTGCCAAATCTCATAATCATAATGAGCAGCAATGAATACGAGAATTCTGATAGATTTAAGCATTGCCACTGGTAAAAAGGTTTCTTCATAATCAATACCCTCTTTTTGAGTATACCCTTTCGCCACTAGCCTTGCTTTAAAGGTTTCAACCTTTCCATCTATCCCTCTCTTCCTCTTGTAAACCCATTTGCAACCAACAGGCTTAATGCCGTTAGGTGCCTTTACAAGATCCCAAACTTGATTGAAATACATGGATTCTAATTCAGATTTCATAGCTTGAACCCAATGATGTGCATCTATATCATTCATTGCTTCTTTATAAGTGTAAGGATCAGTTTCGGCCTCCTCTGAGATAGCTTCATAAGTCTCTCCAAGACCTATGAATCTTATAGGTGGCCTAACATTCCTCCCACTACGATGAAGCACCTGTGTACTAGACATCTCATGAGTAGTATCTTGTGGTGTATCCAATACAACCACATCATCCCTAGTTTCAACCGTTGGTTGTTCAATTACAAGTTCATTCATTTTAGCCAAGACAACTCTACTTCTAGGAGTAAAATTATTCATATAGTCATTTTCCTAGAATTTAGCATTTGTACTAACAAAAACTTTGTTATTTTTACGACTATAGAATAAATAACCCCTAGTTTCTTTTGGATAGCCCACAAGCAAACATACTTCTGATTTTGGTTCCAACTTATCAGGCTTCCCTTTTAACACATATGCTGGACAACCCCAAATGTGGAGATATTTCATACTAGGCTTACGCCCACTCCACAATTCCATGGGTGTTTTGGGAACAGGTTTTGATGGAACTAAATTCAAAAGATGTATTGCTGTATCTAAGGCATAACCCCAAAAAGAAATAGGTAAAGTTGAGTAACTTATCATGGACCTAACCATTTCTAAAAGAGTCCTATTCCTTCTTTCTGCTACACCATTTTGTTGGGGAGTTCCAGGTGCAGTCAATTGGGATACAATCCCATTTTGAGTTAAGTAATCCTTGAAATCCCTAAGAAGGTATTCGCCACCACGATCAGATCGAATGGCCTTTATGCGTTTACCCAATTGATTCTCAACTTCAGCCCTAAACTCTTTGAACTTTTCAAAGGCTTCGGACTTCCGTCTCATAAGGTACACATAACCATATCTTGAGTAATCATCGGTGAAAGTGATGAAGTACTCATAACCTCCTTTTGCTTGGGTTGACATAGGACCACAAACATCTGAATGTACTAGTTCTAGTAACTCTTGGGCCCTTTTACCTTTTGCATTAAAAGGTCATTTGGTCATTTTACCTTCCAAACAAGATTCACAAACTGGTAATTCAGCAAAATCCAATGGCTCTAGGAGTTCATCTTTGATCAGTCTTTGAATCCTATTTGAATTAATATGACCCAAACGCAAGTGCCAAAGATATGCATCACTAGTAGAAGGAAACTTTCTCTTTAATGATTTTACATGTGAGTCATTATCTAATTCAGAATTATATAATTCATGCTTATCAGGAGTTAAAATATAAAGGCCATCCACAATATTGCCAGAACAGAAAAATGCTTTACCCTTCTTTATTACAACATTGTCTTTAAGGATAACACAATATCCACTTTTACCCAAATAAGTTGCAGAAATTAAATTCCTACAAACGTTAGGTACATACAGACAGTTATTTAATATTAAAACTCTTGATTCAAAACATAAATTAAGCACTCCAATAGCTTCAACCAGAATCCTACTCCCATCAGCCAAGGTCAGAAACAACTCTCCTTCTTTAAGCTTTCTGGTCTTTTGGAACCCCTGCAAAGAATTGCAGATATGATTAGTACAACCTGAATCCACGCACCAGGAATCCATGGGATTTTGTACTAAACATATTTCAAGAAGGAATGAAATTTTCATACCCTTATTGGCAGCCTTAAACTTTGGACAATTCCTCTTCCAATGTCCTTTCTCACCACTATGGAAACATTTTCCTTTCAGCTTCTTTCCTTTGTCAGCAACCCCTAAGACAATTTGTTTACCCTCTTGTTTAGTGAAGTCCTTCTTCTTCTTCTTCTTACCCTTGCCTTTCGACGTAGGTTGAGAAGTAGAAGCTTCACCCACATTGGCTTTAAGACTAGCATTAGAAGTACCAAGGATGCCTTCCACCGCTACCAACTCATTCATTAATTCAGACAAAGAATAAATCTTTTTGTTCATGTTATAGTTAAGTCTGAATTCCTTGAATGATTCCGGTAGTGACTGGAGTATCATATCCACTTGGGATTCTCCATCAATATCGGCACCTAAAACCTCTAATGTATTCAGATTAGAGATCATTGTAAGACAATGCTCTCTCACTGAACTACCTTCAGCCATTTTGGTATTATAAATTTGTCTCATGGTTTCTTGCCTTGCAGAACGGCCTTGCTCACCAAACATCTCCTTCAGATTTAGCATAATGTCCAAAGCTAGTTCTACATCCTGCATTTGATATTGTAGAACATTTGAGATGGACGCTAGGATATAGTACTTGGCCATTTCATTAGATTTCTGCCAACGATCATATCGTTGTTTTTCCTCAAGAGGAGCATCTAATGAAGGAAAGCTGGGACATGGTTGAGTAAGCACATATTTGTTCTCTTCAGCTGTGAGAACTATTTCCAAGTTTCTTTTCCAGTCAACATAATTGGATCCAGTCAGTTTGTTTTGATTAAGAATGGTAACAAGTGGGCTAAATGATGCCATGTTCAAATCTGAAATAATAAACACGAATATAATAAGTAAACTGGACATTATCAATTTAGCATATAAGCATATAATATGGAACCTTAATAAAACCATAATATAATATATGCAACGACAACTCAATCCGCAATCAATATTCCTTGGAAGCAAGGTCATATCAATCACTATGATCAAGCGAGAATTATTCCCATTATTAATGCTATCATGGTAACTCTTACCAAACAAAAATAATTTGCCACTTTTCCTTAACCTTTAAGTAATAATGACATAGCTCCGAAGGGAGGTTAACATTATACTTAGTCTAGTGTATACCATTGCCTAGAATCAATGTGAGTCACCAAGTAACTCCACGGAATGGTCGTTCTTAATGTAAAAACACACTTCATCTATCATAAAGAAGTTTAACCTGTAGTACCATAAATTAAACACCATTCGAAGGGAGGAAGGCATATATGCCAAGGCGAGGTGCTTAATCACACTACATTAAACCGACAATGGAGGCCGTGAGATCCAACCCTTAAATCTCTCTCCCACTAGATGTGTTAAATAAAAGGTTTTTATTTTAAACACACATAAACTAATTATACACAGCCTTGCACTATATACATGTGAAAACATTTTGAAAAACCTTCAAAAATCTCTTTATAAGCATTTTCGTGAGAACACCGCGACTAAGCACTTCCCAAGAACACCAGACAGAGACTTTTACGACTGTCTCGCGGGTATCCCGCAACTAGACGCTTCCCGCAAAAATAAGTTAAGGAAAAAACTGAAAACACAAAAAATCAGACAGAGACTTTCACTACTGTCTCGCGACTATTTCGCAAGTAAAGCTTACCCGCAAAAGTTTTTGTCTTCAAAATCATTTTTCGCGAGTAACTTCGCGGGAAGTTAACCCGCGAACAACGCATGTTTTCAGTTTTTCCAGAACAGTTTCAAACAGTTTTCAACGATTTTTCATGAACAACCAATTACCATATGAACATGATATACAGAATTTGATATCAAAATTGAAATCTATTGATGCTATAGCCTTAAAGATCAATTTAACATACTTAAATTCAAATTTAAATAACATCATAACATCAATGTTAGTTTTTATCAAATCATAGTTTCAACATCCATGCAGAAAATTAAATGCATATAAAATCTTCTAACATGATGAAACTATTTTCTCTAATTCCAAAACTCACAAAACATGTTATACAGATTCGAAATGAAGACCGCTCTGATACCATTGATGGAAAATTACATTTTTGTATCGCATACAAAACATACGCAGCGGAAAATAAACGGATCTACTTCATTTGCAATAGATAACATGCACTATGTAAGTTTCAGAATATAAGAACAAGAGAGTGTACCTTGGTGCGGTGAAATTAAAACCAAAGAGAAGAAGTTCTAGAGAACACTTTCAATCTTTACTCCAATTCCACTTGATGCCCAAGATGTGTGGTCTCTTAATCAGTTCTATGTGTTTGTTCTAGAGAGAATATGAAGGAGACTCTCTTTCACATGCATATGAACATACAAACCATTTCATTCTAATATAAAATTCTGTATGTTTCTCTCCACATAACTGATTATCTAATTGGGCTAGCCTTTTGGGCCTTTCTAATTGGGCTTTAGTGTGTGGCTTGGAGTGGGACCAAAAGGGAACAAATAAGACACTAGCTCTAATGGGCCTTGGGCTTTTCTGTCAACTCTTGACAAGTCCAAAGTTACCATTAATTATATTTAATACCACTATATAAATATAATTGCACTCTAGGCCTTATTAATAAATTATATCCCAAGACTCTATTATACATGCAACCCCTTCATAAAATATTTGTAGTAATACAAAGTCATAAATATAGACTGCCACTTTGTAAATTACTACATCTTAATCCTTGAGTACCCAGTTTAATCCTTTTAAGTTATTCATAATATATTTATGAAATCCAATTTCATAAATATATACTTTAGTCTTACTAAAGTGGTTAGGCCTAACTCTCTAAATAACTGAACTCATTAAACTTATCTCAAGGGAATATTTGATATCTCCGTTAAGAGACTATGAATTCCATCTTGAGAATATATGTTCCATCAACACTAAATGTGGTTGCCCAACATACTGAGGTTTTGACCGTTACTCTAGATCTCACTCCTGATATATCAAAGCAACCTACATTTCATGATCAGGTCCATTATTCTCTCAGGATTAAGAGTTTATGTGAATACAAGTCGTGAGATTTATTATTCAATTGACAGTCGTTAGGAGAATAATAAATCTCACAGCGGTCCAGTTTAATATGTCTTAACTCTTAAAACATATCAACATATCAACTAGAAGTCACCACTTCCATGATCAAGAGAAATCATCGTAGTTAATATGTTATAGTCTTCGCAGATGAAATGCCCAATTTCATCAATGCCCAATTTCATCACCGACTACGAACCAAAATTCTGAGTTTACAAAGAACTTGTGATCTATATCTTCTGTGACTTTTCACATAAATCACATACTATGCATCTCATGGACTATATGATAATGTCTGAATATTCATGTTACCATTATTTTTGATAAGAATAAAACAACTTTATTAAACACAATATTAAGTCATACATGATTTCTCACATAATGTCATACATAATATCATACATAGCATCATACAATAGGATTTAAGGGCACTTATCCCTTAAGGACACTTATCATACATAGCATCATAGAACTGATTGAGAGACCACACATCTTGGGCATCAAGTGGAATTGGAGTGAAGATTGAAAGTGTTCTCTAGAACTTCTTCTCTTTGGTTTTGAATTTCACCGCACCAAGGTACACTCTCTTGTTCTTAAATTCTGAAATTTACATTGCACATGTTATCTATTGCGAATGAAGTAAATCCGTTATTTTTCCGCTGCGTATGTTTTGTATGCGATACAGACATGTAATTTTCTTCTACTTTGATTTGAATTTTTTATAATAGCGATCAAAGGTCTTTATCTGCTTTGATTTGGATTTGTCAAAATGGGGATCAAAGTTCTTCATCTACTTTGATTTGGATTTGTTTGAACGGGGATCAAAGTTCTTCTTGTACTTTGATCTGGAGTTGTAATGACAATCTAAGGTCTTTTTCTACTTCGATTTGGATTTGTTGAATTAGCATTCAAAGGTCTTCATCTACTTTTATATGGATTTGTTGAAATGGGGATCATCGGTCTCTGTCTACTTTGATATGGATTTGTTAAAATGGGGATCAAAGGACTTCGTCTACTTTGATATGGAGTTGTAATGACGATCAAAGGTCTTCTTCTATTTTGATCTGGATTTATTGAAATAGCGATCAAAGGTCTTTATCTACTTTTATTTGGATTTGTTGAAATGGAGATCGAAGGTCATATCTACTTTGATATGAATTTGTTGAAATGTGGATCAAAGGTCTTCATCTACTTTGATCTGGAGTTGTAATGAAGATCAAAGGTCATCTTCTACTTTGATCTGGCTTTGCTGAAACATCGATCAAAGGTCTTCATCTACTTTGATCTGGATATGTTGAAATGGGGATTAAAGGTCTTCATCTATATTGATCTGGATTTGTTGAAATGGGGATCAAAGGTCTTCATCTATTACTAGAGTAAGATCCAAGAAGATTAAAGAAGCACTTAATAGGCTGATTCAAGAGATTTAGGCGGATTCTAACGCAGGACACTCCATGCTAGGCCCCAAGGAAGATAAAGGCATAATAACTTTAATCCAACCTATTAATGGCTGATTGACTTTCCAGCTTTATATTAGTTAATAGACATTTTATCTATTTTGGAACTTCTAATTTCAGATCAGATCTACCTTAATTTTAGGCTTTTATTATTTAGATCGTTTTTAGCTATTTTCTTATTTTGGATATGCTATTTTCATTCCAAATCAGCTTTTATTTAGGGTTTTATTATTTAGTACGTTTTTTATATTTTCTACATTCGGTCACGTCTTATAAATAGCATGCACTCATTGTAATAGAGAGAATTATTGAATAAAAAATCAAAAAATGGTGAGGCTTTGCTCTTCTCTTTGGTTCTTCAAGAACTGTGAACTTATCAGGGATTCATCCTTGTGGCGTTCAAACTTTATGCCTTCGGTTTGTGATTCCATTATAATCATTGGGTCGAGGTCTGTTACTTATACCTTTGGTTCGCATTTCTGTTATAAACATTGGGTCAGGGTTCTATAAAAAATCTGAATTTTAGCTTTCTTGGGCAAATATTCTAATATTGTTTGTTGGGCCTCAAAGCGTGTCGATTGAGGTCTGCATCATTTGGTATCAGAGCTCAGGTTCTAAAATCAGTTTTCTATCATTTTATCTTTTGTTTCTTGTTATCTTCCTATTTTGTTCCTTTTGTGTTCTTTGTTCCTTGTTCTTGTTTTGTGACGTGCACTAGGTTAAAATCGTGCACCGAGTTCCAAAAAAAAAAAATGTGAAAAAAGAAAAAAGAAAAAAAGAAGAAGAAACTTCAGAAAAAAAAAAGAAAACAGAAAAAAAAATATTGTTTTTAGTTTCAATTCTCTCAGACCAAAACGTTGTTCTCTTTTGTCCTTTTTCTTTGATTTAGTGTTTCTGTCATATTTCTTGCCATTGGTATTTGTTTAAGTACTACAAGTTGAATTTCTTGATTATGTTTATTAGTTTAATGCAGAATTGAAAAGAGGAAGCTATGAGTGGAAAAAGGCAAGAGAGTGTGAGACTAATATCGGGAAAAAGCTAATTTATGAGTGAAACAGGAGTGGGAGTGACATAATCTGAGTGCAAACACGTGAGGGCGTGTTGTGAGAAATTATTTCTAACATTTCTCTGTAATTTTAAAAGTATGTCTTGCAGGGGTGAAACATCAAATAAGGAAGGAGGGGAGGAGTCGTCCAACATGTTGCAGGCTATGCAACAACAATTTAAACGCATGAACGTGGTGTTTAATGAGATTCAGGATCAGTTTGACAAGCAAGATACTGTTATTGCTAATTTGCGTGAGAAGCGTCCCTAAAAAGCCCCTAATGCTAGAAGGCAAGAAAGGTATGCGCGCGTGGATGACTCTGATGAATACCATGAGGATGAGTTTGAAGATGAAGAGGATCAAGCTTCGTGGAACAATGAGAGCAGGCTTGCGCGATGGGGCGAAAGGCGTGGTATAGGATTCCGAAGAGATCCAAGATGGCAAGATGGGACTGACTGAAACCTAGGAAACATAAAAATGAAGATACCATCATTCCAAGGGAAAAATGATCCAGAAGTGTACTTGGAGTGGGAGAAGAAGGTGGAGTTCATCTTTGAGTGCTATAACTACTCCGAGGAGAAAAAGGTAAAACTAGCTGTCATTGAGTTTACTGACTATGCTATTAAATGATGGGATCAGCTTGTGATGAACAGAACGAGAATCCATTAGAGGCCTATTTAGACGTGGGAGGAAATGAAGGCCACCATGAGGAGGCAGTTTGTCCCTAATCACTACTATAGGGACTTGTATCAAAAATTACAGAGTCTTACTCAAGGCTATAGGAGTGTGGATGACTACCACAAGGAGATGGAGATTGCCATGATTCGAGCAAATGTAGAGGAGGATAGAGAAGCTACCATGGCAAGGTCCTTTTCTACTTCGATCTTAAATGGGATGACAATTGAAAGTCCTTTTCTACTTCGATCCCAATTGCGAATAATGATCATAGGTCCTCTTCTAATTTGATAATCTGGATTTATTGATATAGCGATCAAAGGTCTTTATCTACTTTCATTTGGATTTGTTGTAACGGTCAAAGGTCTTCATCTACTTTGATCTGGAGTTGTTGGAGTGTCGATCAAAGGTCCTCCTATTCTTTGATCTAGATTTGTAACGTCAATCAATGGACTTTATCTACTTTGATCTGGAATTGTTGGAATGGCGAACAAAAGTCCTCTCCTTTGATCTGGAATGGAATGAAGATCAAAGGTCCCCTTCTACTTTGATCTTTAACGTAATGACGAGCAAAATAGCTCTTCTACTTTGTTCTAGAATGGGGTGACTTTGATTTGGATTTATTGGATTGTCGATCAAAGGTCTTCATCAAGTTTGATATGGATTTGTAGAAATGGAGATCAGAGGTCTTCATCAAATTTGATCTGGGGTTGTAATGATGATCAAAGGTCTTCTTCTAATTTGATCTGGAATTGCTAAAATTACGTTCAAAGGTCTTTATCTACTTCGATCTGGATATGTTGAAATCGGGATCAAAGATCTTCATCTACATTGATCTGGATTTATTAAAATGGGGATCAAAGGTCTTCATCAACTTTGACCTAGAGTTGTAATGACTATCAAAGTTCTTCTTCTAATTCGATTTGGATTTGTTGAGATAACGTTCAAAGGTCTTCATCTACTTTGATTTGGAGTTGTAATGGCAATTAAAGGTCTTCTTCTACTTTGATTTGGATTTATTGAAATGGCGATCAAAGGTCTTCATCTACTTTGATTTGGATTTGTTGAAAAGGGGATTAAAGGTCTTCATCTACTTTGATATGCATTTGTTGAAACGGGGATCAAAGGTCTTCATCTACTTTGATCTGGAGTTATAATGACGATCAAAGGTCTGCTTCTACTTTGATTTGGATTTGTTAAAATAGCGTTCAAAGCTCTTCATCTACGTTGATCTGGTATTGTAATGACGATCAGAGGTCCTTTTCAACTTTAATTTGGATTTATTGAAATAGCAATCAAAGGTTTTTTTCTACCTTGATATGGATTTGTTGAAATAAGGATTTCTTCATCTACTTTGATATGGATTTGTTGATGTGTGGATCAAATGTTTTCATCTACTTTGATCTGGAGTTGCAATGACAATCAAAGGTCTTCTTTTACTTTGATTTTGATTTATTGAAATAGGTATCAAGGTCTTCATCTACTTTGATATGGATTTGTTGAAATATGGATCAAAGGTCTTCATCTACTTTGATCGGGATCTGTAATCATAATCAAAGGTCTTCTTCTACTTTGATTTGGATTTGTTGAAATCACGTTCAAAGGTCTTTATCTACTTTGATATGTATTTGTTGAAATGGGGATCAAAGTTCCTCGTCTACATTGATCTGGGTTTGTTGAAATAGCGATTAAAGGTTTTCAACTACTTTGATCTGGATTTGTTTAAATGGGGATCAAAGGTCTGCAACTACATTGATCTCGATTTGTTGAAATAGCAATTTAAGGCATTCATCTACTTTGATCTGGATTTGATGAAATGGGGATCGAAGGTCTTCATCTACATTGATTCGGAGTTGTATTGACGATTAAGGGTCTTCTTTTACTTTGATCTGGAGTTGGTGTGTCGATCAAAAGTCCTCCTTTACTTTGATCTAGATTGGTAGTGCCGATCGAAGGTTTTCCTCTACTTTGATTTGGAATTGTTGGAAGGGTGATCAAAGGTCCTCTTCTACTTTGATTAGGATTGGAATTATGATCAAGTTCCTCTTCTAATTTGATCTTGATGCGAACCCCAATCGACACGCTTTGATACCTAACAAACAATATTAGAATATTTGCCCAAGAAAGCTAAAATTTAGATTTTTGATAGAACCCTGACCCAACGTTTATAAGAGAAACGTGAACCAAAGGTATGAGTAACAGACCTAGACCCAATGATTATAATGGAATCACGAATCGAAGGTATAAAGTTTGAACTCCACAAGGAAGAATCCTTGATAAGTTCACAGTTCTAGAAGAACCAAAGAGAAGAGCAAAGTCTCACTTTTTACTGATTTTTATTCAATAATCCTCTCTATTACAATGAGTGCATGCTATTTATAAGGCGTGATTGAATGTAGAAAATATAAAAAATGTACTAAATAATAAAAGCCTAAAATTAAGGTAGATCTGGTCTGAAATTAGAAGTTCCAAAATAGGAAAAATGTCTATTAACTAATATAGAGCTGGAAAGTCAATCAGCCATTAATCCACGCCATAAATAACACCCAATTAAGCCGGATCAGCCCTCAATAGCTTGGATCAAATTTATTATGCCTTTATCTTCCTTTGGGCCCAGCCTAGAATGTTCTGCATTAGAATCAGCCCAAATCTTTTGAATCAGCCCATTAAGTGCTTCTTTGATCTTCTTGGATCTTGCTCTAGTAATAGGCCCAACTGGAACATGCAATGAATCCTTGAATGCTTGTTGATTTTCATTATTCCCCCTCTCTTCAAAAGGATTCTTTCTCGAATCATCACCTACATCAAAAGGAGAAAGATCAAAAACATTAAATGTTGCACTAATGTTATACTCACCTGGAAGATCCAACTTGTATGCATTATCATTGATTCTCTTAAGGTCTTGAAATGGACCATCCCCTCTAGGATGTAGCTTGGATCGCCTACAGGCTGGAAATCTTTCTTTTCTCATATGGAACCAAACCCAATCACCTGGTTTAAAGTGGACTTGTCGACGACCCTTGTTGGCTTTGGTTGCATATTGCTCATTTTTTTTTCTTAATGTTGCACACACTTTCATGGAGTTTCTTCACCATCTCAACCTTCTTTTGACCATCCAAACCAGTCATTACATTAACTTGTCCCTTTAAGTGCTTCAAGGACTCATGGTCAGTATGTATGACAAATTGTTTCGGCCAAAGGTAATGTTGCCAAGTCTCCAATGCTCTCACCAATGCGTAAAGCTCATTTTCATATGTTGGGTAGTTCAAAGTTGCCCCATTTAGCTTTTCACTAAAATAGGCTATTGGCCGCTTCTCTTGCATCAAAACAGCTCCAATACCTATTCTTGAGGCATCACACTCAATCTCAAAAATTTTAGAAAAATCAGGCAATGCTAATAAAGGAGCACCACATAACCTTTCTTTAATTTCAATAAATGCACGATCTTGCTCACTACCCCATTTAAAACCCACAGATTTTTTAACAATTTCAATGAGTGGTACAGCTAGTGTACTAAAATCTTTGACAAATCGGCGATAAAAACTAGCCAAACCATGAAAACTTCTTACCTCAGTGATTGACTTAGGTGTTGGCCATTCCTTGATAGCCTTCACCTTTTCCTCATCCACCTCAATTCCTTTTGCGCTAACAACATGTTGGGGTTTATGCCCTAAAATCCAATTTATTGGCATGTCATAAATAATTAAATTGTTTAATTATATGAGACTATTATAAATGAGCAAATGGGACATTATCTTAGTCCATGAGATGCATAGTATGTGATTTATGTGAAAAGTCACAGAAGATATAAATTGCAAGTTCTTTGTAAACTCAGAATTTAGTTCGTAGTCGGTGATGAAATTGGGCATTTCATCTGCGAAGGCTATAACATATCAACTAAGATGATTTGTCTTGATCATGGAAATGGAAAATTTCTAGTTGGTATGTTGATATGTTTTAAGAGTTAAGACATTTTGAACTGGACCGCTGTGAGATTTATTATTCTCCTAACAACTGTCAATTGAATAATAAATCTCACGACTTCTATTTACATCAACTCTAAATCCTGAGAGAATAATGGACCTGATCATGAGATGTATGTTGCTTTGATATATCAGGAGTGAGATCTATAAGTTACGATCAAAGCCTCAGTATGTTGGGCAGCTGCATTTAGTGTTGCTGGAACATATATTCTCAAGATGGAGTTCATAATCTCTTAACAGAGATATAAAATATTCCCTTGAGATAAGTTTAATAGGATTGGTTATTCAGAGTGTTGGGCCCAACCACTTTAATAAGGAGTCACTAAAGTATATATTTATGGAATTGGATTTCATAAATATATGATGAATAACATTAAGGATTAAACCGGGTACTCAAGGATTAGGATGTAGTAATCTTCAAAGTGGCAGTCTCTATTTATGACTTTGTATTACTACGAATATTTTAATGAAGGGGTTGCATGTATAATAAAGTATTGGGATATAATTTATTAATAGGGCCTAGAGTGCAATTATATTCATATAGTGGTATTGAATATAATTAATGGTAACTTTGGACTTGTCAAAAGTTGACAGAAAAGCCCAAGGCTCTTTGGAGCTAGAGTCTTATTTGTTCCCTTTTGGTCCCACTCCAAGCCACACACTAGAGCCCAATTGGAATGACCTAAAAGGCTAGCGCAATTAGATAATCAGTTGTATATAAGGAGAGAAACATACAGAATTTCATTAGCCCTTTTTCATAAGTATTTTCATAAGTGTTTTCTACAAGATTACGCAAGGAATGAAATGGTTTGTATGTGAGTGTTGGACACTCCCTTGTTCTCTCCTTGGAAACTGATTGAGAGACCACACATCTTGGGCATTAAGTGGAATTGGAGTGAAGATTAAAAGTCTTCCCAAGAACTTCTAATTTTTGGTTTTGAATTTCACCGCACCAAGGTACGCTTTCTTGTTCTTAAATTCTAAAACTTTCATAGTGCATGTTATCAATTGCGAATGAAGTTGTAAGTTCATTTAGACCCCTTAAACCCAACATATTAACCTAGAGAATTAGCCAAGTGATTAACTTAGGTAATTTAAACAAATCAAGGTTAACATAGATATATCAAAAACAATAAAGCAGCGGAAAATAAAGAACACAAAGATCTGATGACCCAGGAAAACCAAACCGGTAAAAAACCTGGGGAGGATTGAACTTAGCTATCCTCAAGGTAAACTGAATTCACTATGAAAGAATCGAAGTTTACACAATAAGATTTAGACCACTAACATCCTATTGCTACCTGCTTGTAGGAAACTTACTACCACAACCACGTGACAGCTCCGAGATCCATGGACTCCTTCTTTCTTTGAATTCTTCAGCAATTCACAAGCGCACCTGCTTGTATATCTTGAAGTTCTCTTGATTCTGCAACTGTATGATTTACCAATCTCTTGACATGAATCTTGAGTTTGGAAACCCTAAGTGTATGTGAAGGTAAACACCTCTAGATCTAACAAATAGATTCACAAACACAGCATTCAGAACTCTAAAAACGTGGCTAGGGTTTACCCTTATATACCTAGGGCAAAACATAAAACCCTATACATTAAATGGGCTAGGGCTGAGTTGGAAAAATTCTGCAGAAAAACGTTCTGCACGATTTTCGATCAATCGAGCCTAATTTTCGATCGATCGAGTCAGACAGAAAGTGCACAGTAATTCTACAATCAACTCGATTCCAACTTTACATAAAAAGCCATACATTGAGCCAGTCTAACACAGGACTTAAAGAATGTTTTGATCATGGTTTGCTAACATTACAAATTGAAGTTCTAATACATTAGTTTCTAATTCTTAGAACCTAACAGAAGTAAATCCGTTAATTTTTCGCTGCGTATGTTTTGTATGGGATACGAACATGTATTTTCCCAACAATTGGTATCAAAGCGGTCTTCAATTCGAATTTGAATAACATGTTTTGTGAGTTTTAGAATTAGAGATAATAGTTTCATGATGTTAGAAAGTTATATATGCATTTAATTTTCTGCATGGTTGTTGAAACATTGATTTGATAAAAATTGATATTGATGTTATGATGTTGTTTAAATCTGAATTTAAGTATGTTAAATTCATCTTTATGGCTATAGCATCAATGGAATTCAGTTTTGATATCAAATTCTGCATATCATGTTCATATGATGGTTGTCTGTTCATGAAAAGTCGTTGAAAACTGTTTGCAACTGTTCTGGAAAAACTGAAAACACGGGTTTTTCGCGGGTTAGCTTCTCGCGAAGTTACTCGCAAAAAATGATTCTGAAGACAAAAACTTTTCTCGGGTAAGCTTTACCCGCGAACTAGTCGCGAGACAGCAGCAAAAGTTTTTGTTTGATTTTTGTGTTTTCAATTTTTTGCTAAAATCATTTTTGCGGGAAGTGCTTAATCGCGAGATACCTGCGGGACAGTAGCAAAAGTTTCTGTCTAAATTTTGTGTTTTCACTATTTTTCCTTATGCCTTTTTTGCGGGAAGAGCTTAGTCGCGAGATTCTCGCGAAAATACATTTGAAGGGAATTTTGAATATTTTCTAAATGTTTTCAAATGTATAAAGTGTAAGAAAATGTGTGATGAGATTACACATGGTTCTAACTAAAAGACCTAATGAGATCAAAGATATTAGTTAAATAGAACTCTTAGTCCTAAATAGTTTAGGACTTGTCTCTTAAGAAACATTCTAATGAGATTGGAATTGTTGTATAATTAAAAGTCCTTAATTTATTTTAATTAGAAGTTTTAATGAGATTAAAGCTTAATTAAAAGGTATATATATATATTTCCTAATGAGATTAGAATTCATAATCAAATAAGTTAAGGATAGAGTTCTATATAACTAATTGTTGATTCATTAGAGTTTAAGGAATAGTTTAGGACTTCCATTTTAGTTAGTGATCCTAATAAGATTAGAGTCTTTATCCAGTGCAAGGTTATTAGTTGTGATGGGATCACAATTATTTAAGAAAAACCCAAACAACGAGTGGGAGTGCTGAAATAACCCTTTTGTTAAGTTTATTGTAATGTGAATAGACACCTTGTCTCGACTTCGAGTCTTGCATTCCATGCGGAGGGTATTTACTTCCCGGATTACAAGGTTAAACTTCTTTGTGATTGCGCGACTGTTCGTTACGTTTTTGTGACGTGACTTAGTAACATCACATTGAATTTATACAATTAAACACATTTGATGTGTAGGGTTAAAATTGTGATTAGATCACAATGATTTCATGACAATCCACTTGTTTTAAAATTTTTAGTGGGAGAGAGATACAAGGGTTGGATCTCACGACCTCCATTGTCGGTTCATAGTAGTGTGGGGTAAACATCTTGTCTTGGCCTCGAGCCTTGCGTTCCATGCAGAGGATGATTATTTCATGGTATTACAAGATTGAATTTCCTGGTTTATAGTGGTTTGATTAAACACCTTGTCTTAGCTTCGGGCTTTGCATTCCATGCGGAGGGTGTTTTTATCATGGTACTACAAAATAAGCTTGTTAAAGGGATGAAATGTGGCTACACATGATTCTAGACAATGGTGTACACTAGACTAAGTTTAATAGTATCCTCTATCTTGAGTTCTTGCTATTATTACTTAGAGGCCAAAGGAAGAGCGGCAAATTATTTTTGTTTGATAAGAGTTACCATGATAACATTAATAATGTGAATATTTCTCGCCTGATCATAGTGATGTATGACCTCGCTTCCAAGGAATATTAATTGAGGGATTAGGTTGTCGTTGCACCTAGTATAGTATTTTTTGGGTTTCATACTATATGGTTATGAATGCAAAATATAATGTCCCTGTAATTATGTTCATAGTCTCAAAATAAAGTTGTCATAATTTTGTTCTCTAGCTACTATTTTAAGTGAATCACATTAACTAAGAAATAATTTTTGACATGGTGCTTAAAGGAGCTGAAGTACATAAATATGTTTTGATTTAGCATTGTCATAATTTCCTATGCATGATGCATTAATGGAAGATAGCTTATGATTTGATCATAGTCTCCATTGAAATGCTAAAATGTTACATTGGCTTCTATTTCAAGTGTGCTACAGCATGAGATGCAAGAGTTAGTACTAGACTTAGACTTTATATTAAGTCTAAATGAGATGTTTGGTATGAATCATATTGAGTGCTAAGAAAAGCTTAAAGAGTTCCAATTCTATATCATTTTATGAAAATATTTTAATTTTAAAAATGAATTGGAATTCTTGGATGTTGAGATTAAATGTTAATCTCATATGGATATGATCCACAAGTCTTTGTTAGAATCATTTGATCAATTCAGATTGTTTTCAAAATAAATTATTTTTATGTTATTTGAATTGATGAGTGAGTTCTACGCAACGGAAGACATCCTAAAAGCTAAAGCTAGGATCAATATGATCTAATTCAAATTCTTAGCCTGAACTGAAAGGTAAGGGTGATAAGAAGATGAATTATAATACCAAACAGTTGGACAAGTAAGTTGTCCTAGTAGTTGCCAAAAGGAAATTAGATTCGAAAGCATGACCAAAAGGAAAGTGTGTCTGTTTTGGTAAAGCTATGCATTGTCCATGATTATTTTCTAGATGGAAATTTACATGTTTTACTTTTTAAAGAGAAAGTTTCCATCATTTTTTATTTTATGTATTTGGCACTTATGCCTAGATCTTATTAATCTAAATGATATTCTAGATTGGTGAAAGATGGGCTTTTAGAACCATTATTTTCTTATATTCCCAGTCTATGAATTCTATTTAGAGGATAATAAGATCTAGGGCTCCTTTATTGTAAAGGAATAAAGTTCCACTGACTTCTTTAAGTCAGTACATACATGAAGGATAAATAAGACTCTTTTAGAAATAGTAAAGTACATGATAAGTATTTCCATTTGCTTATTTCTTTTGGAGATATACTCTAGTAATTACTATACATTTTCCAAAGTTGATTTCAAAAGTTTTTTCCTAAGACATTAGTCAAATCGTGGATTGGGTGAAAACCTAGTATATGATACTTCCACTTTTGGAAATGTCCAGCACTTGTGCTACATAGGAAGTCTAACAAATTGAAATCAAAAGGTAGAAAAATGTGTTTTTATGATGGGTATCCAAAAGGAATTGCAAAAGATTATTTTAGTAGTCATAAAGAAAACAAGATGTTTGTATAGTACAAATACAAAGTTTTTGATGATGACTGTGTGAATAATCTTAAAGCAAAACATATAGTTGTTCTAGAACAAAAATGTTAGAATTTGTTGAAAGACAACTTTAAAATACATTTAGAAATGAGATGGTTGTATTAGATACAACACAAGGCATTATTCTAGATATATAGCTAATACATCGGTACAATATCGTAGTGGGAGGATTATTAATTACCAAGTAAGTTCATACTTTTGGGATAAACTTTTGAAGTCATTCCAAAAGGATATGAATTCGATCCTCGGTCCTACGTAAAGGCATAGATGATATGAATATGGATTACTGGATCAAGGTTATGTGAATAGAATTGGATTCTATTTGAAGTCTAGAACTTATAAAGGCACCTAATGGCATTAGGCCTATTGTTTTCAAATAGGTCTACAAGTAAATGAGATTGATAGATTTGAAGGTGCAAACCTTCAAAGTCAAGACTAGTGGCGAAAAGATTTATTCAGAAAGAAATGGTTCGATTATGAAAATATTTTTTCACCAACAGTCAAGTTTGACTTTATCTAAATTCTCTTATCCATTATATTTTATTTGGATAAAATATGGCAATGGATATCAAGAGAGCTCCTTTTAGTAGCAATCTTGAGGAAGGCATCTATATGATGTAACTAGACTTGTACATAGCAAAGAAACAGTAGTGTTTAGTATGCAAGTTGCTTAAATTCCATTTATGGACTAAAGCAAGCATCTGAATCATAAAATATCATCATTGATCAAGCAATCAATTTGTTTGATTTTGATCAAGTATTAAAAGGCCTTATGTGTAAAAGCTATATAGAATAATAAATTTCTTAATGTATGTTGATGACATTCTAATCATTTAGAATGATGTAGATATATTGTCATCAATAGAGTTTTTTTTGTCTAATCCAGTTTGATATAAAGTACTTGGGAAAGACTAGTCATATCCTAAGAATTTAAACTTTATTACAATTTAGAAAAAAGGATATTGAGTCTATATCAAACTACTTAAATAGATTAGATTCTAGCCAAGTATAACATGTAATACTTCAAGAAAGGACTCTTTCCTTTTAAGTTTGAAGTTCCTTTATATAGGACTATAGTCCTAAGACATATAAAAGGAAAAGCGTATCAAGATGGTTACTAATATCATATCAATAGGAAGTCTTTATGCTATGCTATATACTAGGCTAAATATCTATTTTGCGGTGGGCATGGTAAGCAAATATCAATTGAATCAAAGATCACTTAATTTAGTGGGAGTAAAGCATATACTCAAATAATTTAGGAGAATGAGAGATTATATGCTTGTCCACAAAAGTGAGATTTTGATGGTTACTGGATGTACAAATGTTGACTTGTAGTTTGATTGTGATTCATGAAGTTGGACTTCAAGATATGTGTTCATCCTAGCGGTGAAGATACACATTAAGCGTAAGTATTATCTCACTAGAGAGATATGAATACTTGAGTAGTAGTAGAAAAGATAATTTATGTAATAAATCTGGCTGAAACTTGTTTCCAAACCTTGCCTTAGAGTGATTATGAATTACTCTAAAGGGAGATAAGTGTCGGATATATGGTAAATTGTCTTTGAGGGCAAGTGGGAGATTGTTGGGGTTTATGCCCTAAAATCCAATTTATTGGCATGTCATAAATAATTAAATTGTTTAATTATATGAGACTATTATAAATAAACAAATGAGACATTATCTTAGTCCATGAGATGCATAGTATGCGATTTATGTGAAAAGTCACAGAAGATATAAATTGCAAATTTTTTGTAAACTCAGAATTTAGTTCGTAGTCGGTAATGAAATTGGGCGTTTCATCTGCGAAGGCTATAACATATCAACTAAGATGATTTGTCTTGATCATGGTAATAGAAAATTTCTAGTTAGTATGTTGATATGTTTTAAGAGTTAAGACATTTTGAACTGGACCGCTGTGAGATTTATTATTCTCCTAGCAATTGTCAATTGAATAATAAATCTCACGACTTTTATTTACATCAACTCTAAATCCTGAGAGAATAATGGACCTGATCATGAGATGTAGGTTGCTTTGATATATCAGGAGTAAGACCTATAAGTTACGATCAAAACCCCAGTATGTTGGGCAGTCGCATTTAGTGTTGATGAAACATATATTCTCAAGATGAAATTCATAATCTCTTAACAGAGATATAAAATATTCCCTTGAGATAAGTTTAATGGGTTTAATTATTCAGAGAGTTGGGCCTAACCACTTTGGTAAAGAGTTACTAAAGTATATATTTATGGAATTGGATTTCATAAATATATGATGAATAACATTAAGGATTAAACCGGGTACTCAAGGATTAAGATGTAGTATTCTTCAAAGTGGCAGACTATATTCATGACTTTGTATTACTACGAAATTTTAATGAAGGGGTTGCATGTATAATAAAGTCTTGGGATATAATTTATTAATAAAGCCTAGAGTGCAATTATATTCATATAGTGGTATTGAATATAATTAATGGTAACTTTGGACTTGTCAAGAGTTGACAGAAAAGCCCAAGGCCCATTGGAGCTAGAGTCTTATTTGTTCCCTTTTGGTCCCACTCCAAGCCACACACTAGAGCCCAATTGGAATGACCCAAAAGGTTAGCCCAATTAGATAATCGGTTGTATATAAGGAGAGAAACATACAGAATTTCATTAGCCCTTTTTCATGAGTCTTTTCATAAGTGTTTTCTACAAGATTACACAAGGAATGAAATGGTTTGTATGTGAGTGTTGGACACTCCCTTGTTCTCTCCTTGGAAACTGATTGAGAGACCACACATCTTGGGCATTAAGTGGAATTGGAGTGAAGATTAAAAGTCTTCCCAAGAACTTCTAATTTTTGGTTTTGAATTTCACCGCACCAAAGTACGCTTTCTTGCTCTTAAATTCTGAAACTTTCATAGTGCATGTTATCAATTGTGAATGAAGTAGATCCGTTAATTTTCTGCTGCGTATGTTTTGTATGTGATACGAACATGCATTTTCCCAACACAACATAACCAAGAAACACAACTTTGTCCTTGCAAAAGGAATATTTCTTTTAATTGGCGTATAGTTTTTCTTTTATCAAAACAGCAAGCACACAATGCAAATGTTCGATATGCTCTTCTAAGTTCTTGCTATATACCAAAATATCATCAAAATAGACTACAACAAATCTGCCTATAAACTCACGCAATGCATAGTTCATTAACCTCATGAATGTACTTGGTGCATTAGTTAGACCAAAAGGCATTACCAACCACTAATAAAATCCATATTGTAAGGTTGAAATTTATCAACCATTTTGTTTACTTTATTCCGTGCCAATTTGCTTGTATTTCAGTATTTAGAAACCCTGTATTTAGGTGGGAATCATGTAAGGGTAGTGTGTGAGAGAATGTGAAGAAATGCTTAAGTCTGTGCAGCAGAACAGGGACTCGCGACTGGATCTCGCTAGTGTCTCACGACTAGTAAACCGCCAGATGTTGCACACGAGTGAAGCGTGTAGAGAAGAACTCGCGACTGGATCTCGCAGGTAGCTCGCGATTGGCAAGCTGCCAGAAGCTGAACCGTCATGCCAGCTGTTGAACTACAGGATAAAAATTCCAGTTTGGCCATTCAGTTAGTTCGCGGCTTGAATTTGCGACTCAGTCAAGCTGCGAGGCCAAGCCGCCAGCCAGCTCTGTTTTGGAAAAACTGACTCTTCACGTTCCTTTCTCACCCTAGTATAAATACTCCTTATACCCACGAAATGTAGAGACCTTCCAGAGAGCATTTTGAGAGAGAAACCCTAGAGAAAAAAAAGATTGACTCATCCACAATCTTTACCTTGTGACTCTTCAAATTCCTCTACTCTCACCCTCTCCATTATTAGATCTTTGAAAGGTTCATTACCAAAATCCTTTTCTCACCTCACCCATATCTGTGAGAAGGTTATTTGGTGCTTTGGGAAGCAGTTAGGAAGGGACCAATTGATATTGGTTGATGCTATGGGTTATAGCGGAATCCAGGAAGCTAAAGAAGAAATAGGTTCGGCGTAACCTCGTTGGAGTAGGAGCTTGGAGGGCTTAGGTACACTGGGTATATTAGGCTTGGAGGGTCTATTGTTGTCCTTGTATCCCAACTACATTCTTTAGTGGATTATTTGACTGCTTTGATGGCGGCAGAGAGGTTTTACGCAGCGGGCTTCGGTTTCCTCTTCAATAACACATCGTTGTATTGTCCTTGTGTTTGCATCTCTATTCCCTTAATCTTTGTCATTTAATTTCTGCTATGGATGTGATTTTATTTGGCTTAGATTGTTTATCAATTCTGTTTTAAGATTTTGTTCATTTTTCGCACGTACATTGTTTGATATAAAGCTTGAATTGGTAATTTATAATTTGGGGGTCAAAACGTTCATAGTGTTTTATACACTTTTTGAACTTTCACATATTTAGTTTTAAAGGCAGTTTTCCATTCATCACCCTTTTTCATCCTAATTTGATGATACCTACTTTTCAAATCAATTTTTGTGAAGACACATGATCCATGCAATTCATCCAACATGTCATCTAGCCTAGGAATGGGATGTCTATACTATACCGTAATATTGTTGATGGCCCTGCAATCAACACACATCCTCCAAGTTCCATCCTTCTTAGGCACAAGCAGCACCGGCACCGCGCTTGGACTCATGCTTTCTCTCACATGTCCTTTGGTCAGCAACTCCTCAACTTGCCTTTGAAGTTCCTTTGTCCTTCAGATTACTCTTATAGGCTGGTCGGTTAGGAATTGTTGCACCTGTCACAAAATCAATTTGATGCTCTATTCCTCTAATAGGTGGCAATCCAATAGGTACATCATTAGGAAACATGTCCTCATATTCCTGCAACAAAGAAACAACAACACTAGGCAAAGACTTGTCAAGTTTGTTAGTATTAAAACAGACTTCTTTGTACAATAGTACAAATATAGGCTGGTTTGTATAAAAAGCACTCTTGACATCACTCGCCTTAGCATAAAAACTCCCTTATTTTTTTGTTTTTCTCTCATTTTTTTCACTCTCTATTTTTTTTTCAATCCCTCTTTTGTTTTCACTCTCTTTTTTCTACTCACTCTCTTTTTTCCTTTCACTCTTCTTCTTATCATCTTTTTTTGAACTCTCAATCTCACAATTTTTTTTTCAACTCATTCTCTCTTTTCAATTTCATTTAATCTTCATACACTTGACTTGGAGTCAATGGTACAAGAGTAGTGGGTTTATTGTCTTTTTTAAAAAAAAAACCTATTCTTGAACCCATCATGATTAACCTTTCTATCAAATTGCCATGGCCTGCCTAATAAAATGTGACCCGCATGAGAAGAGGGAGCTTTGATCGCCATTCCAACAATTCCAGATCAAAGTAGATGAAGACCTTTGATCGAAACTACCAATCTAGATCAAAGTAGTGGAGGACCTTTGATCGACACACCAACAACTCCAGATCAAAGTAGAAGAAGACCCTTGATCGTCACTACAACTCCAAATCAACGTAGATGAAGACCTTTGATCCCCATTTCATCAAATTTAGATCAAAATAGATGAAGACCTTTGATCCCAGTTTCAACAAATCTAGATCAAAGTAGATGAAGAAATTTGATCGTCACAACAAATCCAGATCAAAGTAAATAAAGACCTTTGATCCCCCTTTCAGCAAATCCAGATCAAAGTAAAAGAAGACTTTTGATCGTCATTACAACTCCAGATAAAAGTTGCTGAAGACCTTTGATCCCCATTTCAACAAATCCAAATCAAAGTACATGAAGACCTTTAATCGCTATTTCAATAAATCCAGATCAATGTAGATGAAGAACTTTGATCCCAATTTTAACAGATCCAGATCAAAGTAGATGAAGACCTATGATCGCTATTTCAACAAATTCATATTATTAAAGTAGAAGAGGACCTTAGATCGCCATTCCCACTCTAGAACAACGTAAAAGAGGACCTTTGATCCTTATCCCATTCTAGATCTAAGTCGAACATGGCCTTTGATCGTCATTCCATTCCAAATCAATGTAGAAGAGGAAATTGATCGTCATCCCATTCTAGATTGAAGTAGAAGACGACTTTTGATCGTCATTCCAATTCTAGATCGAAGTAAAAGAGGACTTTGATCATCATCCCATTCCAAATCGACTTAGAAGAGCACCTTTAATCGTCATTCCATTTAAGATCAAAGTAGAAAGAGGACCTTTGATCGCCTTTCCAACAATTCCAGATTAAAGTATATGAAGACCTTTAATCGACATTACAAATCCAAATTGAAGTAGAGGAGGACCATTTATCGACACTCCAACAACTCCAGATCAAACTAGATGAAGTCCTTTGATCGACACAAAAAATCTAGAGCAAAGTAGATCAAGACCTTTCATCGCTATTTCAAAACATCCAGATTATCAAGTAGTAGAATTGGACCTCTAATCGTCATCCCCATTCCAGATCGAAGTAGAAGAGGACCTTCGATTGTCGTCCCATTCTAGATCGAAGTAGAAGAGAACCTTTAATCGTCATTCCATTCCAGATCAATCTAGAAGAGGACCTTTGATCGACATCCCAATCCAAATACAAGGTGAAAATGGCCTTTGATTGTCATCCCATTCCAGATCGAAGTAGAAGAAAACATTTATTCACCATTCCATTAAAGATCTGATAAGAATCAACAAGCATTCAAGGATCCATTGCATGTTACAGTTAGGCCTATTACTAAAGCAAGATCAAAGAAGATCAAAGAAGCACTTAATGGGCTGATTCAAGAGATTTGGGCTGATTCTAACGCAGGACTTTCCAAGCTGGGCCCAAAGGAAGATAAAGGCATAATAAATTTAATCCAAGCTATTGAGGGCTGATCTGGCTTAATTGGGCGTTATTTATGGCGTGGATTAATGGCTGATTGACATTCCAGCTCTATATTAGTTAATAGACATTTCTCCTATTTTGGAACTTCTAATTTCAGACCAGATCTACCTTAATTTTAGGCTTTTATTATTAAGAACGTTTTTTTAGCTATTTTCCTATTTTGGATCTCCTATTTTCAGACCAAACAGCTGTTATTTAGGGTTTTATTATTTAGTACGTTTTTTTTTTATATATTTTATACATTCAGTCATGTCTTATAAATAGCATGCACTCATTGTAATAGAGAGGATTATTGAATAAAAATCAAAAAAATGTGAGGCTTTACTCTTCTCTTTGGTTCTTCAAGAATTGTGAACTTATCAGGGATTCTTTCTTGTGGCGTTCAAACTTTATTCCTTCGGTTCATGATTCTATTATAATCATTGGGTCGAGGTTTATTACTTATACCTTTGAGTCGCGTTTCTCTTATAAACGTTGGGTCAGGGTTCTATCAAAAATATGAATTTTAGCTTTCTTGGGCAAATATTCCAATATTGTTTGCTGGGTCTCAAAGTGTGTCGATTGGGGTTTGCATCATTTGGTATCAGAGTTCTGGTTCTAAAATCAGTTTTCTATCCTTTTATCATTTGTTTCTTGTTATCATCCTATCTTGTTCCTTTTGTGTTCTATATTCCTCATTCTTATTTTGTGATGTTCACTAGGTTAAAATTGTGCACCAGGTTCTAAAAAAATGTGAAAAAAAGAAAAAAAAAAAAAAAGAAGAGACTTAAGAAAAGAAAAAGAAATCAGAAATTTTTGTTTTTGTTTTTTTAGTTTCCGTTCTCTCAAACCAACATATTGTTTTCTTTTGTCCTTTTCTTTTATTTAGTGTTCCTATCATATTTTCTTGCTGTTGGTATTTGTTTAAATACTACAAGTTGAATTTCATGATCAAGTTTATTAGTTTAATGCAGAACTGAAAAGAGGAAGCTATGAGTGGAAAAAGGCAAGATAGTGTGAGACTAATATCGGCAAAAAGCCAATTTAAGAGTGAAACACGAGTTGGAAGTGACATAATTTGAGTTCAAACACGTGAGGGAGTGTTGTGAGGAAATATTTCTAACATTTTTCTTTATATTTTCAAAAGTATGTCTTCCAGGGGTGAAACATCAAATAAAAAAGGACGAGAGGAGCCATCCATCATGTTGCAGGCTATGCAACAACAATTTGAACGCATGAACATGGTGTTTAATGAGATTTGGGATTGGTTGGACAGGCAAGATACTGTTATTGCTAATTTACGTGAGGAGCGTCCCCAAAGAGCCCCTAATGCTAGAAGGCAAGAAAGGCATGTGCGTGTGTATGATTCTGATGACTACCATGAGGATGAGTTTGAAGATGAAGAGGATCAAGTTTCATTGAACAATGAGGGCAGGTTTGCGCGAAGGGGCAAAAGGCGTGGTAGAGGATTCTGAAGAGATCCAAGATGGTAAGATGGGGCTGACAGAAACCTAGGAAACATAAAAATGAAGATACCATCATTCCAAGGGAAATATGATCCAGAAGTGTACTTGGAGTGGGAGAAGAAGGTGGAGTTCATCTTTGAGTGCCATAACTACTCTGAGGAGAAAAAGGTAAAACTGGCTATCATTGAGTTTACTGACTATGCTATTATATGGTGGGATCAACTTGTGATGAACAGAAGGGGAAACCATGAAAGGCTTATTGAGACGTGGGAGGAAATGAAGGCCACCATGAGGAGGTGATTTGTCCCTAGTCACTACTATAGGGACTTGTATCAAAAATTACAAAGTCTTACTCAAGGCTATAGGAGCGTGGATGACTACCACAAGGAGATGGAGATTGCCATGATTTGAGCTAATGTAGAGGAGGATGGAGAAGCTACGATGGCAAGGTTTCTGAATGGGCTGAATCGAGACATTGCCAACGTGGTGGAGTTGCAGCACTACATGGAGTTGGAGGACATGGTGTACATGGCAATAAAGGTGGAACGACAGTTTAAAAGGAAAGGAACTCGGTCATTTCAAAATCTAGGCTCCTCTACTTCATGGAGGTCAAATGGGAGGAAAGACGAAGGGCTGTTTTCAAGTCCCAAAATGAACCACCAGAAAGGAGGGATGAAGCTCGCAGTGTCAACAAAGGTAAAAATGAATCCCAAACTTGTAATCGTGATATTAAGTGTTTTTGTTGTTTGGGAGTAGGTCATATAGCTTCACACTGCCCAATATAAGAGGACCATGATTGAACGTACTGATGGTGAGGTGGAAACTGAAAGTGAGGGAGATGATGACCAGATTCTATCACTTGAGGATGCTTGTGACGATGATGTGGAGTATCCAGTGGAAGGTAAGTCACTTGTGGCTAGGCGTGCTTTCAGTGCCCAAGTAAAAAAGGATGATATGGAACAATAAAGGGAGAACATTTTTCATACTAGATGCCACATCAACAGCAAGGTATGTAGTATGATTATTGATGAGGGGAGTTGTACTAATGTGGCTAGCACTACTTTAGTTGAAAATTTTAATTTACCTACTTTGAAACACCTTAGACCATATAACTTGTAGTGGTTGAATAATTGTGAAGAGGTTAAGTTAAATAAGCAAGTACTGGTTTCTTTTTCAATTAGGAGGTACAAGGATGAAGTACTTTGCGATGTTGTTCCTGATCAATGTAGAAGAGGATATTGATCGTCATCTCATTCTAGATCGAAGTAGAAGAGGACCTTTGATTGTCATTCAAATTCCAGATCGAAGTAGAAGAGGACTTGGATCGTCATTCCACTCAAAATCGAAGTAGAAAAGGACCTTTGAACGTCATTCTGTTAAAGATCAAAATAGAAGAGGACCTTTGATCGTTGTTCCATTCCAGATCAAAGTAGAAGAGGACCTTTGATCGCCATTCTAACAATTCCAGATCAAAGTAGATGAAGACCTTTGATTGACATTACAAATCCAGATCAAAGAAGAGGACCTTTAATTGTCATTCCATTCTAGATCAATCAAGAATAGGACCTTTGATTGCCATCCCAAACCAGAGTAAAGTAGAAGAGGGCCTTTGATCTTCGTCCCATTCCAGATCGTGGTAGAAAAAGGCCTTTGATTGTCATTCCATTTCAGATTAAAGAAGAAGAGGACCTTTGATCGTTGTTCCGTCAAAGTTGAAGAGGAACTTTGATCGCCAATCCAACAATTCCATATCAAAGTAGATGAAGACCTCTGATCGACATTACAAATCCAGATCAAGGTAGAGGAATGATTGATCCCCCTTTCATCAAATCCAGATCAAAGTAGAAAGAAGACTTTTGATCGTCATTACAACTCCAGATAAAAGTAGCTAAAGACCTTTGATCCCCATTTCAACAAATCCAAATCAAAGTACATGAAGACCTTTGATCGATATTTCAATAAATCCAGATCAATGTAGATGAAGACCTTTGCTCCCAATTTTAACAAATCAAGATCAAAGTAGATGAAGACATTTAATCATTATTTCAACAAATCCATATTATCAAAATAGAAGAGGACCTTAGATCGCCATTCCCATTTCAGAACGACGTAAAAAGAGGACCTTTAATCGTCATCCCATTCTAGATCGAAGTAGAACTGGGCCTTTGATCTTCATTCCTTTCCAGATCAATGTAGAAGAGGAAATTGATCATCATCCTAATCTAGATCGAAGTAGAAGACAACATTTGATCGTCATTCCCATTCCAGATCAAAGTAGAAGGGGAATTTGATCGTCATCCCATTCTAAATCGATGTAGAAGTGCACCTCTAATCGTTATTCCGTTAAAGATCAAAGTAGAAGAGGACCTTTGATCATAGTTCCATTCCAGATCAAAGTAAAAGAGGACCTTTGATCGCCTTTACAACAATTTCGGATCAAAGTAGATGAAGACTTTTGATCGTCACAACAAATCTAGATCAAAGTAAATGAAGACCTTTGATCGTCACAACAAATCTAGATCAAAGTAGATCAAGACCTTTGATCGATATTTCAACAAATCCAGATTATCAAAGTAGAATTGCACCTCTAATCGTCATTCCCATTCTAGATCGAAGTGGAAGAGGACCTTCGATTGTCATCCCATTCCAGATCGAAGTAGAAGAGAACCTTTAATCGTTATTCCATTCTAGATCAATCTAGAAGAGGTCCTTTGATCGACATCCCAGTTTAGATACAAGTAGAAAAGGGCCTTTTATTGTCATCCCATTCCAGATCGAAGTAGAAGAGGACATTTTTTCATCATTCCATTAAAGATCAAAGTAGAAAAGGAACTTGATCATTATTCCAATCCAAATCAAAGTAACAGAATGAAGATCAAAGGCCCTATTCTACTTAGATCTGGAATGGGATGAGGATCAAAGGTCCTCTTTTACTTCGATTTGGAATGGGAATGACGATCAAAGGTCCTCTTCTACGTTGATAATCTGGATATGTTGAAATGACGATCAAAAGTCTTCATCTACTTTGATCTGGATTTGTTGAAATGGGAATTAAAGGTATTCATCTACTTTCATCTGGAGTTATAGTGGAGATCAAAGGTCTTCTTCTACTTTGATCTGGATTTGTTGAAATAGCGATCAAAGGTCTTTATCTACTTTGATCTAGAGTTGTAACAATGATCAAAGGTCATCTTCTACTTTATCTTTATTTGTTGAAATAGTGATCAAACGTCTTCATCTATTTTGACATAAATTTGTTGAAATAGGGATCAAAGGTCTTCATCTACATTGTTCTAGATTTGTTGAAATAGTGATCAAAGGTCTTTATCTACTTTTATATGGGTTTGTTGAAATGTGGATCTAAGGTCTTCATCTACTAATGCGAACCCCAATCAACTTGCTTTGAGACCTAACAAACAATATTAGAATATTTGCCCAAGAAAGCTAAAATTCAGATTTTGATAAAACCCCGACCCAATGTTTATAAGAGAAATGCGAACCAAAGGTACAAGTAACAGAGCGTGAGCCAATGATTATAATGGAATCACGAACCGAAGGTATAAAGTTTGAATGCCACGAGGAAGATTCCCTAATAAGTTCACAGTTCTTGAAGAACCAAAGAGAAGAGCAAAGCCTCACCTTTTCTGTTTTTTATTCAATTATCAACTCTATTACATGACTGAATGTAGAAAATATAAAAAACATACTAAATAATAAAACCCTAAATAAACCTGACTTGTTTTGAAAATAGCAAATCCAAAATAGGAAAAATAGCTAAAAAACGTTCTAAATAATAAAAGCTTAAAATTAAGGTAGATCTAGTATGAAATTAGAAGTTCCAAAATAGGAAAAAAGTCTATTAACTTATATAGAGCTGGAAAGTCAATCAGTCATTAATCCACGCCATAAATAACGCCCAATTAAGCCAGATTAGGCCTCAATAGCTTGAATTAAATTTATTACGC
Organism: Lithocarpus polystachyus; assembly: GCA_033629205.1. Lineage (NCBI taxonomy): Eukaryota > Viridiplantae > Streptophyta > Magnoliopsida > Fagales > Fagaceae > Lithocarpus > Lithocarpus polystachyus. The sequence goes on along the minus strand of CM066162.1, from coordinate 56,145,446 downwards.
CTTCATCTTCCTTTGGGCCCAGCCTGGAATGTCTTGCGTTAAAATCAGCCCAAATCACTTGAATCAGCCCATTATGTGCTTCTTTGATCTTCTTGGATCTTGCTCTAGTAATAGGCCCAACTGGAACATGCAATGGATCCTTGAATGCTTGTTGATTCTCATCATTCCCTCTCTCTTCAAAAGGATTCTTCCTCGAATCGTCACCTACATCAAAAGGAGAAAGATCAAAAACATTAAATGTTACACTAATGTTATACTCACCTGGAAGATCCAACTTGTATGCATTATCATTGATTCTCTCAAGGTCTTGAAACGGAGCATCCCCTCTAGGATGTAGCTTGGATCGCCTATAGGCTGGAAATCTTTCTTTTCTCATATGCACCCAAACCCAATCACCTGGTTCAAAGAGGACTTGTCGACGGCCCTTGTTGGCTTTGGTTTTATATTGCTCATTTTTCTTTTCTATATATTGCCGCACACTTTCATAGAGTTTCTTTACCATCTCAGCCTTCTTTTGACCATCCAAACTGGTCATTTCATTAACTGGTGAAGGAAGCAAATCCAAAGGTGTTAGTGGATTAAAACCATAAACAATCTTAAATGGTGAAAAATTAGTAGTAGAATGAACACTTCGATTATATGCAAACTCAATGAATGGCAAACAATCCTCCCAATTTTACAAGTTCTTCTGAATTCTAGTATGCAACAAAGTAGATAAAGTTCTATTTACTACCTTAGTTTGTCCATCTGTTTGGGGGTGACAAGTAGTCGAAAACAATAGTTTAGTTCCCAACTTTCCCCACAAGACTTTTCAAAAGTAGCTAAGGAACTTAACATCACGATCGGACACTATACTCTTAGGAACACCATGGAGCCGTACTATCTTTCTTAAGAACAAATCAGCGATGTGGGTTGCATCATTAGTTTTATGACAAGATATGAAATGTGCCACCTTAGAAAACCTATCAACAACCACAAAAATTGAATCCCTACCTTTCCTTGACCTAGGCAAGCCTATAACAAAATCCTTAGAAATATCGACCCAAGGTGCACTAGGTATGGGCAGAGGAGTGTACAATCCATGTGGTAAGACTCTAGATTTGTCCTGCCTATAGGTAATGCTCTGATACCAAATGATGTGAACCCCAATCGATACGCTTTGAGACCTAACAAACAATATTGGAATATTTTTCCAAGAAAGCTAAAATTCAAATTTTGATAGAACCCTGACCCAACGTTTATAATAGAAATGCGAACCAAAGGTACAAGTAACAGACCTCGACCTATTGATTATAATGGAATCACGAACCGAAGGTATAAAGTTTAACGCCACAAGGAAGATTCCCTGATAAGTTCACAGTTCTTGAAGAACCAAAGAGACGAGCAAAGCCTCACCTTTTTTCTGATTTTTTTCAATTATACTCTCTATTACAATGAGTGCATGCTATTTATAAGACCTGACTAAATGTAGAAAATATAAAAAATATACTAAATAACAAAACCCTAAATAAAAGCTGATTTGATTTGAAAATAGCAGATTCAAAATAGGAAAATAGCTAAAAAACGTTCTAAATAATAAAAGCCTAAAATGAAGGTAGATTTGGTCTGTAATTAGATGTTCCAAAATAGGAAAAAAGTCTATTAACTAATATAGAGCTGCAAAGTCAATCAGCTATTAATCCACGCCATAAATAACGCCCAATTAGGCCAGATCAGCCCTCTATAGCTTGAATTAAATTTATTACACCTTCATCTTCCTTTGGGCCCAGCCTGGAATGTCCTGCGTTAAAATCAGCCCAAATCTCTTGAATCAGCCCATTATGTGCTTCTTTGATCTTCTTGGATCTTGCTCTAGTAATAGGCCCAACTGGAACATGCAATGGATCCTTGAATGCTTGTTGATTCTTATCATCTACTTTATCTGGAGTTGTAATGACGATCAATGTTCTTCTTTAACTTTGATTTGGATTTGTTGAAATCGCGATTAAAGGCCTTCATCTACTTTGATCTCGATTTTATGAAATAAGGATCAAAGGTCTTTATCAACATTAATTAGGAGTTGTAGTAACGATCAAGGGCCTTCTTCTACTTCGATTTGGATTTGCTAAAATGGCGGTCAAAAGTCTTCATCTACTTTAATCTAGATTCGTTTTGATGATCAAAGGTTTTCATCTACTTTGACGATCGAAGGTCTTTATCTACTTCGATCAAGATTTTTTGAAACGGGGATCAAAGGTCTTTATCTACTTTGATCTGAATTTGTTGAAATAGTGAGCAACAGTCTTCATCAACTTTGATCTAGAGATGTTGGTGTCAATCAAAGGTCTTCATCTACTTTGATCTTGTGTTCTTGATTGGTAATGTCGATCAAAGGTCTTCATCTACTTTGATCTGGAACTGTTGGAATGGTGGTCAAAGGTCCTCTTCTACTTTGATTTGGATTGGAATGACGATCAAGGTTCCTCTTCTACTTTGATCTTTAAAGGAATGATAAACAAAGGTCCTCTTCTACTTCGATCTGGATTGGGATGACGATCCAAGGCACTTTTCTACTTCTATCTAGAATGGGATGATGATCAAAGGTCCTCTTCTAGATTGATCTGGAATGGAATGTCGATTAAAGGTCCTCTTCAACTTCGATCTGGAATGGGAATGACGATTAAAGGTCCAATTTTACTTTGATAATCTGGATTTGTTGAAATAGCGATCAAAGGTCTTCATCTACTCTGATTTGGATTTGTTTTGACGATCAAAGGTATTCATCTACTTTAATCTGGAGTTGTTGGAGTGTCGACCAAAGGTCGTCCTCTACTTTTATGTAGATTTGTAACGTTGATTAATGGACTTCATCTACTTTGATTTGGAATTGTTAGAATGGCGATTAAAGGTCGTCATCTACTTCGATCTGGAAAGGATTCACGATCAAAGGTCCTCTTCTACTTTGATCCTTAACAGAATGACTATCAAAAGAGCTCTTCGACTTCGATCTGGAATGGGATGTCGATCAAAGTCCTCTTCAACTTTGATCTGGAATGGGAATGATGATCAAAGGTCCTCCTCTAGATTGATCTAGAATGGAATGACGATTAAAGGTCCTCTTCTACTTTGATCTGAAATGGGATGACAATTGAAGGTCCTCCTCAACTTCGATCTGGAATGGGAATGACGATCAACGGTCCAATTTTAATTTGATAATCTGGACTTGTTGAAATAGTGATCAAAGGTCTTCATCTACTTTAATCTGGATTTGTTGTAATGATCAAAGGTCTTCATCTACTTTAGTCTGGAGTTGTTGGAGTGTCGATCAAAGGTCGTCCTCTACTTTTATGTAGATTTGTAATGTCAATCAATGGACTTCACCTACTTTGATTTGGAATTGTTAGAATGGTGATCAGAGGTCATCATCTACTTTGATCTGGAATGGAATGACGATCAATGGTCTTCTTCTACTTTGATCTTTAACGGAATGATGATCAAAAGAGCTCTTCTACTTCAATTTGGAATGGGATGACGATCAAAGGTCCGCTTCTACTTTGATCTGGAATGGGATGAGGATCAAAGGTCTTTTTTTTTTTTTTTTTCTTTTTCTTTTTTTTTCACTTTTTTTTTTAGAACTTGGTCCATGATTTTAACGTAGTACATGTCACAAAACAAGAACGAGGAACAAAGAACACAAAAGGAACAAGATAGGATGATAATAGAAAACAAAAGATAAAAGGATAGAAAACTGATTTTAGAACCTAAGCTCTGATACCAAATGATGCGAACCTCAATCGACACGCTTTGAGACCCAACAAACAATATTGGAATATTTGCTCAAGAAAGCTAAATTTCAAATTTTTGATAGAACCCTAACCCAACATTTATAAGAGAAACTCGAATTAAAGGTATAAGTAACAGACCTCGACCTAATGATTATAACGGAATCATGAACCAAAGGTATAAAGTTTGAACACCACAAGGAAGAATCCCTAATAAATTCACAGTTCCTGAAGAACCAAAGAGAAGAGCAAAGCCTCACCTTTTCTGATTTTTTTTTTCAATAATCTTGTCTATTATAATGAGTGCATGCTATTTATAAGACATGACTAAAAATAGAAAATATAAAAAAATGTACTAAATAATAAAACCCTAAATAAAAGCTTATTTGGTTTGAAATTAGCAGATCCAAAAAAGGAAAATAGCTAAAAAATGTTCTAAATAATAAAAGCCTAAAATTAAGGTAGATCTGGTCTGAAGTTGGAAATTTCAAAATTGGAAAAATTTCTATTAACTAATATAGAGCCGGAATGTCAATCAGCCATTAATCCATGCCATAAATAACGGCCAATTAAGCTAGATTAGCCCTCAATAGCTAGAATTAAATTTATTACGCCTTCATCTTCCTTTGGGCCCAGCCTGGAATGTCCTGCGTTAGAATCAGGCCAAATCTCTTGAATCAGCCCATTAAGTGCTTCTTTGATCTTCTTGGATCTTGTTCTAGTAATAGGCCTAACTGGAACATGCAATGGATCCTTGAATGCTTGTTGATTCCCATCAATCAAAGGTCTTCTTCTACTTTGATTTGGATTTGTTGAAATTGTGTTCAAAGGTCTTCATCTACTTTGATATGGATTTGTTGAAATGGGGATCAAAGGTCCTCATCTACATTGATCTGGATTTGTTGAAATAGCGATTAATGATCTTCATCTACTTTGATCTAGATTTGATGAAATGAGGATCAAAGGTCTTCATCTATATTGATTTGGAGTTGTAGTGACGATCAAGGGTCTTCTTCTCCTTTCATTTGGATTTGTTGGTGTGTCGATCAAAGGTCTTCATCTACTTTAATCTGGAATTGTTGGAATGGCGATTAAAGGTCCTCTTCTACTTTGATCTAGATTGGAATGACGATCAAAGTTCTTCTTCAACATTGATCTTTAATGGAATGATGAACAAAAGTCCTCTTCTACTTCGATCTTGAATGGGATGATGATCAAAGGCCCTTTTCTACGTGTATCTGGAATGGGATGTCGATGAAAGGTCCTCATCTAGGTTAATCTGGAATGGAATGACGATTAAAGGTCCTCCTCTTCTTCTTCGATCTGGAATGGGATGACAATCGAAGGTCCTCTTGTACTTCGATTTGGAATGGGAATGACGATCAGAGGTCCAATACTACTTTGATATTCTGGATTTGTTGTGTCACGTCCTGAACCCAACCATAAAGATAGGCACGTGACAACTGCCGCACGCTTATAAAGTAAGCACTCTATAAGTGTGCAAGGCCTTTTTAGCAACTAAAATTTATCCTTAAAAATTAAATCAAATAAATTCAAAATACCTCAACAATTCCTTTATGAATAGATCTCCAATAATTTAATAGGAACAAAATTCCAAATCTCAGGTACATAATGCCAAGTGGCCAATAAATATAAAACTATTAGAAGACCATCCAATCCCAAAATCACTAAGCCTCCTTTTTTTTCTCACAACACAACATCAAAACTCTCAAAACTTGCTATTCTTCACAATCTGAAACTGGAGGGGAAAAAGGGGTGAGCTAACAACTCAATAAGTAACCAAAGTCCTAATAAGTTCTATCAAGCAATAGATCTGTAAAGTAATAAGATGTAATAAAAGTCTTCAAAAGTTGTAATATATTATGGGTTTTCAAAACATAACTAAAGAATTTTCATAATCTTAAAATAATAAGTTGCAAATAGACCACATACTTTAATCTGACAAATATATCATAGATGGATTAGAAAGTACTCAGTTTTTTCATATATCAAAGCTATAACTTACAATATGTTCCAAAAATACATAAGCAGTTTTAATGACTCAAAATAGCTCAAATGCTCAAACATTTCCAAAATCACATATGTAGTTTTAAGGACTCAAAAGGGTTCAAATATTCAATTGTAATTCATATTCTTAACAATCTTGTGACTACGGTCACGCTATATCCCAGTGACTGGGCATCAGAGTACCAATGAATAATCCCCATTGGCTGGGTATCAAAGTACCAATGAATTACCCCCATTGGTTTGGGTATCAGAATACCAATGAATAACCCCCATTGGCTGGGTATCAGAGTTCCAATAAATAACCCGCATTGGTTTGGGTATCAAAATACCAATGAATAACCTCCGTTGGCTGGGTATCAAAGTACCAATGAATAACCCCCATTGGCTTGGGTATCAAAATCAATTCATAGTCAGATTGTTCATAATCATATATATATATATATATATATATAAAATCATAGTTTCTAACAAAAATATATCTTATTCAAATACGTATATATAATCAATTATTCAATATTCAAATCTATTTATGATATTTCTATAATTCTTTACTTTAAATCAATATAGCTAAGAAACAATTAAATAAAGTAAACCTTATATTCGATGCTCATGTAAATTTGTGAAAATTCTTTATTCGTTACTTTGAATCAGTACAGCTAAAAACAATTAAATAAACTACATCACATATAAGGTTACTTACCTCTAAAAGCCATACCAAAAGGAACTTCTCCCTGACACTTCTTCTAAAATCCTTAGATATCACCTAATTAAAGTATGGCTATGCGAACTTCCTGGCTCTCTGAATGTAAGGATCTGCCATCTTTTGTACCATTATAACATGTGGTACTATAGAACTCTTAGATGCATGGTAGGCCTTAAACATTTCAGCAGTAAGTGAATGAATATGTGGTTCAAGAGAGGTTACAAATGTCAACCATTGTTCCATCATACTTGGTGAGCATTTAGTCATCATTGTTTCAATTTAAGGCTCAACCCACTTTTCAACTTGACCTTTATTTTTCCTATGCCTTTTGGATCAACAAATCCAAGGCTGGCCTTCCATTATCATTCCAATGAGTCACTATATAGGACTAGAAATAGCGTAAATGGACTACAAGCCAACGTGGAACCCACCATCTATGGACCTTCAATAACTCTTCAAATATTGAAGCAGCCTCCAATTTGCCATCAACATCTCTTCCTCCGTCACTTTCAGAAGATGTTCAGCTTTACGAACCCTAGTCTTCTGTTCATCACCAAAATTTTTTTGAAGATTTTCTAGTTTTAAATTCAGTTCATGGATCTTTTTCTCAGCTACGTTTGCACTGGCTTCCAACACATCTTTTTATCAAATTTTGTGTTTCAATTTCCTTTTTAAGTCTACCAACTTGCCAAGAATGGTTGAACTTGGAGCATGTGCGCTACCTCCCATGGGCTCCTTAACATTTAGTGATCCTTTTTGCTGGAGCAAAAATGCAATGCTATTTGATTTCTCTTCAATGATTCTCTCCAACTGTCTGATACCCTCATCCTTGCTTCTCAATTCACGGTTTCTCTCTTCAACGCTAGAGTTGAAATCTTGGGGTTGAGGTGGTGAAGCGAAGACGAGTGTGGTGGCTTCGCGGTAATTATGGTGACATATGAGGGTGAGAATATGGATATGGAAAAGAAGAAGAGGAGCTTCTTTTGCCATTACAAGACTGCCCAGGCAGAGTTTGAGTCTCCACTCTGCCCAAATATTCCTCCCCATATACGTTGATTTTATAAGCTTATATAGCTAGGGTTTTAGCCCTATTTTCTAAAAACTCCCTTATAATTATAAATTATAAAATTAACCCCATAAAAGATTTACTTAAATACCTTTTTTTTTTCCCGGGTATTACATGTTGAAATAGCGATCAATGGTTTTCATCTACATTGATCTGGAGTTGTTAGAGTGTCGTTCAGTGGTCCTCCTCTACTTTGATTTGGATTTGTAATGTCAATCAATGGTCTTCTTCTACTTTGATTTGAAATTGTTGGAAAGGCGATCAAAGGTCCTCTTCTACTTTGTTCATTAACGGAATGACAATTAAAGGTGCTCTTCTACTTTGATTTGGAATGGGAGGATCAAAGTCCTCTTCTACTTCGATCTGGAATGGGAATGATGATCAAATGTTGTCTTCTTCTTCGATCTGGAATGGGATGACAATCAATTTCCTCTTCTATATTGATTTGGAAAGGAATGACGATTAAATGCCCTGTTCTACTTCAATCTGGAAATGGGATGACGATCAAAGGTCCTCTTTTACTTCGTTCTGGAATGGGAATGGCAATCTATGTTCCTATTCTACTTTGGTAATCTGGATTTGTTAAAATAGCGATCAGGTCTTCATTTACTTTGATCTGCATTTGTTAAAATTGGGATCAAAGGTATTGATATACTTTGATCTGGATTTGTTGAAATGGGGATCAAAGGTCTTCCCCAACTTTGAGAGTTGTAATGACGATCAAAAGTCTTCTTCCACTTTGATCTAGATTTGCTGAAATGGGTATCAAAAGTCTTCATTTACTTTGATCTGGATTTGTTGTGACGATCAAAGGTCTTCATCTACTTTGATCTGTAATTTTTTAAGTATCGATCAAAGGTCCTCCTCTACTTTGATCTGGATTTGTGATGTCGATCAGAGGTCTTCATCTACTTTGATATGGAACTGTTGGAATGGCGATTAAAGTTCCTATTCAACTTTGATCTAGAATGGAATGAAGATCAAAGTTCCTTTTCTACTTTGATCTTTAACAGAATGACGATCAAAGGTCCTCTTCTTCTTCGATCTGGAATGGGATGACGATCAAAGGCCCTATTCTACCTCGATCTGGAATGGGAATAATGATCAAAGGAACTCTTCTACTTTGCTCTGGTTTGGGATCGTGATCAAAGGTCCTCTTCTATATTGATCTGGAATGGAATGACGATTAAAGGTCCTCTTCTACTTCGATCTGGAATGGGATGACAATTGAAGGTCCTCTTCTACTTCGATCTGGAATAGGAATAGGAATGACAATCAAAGTTCCTCTTCTACTTCGATAATCTTGATTTGTTTAAATATCGATCGATGGTCTTTATCTACTTTGATCTGGAGTTGTTGGAGTGTCAATCAACGGTCTATTGGGATAAGTGCCCTTAAATCCTATTGTATGATGCTATGTATGATATTTTGTATGACATTATATATTAAATGACGTATAACTTAATATTGTGTTTGATAAAGTTACTTTATTCTTATCTAAAATAATGGTAACATGAATATTCGGACATTATCAAATAGTCCATGAGATGCATAGTATGTGATTTATGTGAAAAGTCACAGAAGATATAAATCACAAGTTCTTTGTAAACTCAGAATTATAGTTCGTAGTCGGTGATGAAATTGGACATTTCATTTGCGAAGGCTATAACATATTAACTACGATGATTTTTCTTGATCATGGAAGTGCTAACTTCTAGTTGATATGTTTATATGTTTTAAGAGTTAAGACATATTGAACTGGGCCGCTGTGAGATTCATTATTCTCCTAATGACTGTCAATTGAATAATAAATCTCACAACTTGTATTCACATGAACTCTTAATCCTGAGAGAATAATGGACCTGATCATGAAATGTAGGTCGCTTTGATATATCAGGAGTGAGATCTAAAGTAATGGTCAAAACCTTAGTATGTTGGGTAGCCGCATTTAGTATTGATGGAACATATATTCTCAAGATGGAATTCATAGTCTCTTAACAGAGATATAAAATATTCCCTTGAGATAAATCTAATGGGTTCAGTTATTCAGAGAGTTAGGCCTAACCACTTTAGTAAGACTTAAGTATATATTTATGAAATTGGATTTCATAAATATATGATGAATAACTTAAAAGGATTAAACTGGGTACTCAAGGATTAAGATGTAGTAATTTACAAAGTAACAGTCTATATTCATGACTTTGTATTACTATGAATATTTTATAAAGGGGTTGCATGTATAATAAAGTCTTGGGATATAATTTATTAATAAGGCCTAGAGTACAATTATATTTATATAGTGATATTAAATATAATTAATGATTACTTTGGACTTGTCATGAGTTGACGTAAAATCCCAAGGCCCATTGGAGCACTAGTCTTATTTGTTCCCTTTTGGTCCCACTCCAAGCCCCACACTAAAACCCAATTGGAAAGGCCCAAAAGGCTAGCCCAATTAGATAATCAGTTATGTGGAGAGAAACATATAGAATTTTATATTAGAATGAAATGGTTTGTATGTTCATATGAATGTGAAAGAGAGTCTCCTTCATATTCTCTCTAGAACAACACATAGAACTGATTGAGAGACCACACATCTTGGGCATCAAGTGGAATTGGAGTGAAGATTGAAAGTGTTCTCAAGAACTTCTTCTCTTTGGTTTTGAATTTCACCGCACCAAGGTACACTCTCTTGTTCATATATTCTAAAACTTACATAGTGCATGTTATCAATTGCGAATGAAGTAGATCCGTTAATTTTCTGCTGCGTATGTTTTGTATACGATACAAACATGTTATTTTCCATCACGGTCTTCCTCTACTTTGATCTGGATTTGTGATGTCAATCAAAGGTCCTCATCTACTTTGATTTGGAGTTGGTAGGATGGCGATCAAAGGTCCTCTTCTGCTTTGATCTGGAATGGAATGACGATCAAAGGTCCTCTTCTACTTTGATCTTTAACAAAATGACGTTTAAAGGTCTTCTTTTACTTCAATTTCGAATGAGATGACAATCCAAGTCCTCTTCTACTTCGATCTGGAATGGGAATGACAATCAATTTCCTCTTCTACATTGATCTGGAACAGAATGACGATCAAAGGCCCTGTTTTACTTCGATCTGGAATGGGATGAGGATCAAAGGTCCTCTTTTACTTTGATCTGGAATGGGAATGATGATCTTTTACTTTGATCTAGAATGGGAATGACAATCAAAGGTCCTCTTCTACTTTGATAATTTGGATTTGTTGAAATAACGATCAAAGGTCTTCATCTACTTTGATCTGGATTTGTTGAAATGGGAATCAAAGGTCTTCATCTACTTTGATTTGGAGTTGTAATGACGATCAAAGGTCTTCTTCTACTTTATCTTGATTTGTTGAGATAGCGATCAAAGGTCTTCATCCACTTTGATTTGGATTTGTTGAAATAGGGATTAAAGGTCTTCATCCACATTGTTTTGGATTTGTTGAAATAGTGATCAAAGGTCTTGGTCTACTTTGATCTGGATTTGCTGAAATAGGGATCAAAGGTCTTCATCTACTTTGATCTGGATTTGTTGTGGCGATTAAAGGTCTTCCTCTGGTTTGATCTGAATTTGTTGGAATGTCGTTCGAAGGTCTTCTTCTACTTTGATCTTGATTTGTAATGACGATTAATGTTCTTCTTCTACTTTGGTATTGGGTTTACTTTCTGCAAAAAGTCAAAATTTGGAGTTAGACTTTAACTGATAGGTGCTTCGTGGTCCCACTGTTTCTGAGATGTGTCTTTTACTCAATCTTGATTTGAACTTTACCAAGAAAATTTAATTGACAAAAGATTTTTCTTTTGAGAAACATTTGATGTTTTGAAACTTGGAAGTTTTGAAATTGTTATTTGAAATTTTGAGACTTTGGAACCTAGAAATTTTTTCTTGAAACTTGGAACTTAAAATCTGAAATTTTGAGCCTTAGAATTTTGAAAATTAAGGCTTGGGATTTTGATCATGAAATATGAGGTTTGAATTTTTTTTTTTTTTTAAACTAAAGATTTTAGTTTACAATTTGGGCATTGAGAATGGAAATTTGAAAGTTTGGGAATGAAAATTTTGAATTGAAAATTTTTGGATTTTTAAAAGATACTTGAAAACTTTGAAAAAGTTTTTTTTTTTGGGGGGGGGGGGGGGGGGACTGAGTCAACTCGAAATTTTGCCCCCCCCCCCCCCCCACTTCCCTTTGTCCTTTTTTTTTTTTTTTTTTGTGTCTTCCTTCTTTACCTCTCTTCCTCCATTGTTACTATTCACTCTCTTCTTCCCTTTGGATTTTCTTCTTCTTATCATCATTTCTTCTCACAAAAAACACTTTTCTAAGCTTCTTAAGTTTCCCCTATCCATCTCCATCAATATTTCTCTAGATCCTTGTATTTTGAGCATTTTCATCACACACCCATTTTGGTGAAAACCTATCTTCCAAATCCTTTTTTTTTGCATCAAGATGGCTTCTTCTTCCAAAGGACCTTCTTTTCTTACTTTTCATAGTAAGAAATATGATCCAACATTTGATTGGCATGAGAAGGATGGACTTCTTCAGGACCCTAAGAACCATGCTCCATATTGTCATGTAGATACCAAGGTGAGTTTTTCTTTGGTTTCTTTTCTTAGAAAAAATGTTGTTGCATGTTTTATTGAAAGTTTCATGGTAAGATATTGTCATTTGGTTATTTTGAGATTTTGTGGTATTATGTGATTGATCATTTTGGAAATGATGGCTTTGGAGCATTCTTGAAGTGTTGTTTTTTCTTTGATCATGGTGTAGTTTGGACAATGTTGGTGGTTTATGGAATTTTGACAATGTAGGCAGATTGCGATGTTGTTGGATGAACTTTGGTTTGAATGTTGGGAGAATTGGCATTGTGAAAAGTTTGTGTTATGGACATGGCAAAATTTTGTGGATATGTGCATGGACATATTTGTGGAGATGGACAAATTTTATGGGTATAAAATTTTTGACTTATGGAAAAATTTTATTGGATATGTGATGTTGATTCTTGGAGACTTTGTGTGGTTATGATTTTGGCTATGTGAGAATTTATTTGTGCATGAACTTGTAGGAATTTTTATCTTGGTCATGTAGGAATTTTTTTTTTTTGTGCATGGTTATATATAAAAAAAAAAGGTTGGTAGTTGTGTATGGATATGTGAAAAAATTTTGATTATGTTGAAATTTTGGTGGGGCGTTAATTTGATTTATGGAAATTTTTGGTCATGTGGGTTTTAGTTATGGGAGTTGATGAGCTGAACTTTTATGTTGCAGAGTCTCAAGAGTCGAGGCAGTCTCTAAATGTTAAAAAGTGCAAGGGTAGCATTGTCTCCTAGCATCAAATGCATTATCAATGAAGCAGGCTTTGACACTTTCTTCGAAGGTTTGTTGAATCATGATACGCATGAATACAAGGATCTTTAGTTACTTCTTGCCTTGGCCGAACGTTTCTGGGACACTACATGTACTTTCCACTTTCCATGTATTAGGGAGGTAATGTTGACCCCTTATGACTTCTTTGTCATCACTGGTCTGAGGTTGGGTGGTGAAAGAATTCTTGTTAATGATTCCTTTACTTTAACCGAACTTAAAAAACTTCTAGGTGTAGTGCCTTCTAGAATGAGGAGTAACAATGTCCCCTTGTCTTGATTATGTGAAAATATTCCTCATTGTGAGACTGCAGCAAAAGTTGCTCATATGTTCATGCTTCTTTTCGTTGGAACTTTTTTGTGTCCAGATTTAAGCAGCACTGTGAATCTACACTACCTAGAAATCTTGAAAAGAGTTGGACAAATCCGGAATTATGACTGGGGCGGCATGGCTTATGCCACTCTAATGCACTTCATGACCTAACTCTCTAGGCGGAGTCTTTCAAGCTTGGGTGGGGCTCCATTTGTATGGCAGGTGAGGTTTGGAAATTTTTCTGCTATGTGTAAGCTTTGGGAAATTATTTTGGTTTTGTGGTAATGGTGTTGTGGAGTTTTCAGGAGGAGGTTATTGGTATTTTTCCTAGATTTCTCCGTTGGTTTCCCAAACATCATTTGTTTATACTCTCCAGGTGTTCTTTGGAGATTTGACGCTTGGAGATTGACAATCTGACCATTGTTGATGTGAGTTCTTTCTTCCTTCTCCTTTTAAATCTTCAGCACTTGGTTATGATTCAGTCTCTTCTCTTTCTGAGTTCCTTTTTATGATTTTTTAAATGAACTTAAATCCTTGGGCTGGATGTGAGGGGTATGCTTAGTTTGAGCGGGCTCTAGAACTGAATGGCCGCTAAGTACTGTTGAATGTAGGCATGGAAAGTATTGGTATCTTGGTGATCAGGTGTTGGCCTAAGGTTGAACATGTCTATCTTCCTGCAACAACTCTAGTTCCTCCTTGTCCCTCCATCCGGTTAGCTGACATTTTGACTAATGAAGAGATTGCTCGGGCTCGTGTAGGCTTTGTTGTTTCAGGAACAGTAGGATCTTATTCTAAATTTATTAAAACTCTTCTGCAAGGTTGCTTGGCTGGCCAAATAGTACTTTTTTTCCTTTCTAAAGTTAAATCTTCATTTTGCAAATTATATCCATGTTTCTACTTGGAGTCAAGATTTACATGTTGGATTTTCAACCTCTAACTTCTAAAGAAGAGGAAGATGAAGAGGAAGAAATTCCTTCTCCTCATCATGTTGGTAGCTCTTCTTGTTCCTTTGTAGAGACTTATTCTCATTTTCCGGCATGGCAGTATGATGTGATGAATCCTGATGGAAGGTATAGTTCCAAGCCTTTGAATAGGCCAGAGCACGGGCCAAATGTTCCTTGGCCCAATCAGGTGTTCTTGAATTTTCAATTATTTGTCCTTATTTTCTTCTTAACTAGATGAATGACTCTATGTGATAGAGAGTTGCTTCAGGTGGATGTGGATCGGAAGAAAGCATGCGGATGATTGGAGGCTTGCAGTCATTCGCTTGCACTTAGTCCTCCTAGTATGTGCTCAATTATTCGAACTGTGTATGCCATGTTGCTTTCTGAGTATTTCTTGCTTGAATTGTGCTTGATGGTGAAATTAACACTTGATTCTGTTGACTTTTCAGGCACATCGAATGGAAACTGTTGACATTACTAGGAGAGATTTAGAGGAAAGGATCAGGAGCCTTGAACTTGAAAATCGTCAATACAATCCTCGCTTTTTTGCAAGTCAAGAAGGAAATACTAAAGGTAGCTCCTCTAGCGGTGGATCAAGAAGATCCTCACGCAGGTGGACTCGGTGTCCTAATGATGTATGACTTGTGTTTTTATTTTTCCTGCAAAACAAAAGAAAGTGTTCCATAGAAAATCTTGTAATTTTCCATGTTTTGGCTCTTTGTCCTTTGGATCATGTAGAGAGCTTAACTAAGACAGGTTTATAATTCACCTGATGAGATCTTGTAGTACCAATTTAAACTTATCTTGCTTGGCTTTGCTGGAATCTGCACTTACTTAAATGAGGTGGAGCCAAATGCTTCTAGTTTAAATGGAATGCGTGATTTTTGGAAATCTTGATTATGATGATTTTTTCCTTGAGAAAAATGATAATGGTCTCTCTTTTTTTTTTCTTTTTTTGAAAATGCATAAGGCATGGGCGAATGCCCCTAGTTTGAAACATAAATCCATGAGTCTTAAAAAAAACTTGATTTGATCAATTTTGAAAACAATGATGCAGGTGACGATTTTTGAAAACAAATGTGTTAGATATGTCAGAATGTCCCAGCTTGATTGAAAAAATCTTTTTGAGTGTCACATGGTCGTTAAAAATTACCCGAGAATGTACAACTGCATGGAATTGCATGAGTGTGGGACCAAGGGGCTGTGCACCACTTGGCGAATGAGGAGTGTCGTTCGATACTTTTAGAGTGCCGAATTGCATTGACCCACATCATGAGGCTCACGCCATGGTGGGCGAACTCCTCACACTTTTCCAATGCGCATTTCGTGTTTTTACGTTCTTTGAAAAACGTTTACTTCATTTGTGATCATGAAACACTCTCCTAGTCAGCTACAAACTCTATGAAAACTATTTCAAACTTGATTGGGAATTGATGTGGCTCATATAAATAAATCCTCCTACAACAATTCTCTGCGTAAAGGTTAGCAAAACACAATAATCACGAGCAAAAGTCATCCATGGTTAGCAATCAAAATTTTTCTCATCCAACAGTTCATGATATCAACAGATGGGTTCGTAGCTTTGATTTCAGCAATAAAACCAAATTTACAGCCTTCAAACTAGAGGGAATTAAGGCTTTGAGGAATGTCAAGATCAAGTGCGACTTCCTTTGTACTGCTGTGAAATTCTGGGATCTGGAAGATCTTGTGTTTCGGTTTAATACTGCTGAACTCTATTCGACAATTGGAGAATTTTCCGCTATTCTGGACTATGACCTAAGCAAAAAATTTGTTGTAGTTTCTTGTGATCCTAGGCATAAGGAATCTTTGTCTGATGCTATTGGTCTTCCTACTTCCATTATTGATAGTATGATTGAAGGCCATATGGTGAATCTTCGTGCAATTATCTCTCGGCTGATTGACAAACGCACTTATAGAGTGACCGACAATATGCAGAAAAATTTTGGTTTGGCCTTATGTTTTGTGGGAAAATTTTTACTTTGCTCTGAGAGATATGATTTTGTGGATGCTTGAGCCATAAGTGTTGTGAATCAAATTAAGGATGGTGACAATCCTGTTTCTTTGATCTTGGCAGAAACTCTTCTAGGAATGGATGCTGTATTTTATGATGGGGAAACTCAAAACTTCTTAGGGAGTCCTTTGACTTTGCAAATATGGTTGATGGAGCGACTGGATATGATTGCCAAGCCCACCACCGGTAATTATGGGCCTAGCAGTTTTCTTAGCAGGGCTGTAATCAGAACTGAGTGCTAAACTGAGAGTGATTGGGTGAAGTTTTTGGATAGGAAATCTTGTACTTCAATTTGATGGGACTGTTATTGGTGGAAGTGCCGACCTCCTCTACTGAGGTCTTCAGGGTTGGACAACATCTTCCTTATTGGATTGCGGGGGGCAACTTTCTACAAGGGAGACAAACTCTTGAGGTAATTTAAATATGAGCAAGGAATTTCTGGCTGCAAAAGAAGAAGACATTTCTCTCCTATGGACACAAATCCTACTTTTGTAAAGAACATTCTATTGGGTTTAGAGATGGCTGACCGGGTGGACCAATTTATTGTGAAAGTTCATTTTTACAGGATGACTACAGAATATTCTAACTGGCTGATAGATAGGATTGTTGACATGGAAACTGAGAGAATTGCTATGAGAGAACAATTTCATAGAGACAACCAGGAAAGACTCGACAAAGACAGCTATGAATTCAAAAGAAGAGATAAGGATGATGAAGCACCTAGCACAAAAGAAATTAATGATTAGAAGAAAAAGAAAAGACTGAAGAGAAAGTGGCTTTCTTATATTTGGCTTAGAGAATGTTTATTTCGAAGTTGATGTAAAAACTCTTATTTTTAGGAATTATTTAGGGTTTGCAAGTTAGAGATTCTGTCTTATGGTGTAGGCTTTTGGGGTTTGGTTTTTTATGGTTTGCTTAGGGTTTAGGTTTTTGTCTAATGACATGGTTTAAATGAATGGTTGAATTTTTTTTTTGGAAAATTTCAATTAATGAGCAAATGGTGGGTTTTGGGAAATTGTGACCGAACCAATACATGGTTGCCTACTTACCCCCTTGATAGAAGGATTAGGTCATCATGTAGTTCATTGATTTTTTTTTATTCGCCTTAATTTTTGCCTAGGCCGCCTTTTCAAGTTTTCAACCTAGCAGGCTATCTCACTCTCTTTTCTTTTTTTGCTCTCCTTTTGCGTAGATTGCCCTTTTGGGTTTTCAACCTACGTTTTTTTTTTTTTCCTTTTTTTTTTTTTTTTGCTCTAATATTTTCCTAGACAGCCCTTTCGGGTTTTCAGCTTAGCGAGCTCTTTTTTTTTTTTTTTTTATGGCTTGGCTTGCAACTACCACTTCAGACATGGTACTTCTTTAATTGATCCATGTTGGTTGGCTCAGTGAAAGGATTTGCATCTAAGTCCATCAACCTCACTGCCCTCCCAGAGTATATTTGCTTAATAATGTATCGGCCTGCCCAATTTTTCTTGAACTTCCCGTTTGCATCTTAAACCGGGGCTTGGACTTCTTTCAACACTAAATCCCCCAACTTCCAATCTCTGGTTCTCACCTTCTTGTCAAAAGCTTTCCTAAGCCTCCTTTGGTAACCTTGAATATGATACAAGGCCTTGAGTCTTTTCTCATCTATCATGCACAACTGATCAATCTGCTTTAGGGATTTCACTTTCCAGTACTATCCTTAGTGAATGAACACCCATCTTAATGGGAAGGACTGCTTCCATCCCATATACCAATGAGTAAGGAGTGGCTCCTGTGGAAGATTGAATTGATGTTCTACACATCCAAAGCGCGTAGGGCAACTATAGGTGCCAATCCTTGTAGTTCTTTGTGTTCTTCTTTGAGATTTTTCCTATGTTTTTATTAACAGCCTCAACTGCTCCATTAGTCTGAGGACGGTAAGGTGAAGACTTGTGGTGCTGAATGTTGAATTGTCGTAGCAGCTTCTCTATTTCTTTCTTGAAATACTGCCCATTGTTATAGATAATTTCATGCGATACACTATATCTGCAGATGATGTTGGTCTGAATGAACTGAGAAACTTTATTTGAATTCAGGACCTTGTATGAGGCATCTTCTACCCATTTAGTAAAGTAATCAATAGCTACAAGTATGAATTCACGGCCATTGGATGATGTTGGGTGGATCTTCCCAATAATGTCTATCCCCCGTGTAGAGAAGGGCCAGGGTGACGTCATAGTATGTAATGGCATAGGTGGCATGTGTTTCAAATCTCCATGGACTTGGCATTAATGACATTTTTAGAGATGAGCTGCACAATTGGCTTCCATGGCGGTCCAGTAGTAGCCTTGTCTCATTATTTTCCATGACAATATGTGTGCATTCATATGTGGCCCATAACTTAACTCATAAACCTCTTCAATTATTTGCTGTGCCTCCTTAGCGGTTACACAAAGGAGATGAATTCCATCATATGACCTTTTGTAAAGTCTTTCACCTTAAATAATGTAATAAGTAGCCAACTTTCAAACGGTCAATTGGTCATTCTTGTCTGTAGATGGCGGGTATGTGGTCCTTGAGGTACTGTAGGATGTCTGAATACCATTTACCTTCCCCATTCTTTCCCTGATCTTCTTCTATTTTCACGCAGTAGTCTGGTTCTTCTTTCTGTTCTAATACTATTGGCTTGGCTTCATCATCTTTCGGCCAATCCATCGTAGATGCCATGGCTGCTAAAGCATCTACAATTTGATTCTGCATCCTGGGCACATACTAATATTGGATCTTGCTGAATTTTGATGCTCACATTTGAAGACATTCGTGATAAGGCATAAGCCTTTCTTCTTTGATCTTCCATTTATTCTGAATCTGAGAGATTATTAGAGTTGAGTCTCCGTATACCTCTAACTCCTTCACTCCTAGGCCTAAGGCCACTTGTAGACCCGAAATGCAAGCTTCATATTCCATGGCATTGTTGGTGACAGGAAATTTAAGTCTGCTAAAAAATGAAATGTGTGTCCCTTTTGGTGAAATTAGGAGAACTTCAATTCCACTTCCGTTTTGATTTGTTGCTCCAACAAAATACATCTTCCATGATTCTACCTCAATACCCATGATATCTTCATCTAGAAAGTCCCCTTGGATCTCTTCAGCTTCTTCTGGTGAACAATGGGCTAAGTGATCAGCAATTGCTCTCGCCTTCACAGATTTTTAAGCCACATACTCAATATCAAATTCTGACAAAAGCAAGATCAATTTAGCAGTCTTCCCATCTTGCACAGGTTTTTCCATTAAATACTTCAAAGGATTCATCCTTGCAATTAACAAAACCTTGTAAGCAAGCAAATAATGTCTGAGTTTTCGGGTTGCCCATACAAGTGCTACACATGTCTTCTCTAATGGTGAATACTTCTTCATTGGGCAACATCTTGTTGTTGATATAGTAAATTGCATTCTCTTTTCTAATCTCCTTTAGGAATTGAGCAAGTAGAGCCCCCATTGTCGTATCTGTAGTGGTATGATATAGTAACAATGGCTTTTTAGGTACTGGTGGGACAAGTATTGGTGATTTCATCAGATAACTCTGGATCTTCTCAAAGGCTTCTTGGCATTGTTCATTCCACACTGTTCGGACCTCCTTCTTGACCAGTTAGAAGATTGATTCACATGTTATAGTTAGTTGGGCTATGAACCTGCTGATGTGCTGTATTCTCTCCAAAAATCCTCGAACCTCCTTTTTAGTTCTTGGTGGCTTCATCTCTACAATTGCCTTGATTTTTTCAAGATCAACTTCTATTCCCTTTTGGCTTATCATAAACCCTAACAGTTTTCCGGATGTGACTCCGAAAGTACACTTCTTTGGATTCAACCACAACCTGTAGAACCAAATTCTTTCAAAGAACTTCCTCAAAGTTGGTATGTGTCTTTCATGGTCTTTGAACTTCACTATCATGTCATCAACATAAACTTTTACTTATTTGTGGATCAAGTTATGCAACAAAGTAGTGGTTGCACGTGTTACTCAACCATGTCCTAGCTTTCCTTCATTAGATGCTCCTCCTGAGGAAAAACAACGATATGATCGTTGGCAGAAATCTAATGAAATGGCCAAATGCTACATCCTAGCGTCCATCTCAAATGTTCTACAGCATCAAATGCAGGATGTAGAACTAGCTTCAGACATTATGCAAAGTCTGAAGGAGATGTTTGGTGAGCAAGGCCGTTCTGCAAGGTAAGAAACCATGAGACAAATTTAAAATACCAAAATGGCTGAAGGTAGTTCAGTGAGAGAGCATTGTCTTACAATGATCTCTAATCTGAATACTTTAGAAGTTTTGGGTGCCGACATTGATGGAGAATCCCAAGTGGATATGATACTCCAATCACTACCGGAGTCATTCAAGGAATTCAGACTTAACTATAACATGAACAAAAAGATTTATTCTTTGTCTGAATTAATGAATGAGTTGGTAGCGGCGGAAGGCATCCTTGGTACTTCTAATGTTCAAGCCTATGTGGGTGAAGCTTCTACTTCTCAACCTAAGTCGAAAGGCAAGGGTAAGAAGAAGAAGCAGAAGGACTTCACTAAGCAAGAGGGTAAACAAATTGTCTTAGGGGTTGCCGACAAAGGAAAGAAGCTGAAAGGAAAATGTTTCCATTGTGGTGAGAAAGGACATTGGAAGAGAAATTGTCCAAAGTTTAAAGCTGCCAATAAGGGTATTAAAATTTCATTCCTTCTTGAAATATGTTTGGTACAAAATCCCACGGATTCCTAGTGTGTGGATTCAGGTTGTACTAATCATATCTGCAATTCTTTGCAGGGGTTCCAGGAGACCAAAAGACTTAAAGAAGGAGAGTTGTTTCTGACCTTGGCTGATGGGAGTAGGATTCCAGTTGTAGCTATTGGAGTGTTTAATTTGTGTTTTGAATCTAGGGTTTTAATATTGGAAGACTGTTTATTTGTACCTAATGTTCGTAGGAATTTAATTTCTGCAATTTATTTAGGTAAAAATGGATATTGTGTTATCCTGAAAGACAATGTTGTAATAAAGAAGGATAAAATGTTTATCTGTTCTGGCAATATTGTGGATGGTCTTTATATTTTAACTCCTGATAAGCATGAATTATACAATTCTGAATTAGATCATAACTCTCATGTAAAATCATTAAAGAGAAAGTTTCCTTCTACTAATGATGCATATCTTTGGCACTTGCGTTTGGGTCATATTAATCCAAACAGAATTCAAAGACTGATCAAAGATGGTCTCTTAGAGCCATTGAACTTTGATGAATTTCCAGTTTGTGAATCTTGTTTGGAAGGCAAAATGACCAAACGACCTTTTAATGCAAAAGGTAGAAGAGCCCAAGAGTTGCTAGAATTAGTTCATACGGATGTTTGTGGTCCTATGTCAACCCAAGCAAAAGGAGGTTATGAGTACTTCATCACTTTCACCGATGATTACTCTAGATTTGGTTATGTGTACCTAATGAGACGGAAGTCCGAAGCCTTTGAAAAGTTCAAAGTGTTTAGGGCTGAAGTTGAGAATCAATTGGGTAAACACATAAAGGCCATTCGATCTGATCGTGGTGGCGAATACCTTCTTGGGGATTTCAAGGATTACTTGACTCAAAATGGGATTGTATCCCAATTGACTGCACCTGGAACTCCTCAACAAAATGGTGTAGCAGAAAGAAGGAATAGGACTCTTTTAGAAATGGTTAGGTCCATGATGAGTTACTCAACTTTACCTATTTCTTTTTGGGGTTATGCCTTAGATACAGCAATACATCTTTTGAATTTAGTTCCATCAAAATCTGTTCTCAAAACACCCATGGAATTGTGGAGTGGGCGTAAGCCTAGTATGAAATATCTCCACATTTGGGGTTGTCCAGCACATGTGTTAAAAGGGAAGTCTGATAAGTTGGAACCAAAATCAGACGTATGTTTGCTTGTAGGTTATCCAAAAGAAACTAGGGGTTATTTATTCTATAGTCATAAAGATAACAAAGTTTTTGTTAGTACAAATGCTAAATTCTTGGAAAATGACTATATGAATAATTTTACTCCTAGAAGTAGAGTTGTCTTGGCTGAAATGAATGAACCTGTAATTGAACAACCAATGGTTGAAACTAGGGATGATGTGGCTGTATTGGATACACCACAAGATACTACTCATGAGATGTCTAGTACACAGTTGCCTCGTCGTAGTGGGAGGAATGTTAGGCCACCTATAAGATTCATAGGTCTTGGAGAGACTTATGAGGCTATCTCAGAGGAGGCCGAAACTGATCCTTACACTTATGAAGAAGCAATGAATGATATAGATGCACATCATTGGGTTCAAGCTATGAAATCAGAATTAGATTCCATGTATTCCAATCAAGTTTGGGATCTTGTAAAGGCGCCTAACAGCATTAAACCTGTTGGTTGCAAATGGGTTTACAAGAGGAAGAGAGGGATAGATGGAAAGGTTGAAACCTTTAAAGCAAGGCTAGTGGCAAAAGGGTATACTCAAAAATAAGGTATTGATTATGAGGAAACCTTTTCACCAGTAGCAATGCTTAAATCTATCAGAATTCTCTTATCCATTGCTGCTCATTATGATTATGAGATTTGGCAAATGAATGTCAAGACTGCATTTCTCAATGGCAATATTGAAGAGGAAATCTATATGATGCAACCAGAAGGTTTCATAGCAAAGAACCAAGAGCATATGGTATGCAAGTTGAATAGGTCCATTTATGGACTTAAGCAAGTATCTAGGTCATGGAACATCAGATTTGATCAAGCAATCAAATCATTTGGTTTTGAACAAAATCTTGATGAACCATGTGTGTACAAAAGACATCAAGACAAAGTAGTAATGTTCCTAGTGCTTTATGTTGATGATATTCTACTCATTGGAAATGATGTAGGTGTAATGTCATCAGTAAAGGTTTGGTTGTCAAGCTAATTTGATATGAAGGACTTGGGTGAGGCTAACTTTATTCTAGGGATCAAGCTTTGGCGAGATCGTAAGAATAAGATGTTAGGCTTATCACAAGCTGGATATATAGATAAGGTTCTAGAACGGTTTAGCATGCAAAACTCCAAGAAAGGATTACTTCCTTTCAGACATGGAGTTCCTCTGTCTAATGACCAAAGGCCTAAGACTCAAGAGGAAGAAGATATGATGAGACAAGTTCCTTATGCCTCTGCGGTAGGAAGTCTCATGTATGCCATGCTTTGTACTAGACCGGATACCTGTTTTTCAGTTGGCATGGTCAGCCGATATCAATCAAATCCAGGACCACAACATTGGCAAGCTGTAAAGCATATTCTCAAGTATCTACGGAGAACGAGAGATTATATGCTTGTTTATCGTTGTGAGGATTTGATTCCCGTTGGCTATACAGATTCAGATTTTCAATCAGATCTAGATTTCAGAAAGTCCACATCAGGATGTGTTTTCACCTTGGGAGGTGGAGCCATAAGTTGGAGGAGTGTTAAGCAATCTTGTATTGCGGACTCCACCATGGAAGCTGAATATGTTGCTGCTTGTGAGGCGGCAAAGGAAGCTGTTTGGCTCAAGAAATTCCTTTCTGATCTTGGTGTAGTGAGAATGGAGCAAGTTCCTATCACATTGTTTTATGACAATAGTGGAGCGGTTGCACAATCCAAAGATCCAAGGAATCACAAGAAAGGAAAGCACATCGAGAGAAAGTACCACATCATTCGAGACATTGTTGCTCGTGGAGATGTGGTGGTGGCAAAGATTGAAAGTGCAAATAATCTAGCAGATCCCTTTACCAAAGTCTTGCCTCAAAGGACCTTCGAGTCACATTTGGAGGGAATGGGAGTTAGATTAGTGCACAATAGTCTTTAGGGCAAGTGGGAGATTGTTAGGATATGTGCCCTTAAATCCAATTATATGATGCTATGTATAATATTATGTATGACATTATTTGAGAAATGATGTATGACTTAATATTATGTTTAATAAAGTTGTTTTATTCTTATCTAAAATAATGGTAACATGAATATTCGGACATTATCAAATAGTCCATGAGATGCATAGTATGTGATTTATGTGATTTAGTCACAGAAGATATAGATCACAAGTTCTTTGTAAACTCAGAATTTTGGTTCGTAGTCGGTGATGAAATTGGGCATTTCATCTGCGAAGACTATAACATATTAACTACGATGATTTGTCTTGATCATGGAAGTGGTGACTTCTAGTTAATATGTTGATATGTTTTAAGAGTTAAGACATATTGAACTGGACCGCTGTGAGATTTATTATTCTCCTAACGACTGTCAATTGAATAATAAATCTCACGACTTGTATTCACATGAACTCTTAATCCTGAGAGAATAATGGACCTGATCATGAAATGTAGGTTGCTTTGATATATCAGGAGTGAGATCTAAAGTAACGGTCAAAACCTCAGTATGTTGGGCAGCTACATTTAGTGTTGATGGAACATATATTCTCAAGATGGAATCCATAGTCTCTTAACGGAGATATAAAATATTCCCTTGGGATAAGTTTAATGGGTACAGTTATTCAGAGAGTTAGGCGTAACCACTTTAGTAAGACTAAAGTATATATTTATGAAATTGGATTTTATAAATATATGGTGAATAACTCAAAAGGATTAAACCGGGTACTCAAGGATTAAGATGTAGTAATTTACAAAGTGGCAGTCTATATTCATGACTTTGTATTACTACGAATATTTTATGAAGGGGTTGCATGTATAATAAAGTCTTGGGATATAATTTATTAATGAGGCCTAGAGTGCAATTATATTTATATAGTGGTATTAAATATAATTAATGGTAACTTTGGACTTGTCAAGAGTTGACAGAAAAGCCCAAGGCCCATTGGAGTTAGTGTCTTATTTGTTCCCTTTTGGTCCCACTTCAAGCCACACACTAAAGCCCAATTGGGAAGGGCCAAAAGGCTAGCCCAATTAGATAATCAGTTATGTGGAGAGAAACATACAGAATTTTATATAGAATAAAATGGTTTGTATGTTTAATTTTTTTTTAATAAATAAGATAATATAAGGAAGAGAGACACTCTTTCATATTTTCTCTAGAAAACATAGAACTGATTGAGAGACCACACATCCTGGGCATCAAGTGGAATTGGAGTGAAGATTGAAAGTCTTCCCGAGTACTTCTTCATTCGGTTTTGAATTTCATCGCATCAAGGTACACTCTCTTGTTCTTATATTCTGAAACCTACATAGTGCATGTTATCAATTGCGAATGAAGTAGATCCGTTTATTTTCCGCTGCGTATGTTTTGTATGCGATGCAAACATGTATATTTCCCAACAAGAAGGTCATCAATCTTTATAGTGCCATTGTTTATTGCATCCTTAATTTGGGTTCCAACAGCAATTAAAGCTTTAAAATTGGAAAAATACTGAGCAAACAAATACTTGTGGTATACAGGTAATAAATTCTTTACAACCATGGCTAACTGTTCTTCCTCACTAGGCCTACTCATCATCTATGCGGCCTTGGCTCTCCACTTGGTAATGAAAGTAGAGAAGGATTCTTTCTGCTCTTGCTTGGTAGTCTAAAGATCTCTTCTTGTGATGTCAACTTCCGTATTGTATTTATATTGCTTATGGAACTCTCGGCAGATGTCTCCCCAACTTCTTACTCTTGCATCATCCAAGTTAAAGAACCACCTAAAAGTGGCTCTGGTCAGTGTGCTTTGGAACATTTGAGTAAGTACTTCCTCGGTCACGCCTAAGGGCTGCATAGCCCTCATATACATCTTCAAGTGGGACTTTGGGCAGCCGGTCCCATCAAACTTGTCCAGGCCTAGCATCTTGAACTTAGGTGGTAACCTTGCATTGGGGAACAGTGAGAAAGAATTGTAGTCCATATGGTCCACCATCTTACGGGCTCTTCTAATCATCTCCTCCATTTTATTCATTTTCTTGATGATCTTTTTCTCACTTTCTATGGCTGGTGGATCATGAACAGTGCTGTCTTCCTCTTGACTACTCTTCAAATTCTGGAACTGTTACATCATACGATTCATGTCTTCCCTCAGCTGAATCTGACTAGCTACCTTAGTGTTAAGTAGCTCTTGGGTGTTCATGGGTTCCTTTGTGTTTGTGTTTGGATGTTCTGGTGGCTTAAACTACCTTGGAGGTCGAAGATAGGGTTGTGATGTTCTAGCAAGGGAGTTTCTTCTATGCTTTACGGCTTTAGTATGGTTATGGGAGTGATAGGCTTGGAACTGGAGCTACTAATGACAGGCTTGGTTGGGTTAATCAAAGCTAAGACCCCATTCATATTCATCAATAAACCAAAACAAACACACACAACATGTAAGGCAATTTTAATGGGGACCGTCCTAAGGGTTGGTTCTAAATTATTATTTTGTAGGGTGGGCTTATTGTTTCATTGCTTCCCATAGCAAGGACGTTACATCTCCCAACATGTAATGTAATGAACATTGCGTTGGTCCAAACGGCATGGTTTGTCCCTTACAGTCAACAAGAAGTGGTCTAGCGACTATGGGCTATGAGTTGGTGAGTTTGCCATTGGGTTCCTGAATCTAATGAAAGCTGGTGATCCATGGTTACCACCACCACAAACTTGTTGAAAAGGGGTGCATGCATATTGTTTGGATGGCACACACTAGAATAGTTAGGGGAAGATTTTTAACAAGCAATTCGAACAACAAAATATCATACAACAACAAGTTATACAGTATCCCATTAAGCATAAATAAACAAACAAAAACAATATCACGCAAGACCATGTAAAATAATGGTACGTATTTGGTCACTTAAGTCTAATACAAAGCTTAGCCCTCGACATCCCCAGTGAAGACACCAGTGTGAGAGACCTCAAAAAAAAGTGTCTCTCAAAAAAGAGATTCGGGTACCTTTTAGGGCACCACTCTTTTTGGGTAAGTGGTATGGAGTCACCACTTATTTTTTTATGCAAAAAAATAAGAAAAAATAAATATATACAAATACATGGCTGAATTGTTCTCTTCATTGATTGAATAAAAATTACATATCTTGAAAAACTTGAAAATTACATAGTTTTGGGTCCTAGTTACAATCTACCAAATAATTACGTGACTTTTGTCCGAGATACATCCTACCCAAAATAAAAAGTAAAGACAAGACTAGATCTACTTAACCAATGACCTAAATCTGGAGGCTAGGTTACGGAATAGGAAGGTGCTAGGTACCCATTATGTTCAAACAGAGTTTGGTCTTCTAGACATTTATGACCAATGTACCATTTTATGCATGTCATGAATGATATGTTGAACATGTGAATTAAAAACTAGATCACATAAATTTATTTATGAATGAAGTCTCTTCTTTTGTTTAAAAAAATTCAGGCCTGTTTTGATTTGTAAAAAAAAATGATTTTGATTTGTCAAAATACCAGATTTGTTTTGTAGCATATAGAAAAAGTGGTTTTTGAAGATAAAAATTCAAATATGTTTTTATTATATGAAATAAAGTCTTTTGATTTGAAAAATATCAGATTTGTTTTTTGAGAACTAAAAAAAAATGGTTTTTGATGTTAGGACATATGTGAATCATGTTAGGAATATATGTCATTTTTAAATTGGCTCATCCTTTAACAAAACGCACTTTACTTGTATTTGGGTAGATGTAGGATAGGTTTAGTACTTCAAGGAACAAGAGTTCAAGTCTAGTATTGAAGCCATGCAAATCTGTCCAAGAAACAAGTGAAGAAGTGCAAATTCATTAAAGCTCAACAGCTGCTCGACAGATAACCTATCTATCGAGGTCTTAATAGATAACTCAAAGCTATATCTATCGAGACTTACAAAATTGAGATTTCTAGATTTGATTTTCGGCCCATGCTTATGTATTTGTGTTGGATTTCTTTTTTCACAACTCTAGACATATATAAGGCTTATTTTGAAGGCCGTCACATAATAGAATACAAGGAGAACATATGCAAAAGGTGACCGATGCCTTATTCTCTTTGAAAGAAGCTATTGCGTCTTTACACCTTAGGGTTTTGTAACCAAGTGCTTCTTGATCTTCATTGTAAATGAAGTGAAGAACTTTGCAGCCAACAATCTTCTTCGAGTTGATAAGTTAGTGTACTGAGAGCCGTGCACATTTGGTTAGTCACGTACTGGGATCTGTGCAAAAAGGTGGCGTTCATATATTGTAGAGTTTAGAGGTTCTGAAACAGGAGAAGGTTTCTACTGTAAGTTCATCTACAGGGGTTGTAGAGTCTAGGGACAAAGGCTTTGTACTAGATCTGAAACTTCTCTTTATTATAGTGGATTGCTTTTCAGGAAGGTTTCTCCCAGGTTTTTTACTATGAAACTAGTTTGTTTCATTGGTTTTCCAAGGTCGTCATATCTTATCTTATTTACTATTCCGCTATGCTTGATATTGATACTTGTTTGTTTGAACAAGTTTTATACATAATAAATCTAATTAACAACTTAGGTTTAAAACTTGTTAATTCTATCAATCGGGGTCTAAAATTTTCCCAACAAGTGGTATCAGAGCAGGTACACTTTGATTGGATTAATTTCTTGAGTGTGATCATTGACCCCTATTGTCATGGATCATGGACAATCTCTTTTGATTTCTACTTTATTTGATGGCACTAATTATGCATACTGGAAAGTTCATGTAAAAATTTTTTTACGGGCTCTAGGTGAATAGGTATGGCAAGCTGTTGAAGTTGGCTGGATTAAGCCAAAGGAAGCATCAGAGGATTGGGATGAAGCAACAATCAAAGCGGTAATTTCAACAGTAGGGCCTTGAATGCTTTGTTTTGTGGGGTGACCAATGAGGAATTCAAGAAAATTCCATCCATGGAAGTTGCCAAGGAAGCGTAGACCATTCTTGAGACCACCTATGAAGGTACCAAGGCAGTAAAGACTGTGAAGCTTCAATGATCACTAGTAGTTTTGAAGAAATACAGATGGAGGAGGATAAGGCATTTGATGAGTTCTGTGCTAAACTCAAGGATATTGTGAATTCTGCCTTCTACCTTGGAGAATCTATAGCAGAATCCAAAATTGTTAGGAAAATCCTTAGGTCCTCACCTGAAACATTCCATGCCAAGATCAC
The DNA here is from genome assembly GCA_033629205.1 of Lithocarpus polystachyus. Lineage (NCBI taxonomy): Eukaryota > Viridiplantae > Streptophyta > Magnoliopsida > Fagales > Fagaceae > Lithocarpus > Lithocarpus polystachyus. The sequence continues at coordinate 56,116,145 of CM066162.1, read as the reverse complement.
TGCCATTGAAGAAGTGAAGGAAATTGAGCAATTTCCTTTGATTGAGCTTGTAGGGAACCTTCAAACCTATGAGATGGGATTAGGCTTAATGGGAAAAGGTGGAAAGAGTAAAAACTTGGCTCTTAAGGGTACAGAGGAAGAGATTGATGACTTTGAAGATGAAGATGAAAGTAAAGATGAAGATGAAGATGATGATGAGGATGAGGATCTAACCTTTATAGCTGATGAGATTATTAAGCTTCTTCAATTTAGGAAAAATGATAAGGACAAACGTCCTAGGAAATCTAAATCCTCTAGGATAGGTAAGAGTGAGAAACCCCTTATCCAGAGCCATGAGTGCAAAGTTTTTTTGTCATATAAGTATTGAGTGTCCAAACTACCTTATGAAAGAAAAGACCGAGAAGTTAAAAGATAAAAGGTTGGTTGCTACCTAGAGTGATGCTGAGAATGACTCTTTTGATGAGTATATGGATGAATGTGGTCACTTTATGGATTTTGCTGCCACAACCAATAAGTTGACTGTGGAGAGTGCTAGTTATAGTGAGGATTCTTCTGATGATGAAGTACCCAAGAAGTTGATGCTTTAAGAAGCCTATGATAAGCTATGCACTGAATTTATAAAATTTAAAAAGATTTCTCATCTTTGTAGAAAAGATCTTAATGAGGTAAAAACTAAAAAAGCTGATTTGTTAGTCAAACTTGATTAGACTACAAGGTTAGTTGAGACTCTTGTTGTGGAGAACACCTCATTGGAAGAAAAGGTTAAGAATCTTGAGGTAGAGCTAGGTCAAGCTAGATTTCAAATAGAGAGGATGTCTAGTGCAAAGCTTGATGAGGTATTGAGTGCTCAAATGCCTAGTTCTGATAAGACTAGATTAGGATATGTGATGAGAATCAACAAGCCCTCAAGGATCCATTGCATGTTCCAGTTGGGCCTAATACTAGAGTAAGATCCAAGAGATCAAAGAAGCACTTAATGGGCTAATTCAAAAGATTTGGGCTAATTCTAACGCAAAAAATTCCTGTTGGGAAAAAATACATGTTTGTATCACATACAAAACATACGCAGCGGAAAATTAACGGATCTACTTCATTCGCAATTAATAACATGACCTATGAAAGTTTCAGAGTTTAAGAACAAAAGAGCGTACATTGGTGCGTTAAAATTCAAAACCAAAAATCAGAAGTTCTTGGGAAGATTTTTAATCTTCACTCCAATTCCACTTAATGCCCAAGATGTGTGGTCTCTCAATCAGTTTCCAAGGAGAGAACAAAGCGGTGTCCAACACTCACAAACAAACCATTTCAATCCTTGTGTAATCTTAATGAAAAACACTTATGAAAAGACTTATGAAATTTTGTATATTTCTCTCCTTATATATAACTAATTATCTAATGGGGCTAGCCTTTTGGGCCATTCCAATTAGGCTTTAGTGTGTGGCTTGGAGTGGGACCAAAAGGGAACAAATAAGACTCTAGCTCTAATGGGCCTTGGGCTTTTCTGTCAACTCTTGATAAGTCCAAAGTTACCATTAATTATATTCAATACCACTATATGAATATAATTGCACTATAGGCCTTATTAATAAACTATATCCCGAGACTTTATTATACATGCAACCCCTTCATTAAAATATTCGTAGTAATACAAAGTCATGAATATAGACTGCCACTTTGAAGATTACTGCATCTTAATCCTTGAGTACCCGGTTTAATCCTTAATGTTATTCATCATATATTTATGAAATTCAATTCCATAAATATATAATTTAGTAACTCCTTACTAAAGTGGTTGGGCCCAACACTCTGAATAACCAATCCGATTATACTTATCTCAAGGGAATATTTTATATCTCCGTTAAGAGATTATGAATTCCATCTTGAGAATATATGTTCCATCAACACTAAATACGGCTACCCAACATACTGAGGTTTTGACCATGACTTATAGATCTCACTCCTGATACAACCTACATCTCATGATCAGGTCCATTATTCTCTTAGGATTTAGAGTTGATGTAAATAGAAGTCGTGAGATTTATTATTCAATTGACAGTCGTTAGGAGAATAATAAATCTTACAGCGGTCCAGTTCAATATGTCTTAACTTTTAAAACATATCAACATACCAACTAGAAATCTCCATTTCCATGATCAAGACAAATCATCCTAGTTTATATGTTATAGTCTTCGCAGTTGAAACGCCTAATTTCATCACCGATTACAAACTAAACTTCTAAGTTTACAAAGAACTTGTGATTTATATCTTCTATGACTAAATCACATAAATCATGGACTAAGATAATGTCCCATTTATTCATTTATAAATAGTCTCATATAATTAAACAATTTAATTATTTATGACATGCCAATAAATTGAATTTTAGGGCATAAACCCCAACAATCTCCCACTTGCCCTCAAAGACAATTTACAATATATTCGACACTTATCTCCCTTTAGAGTAATTCATAGGCACTCTAAGGTAAGGTTTGGAAATAAGTTTCAGCCAGAATTATTGCATAACTAATCATTTCTATTACTACTCAAGTACTCATATCTCTCTAGTGAGATAATACTTATGCTTGTGTATCTGTACCACTAGGATGAATACATATCTTGAAGTCCAACTACATGAATCACAATCAAATTACAAGTCAGCATTTGTACATCCAATAACCATCAAAACCTCACTTTTGTGGACAAGCATATATTCTCTCACGATCCTAAGATATTTGAGTATATGCTTTACTCCCACTAAATTAAGTGATCTTTGATTCAATTGATATTTGCTTATCATGCCTACCGAAAAATAGATATTTAGCCTAGTATATAGCATAGCATAAAGACTTCCTATCGATTTGATATAAGGAACCGTCTTAATATGCTCTTCCTTTTATATGTCTTAGGACTATAGTCTTATATAAAGGAACTTCAAACTTAAAAGGAAAGAATCCTTTCTTGAAATATTACATGCTATACTTGGCTAGAATCTAATCTATTTAAGCAGTTTGAGATAAACTCAATATCCTAATTTCTGAATTGTAACAAAGTTTAAATTCTCAGGATATGACTAGTCTTTCCTAAGTACTTTATATCAAACTGGATTAGACAACAAAAACTCTATTGATGACAATATCTCTTCATCATTCTAAATGATTAGAATGCCATCAACATACATTAAGAAATTTATTATTCTATATAGCTTTCACACATATAAGGCCTTTTAATACTTGATCAAAATCAAACAATTTGATTACTTGATTAAAGATGATATTTTATGATTCAGATGCTTGCTTTGACCCTTAAATAGAATTTAAGCAACTTGCATACTAAAAACTACTGTTTCTTTGCTATGTACAAGTCTAGTTACAGCATAAAATGTCTTCCTTAAGATTGCTACTAAAAGAAGCTTTCTTGATATCCACTGCCATATTTCATCCAAATGAAATATAATGGATAAGAGAATCTTGATAGAGTCAATCTTGACTATTGGTGAAAAAATCTTTTCATAATTGAACCATTTCTTTCTGAATAAATCTTTTCGCCACTAGTCTTGACTTTGAAGGTTTGCACCTTCAAATCTATCAATCTCATTTACTTGAAGATCTATTTGAAAACAATAGGCCTAATGCCATTAGGCGCCTCTACAAGTTCTAGACTTTAAATAGAATCTAATTCTATTCACATTACCTTGATCTAGTAATCCATATTCATATCATCTATTGCCTTTACGTAGGACCGAGGATCAAATTTATATCCTTGTGGAATGATTTCAAAAGTTTATCCCAAAAGTATGAATTTACTTGGTAATTAATAATCCTCTCACTACGATATTGTACCAATGTATTAGCTATACATCTAGAATAATGCCTTGTGGTGTATCTAATACAAGCATCTCATTTCTAAATGTATTTTATAGTTGTCTTTCAACAAATTCTAACATTTTTCTTCTAGAACAAATATACGTCTTGCTTTAAGTTTATTCACATAGTCATCATCAAGAACTTTGTATTTGTACTATACAAACATCTTGTTTTCTTTATGACTACCAAAACAATCTTTTGCAATTCCTTTTGGATACCCATCATAAACACACATTTTTCTATCTTTTGATTTCAATTTGTTAGACTTCCTTTCTAGCACAAGTGCTGGACATCTCTAAAAGTGAAAGTATCATATACTAGGTTTTCACCCAATCCACGATTTGACAAATGTCTTAGGAACAAACTTTTGAAATCAATTTTAGAAAATGTATAGTAATTACTAGAGTATATCTCCAAAAGAAATAAGAAAATGGAAATACTTATCATAAACTTTACTATTTCTAAAAGAGTCTTATTCATCCTTCATGTATGTACTGACTTAAAGAAGTCAGTGGAACTTTATTCCTAGAGTATATCTCCAAAAGAAATAAGCAAATGGAAATACTTGTCATGTACTTTACTATTTCTAAAAGAGTCTTATTCATCCTTCATGTATGTACTGACTTAAAGAAGTCAGTGGAACTTTATTCCTCTACAATAAAGGAGCCCTAGATCTTATTATCCTCTAAATAGAATTCATAGACTGGAAATATAACAAAATAATGGTTCTAAAAGCCCATCTTTCACCAATCTTGAATATCATTTAGATTAATAAGATCTAGGCATAAGTGCCAAATACATACAATAACAAAGAATGGAAACTTTCTCTTTAAAAAGTAAAACATGTAAATTTCCATCTACAAGACAATCATGGACAATACTTAGCTTTACCAAAACAGAAACACTTTTCTTTTGGTCATGCTTTTGAGTCTAATTTCCTTTTGGCAACTACTAGGACAACTTGCTTGTCCAACTGTTTGGTATTATAATTCATTTCCTTATCACCCTTACCTTTCAGTTTAGGCTAAGAATTTAAATCAAATCACATTGATCCTAGCTTTAGCTTTTAGGATGTCTTCCGTTATGTAGAATTCATTCATCAATTCAGATAACATAAAAAGAATTTATTTTCAAAGAATGTTAATCTCATATCCATATGAGATTAACATTTAATCTCTACATCCAAGAATTCCAATTCATTTTTAAATTTAAAAACATTTTCATAAAATGATATAGAATTGGAACTCCTTTAAGCCGTTCTTAGCACTCAATATGATTCATACCAAACATCTCATTTAGACTTAATATAAAGCTTAGTCTAGTACTAATCTTGCATCTCATGTTGTAGCACAATTGAGATAGAAGCCAATGTAACATTTTAGCATTTCAATGAAGACTATGATCAAATCATAAGCTATCTTCCATCAATGCATCATGCATAGGAAATTATGACAGTGCTGAATCAAAATATATTTATGTACTTCAACTCCTTTAAGCACATTGTCCAAAATTATTTCTAAGTTAATGTGATTAATTTAAAATAGTAGCTAGAGAACAAAATGTATGACAACTTTATTTTGAGACTATGAACATAATTTTAGAGACATTATATTTTGCATCCATAACCATATAGTATGAAAACCCGAAAACCATACTATACTAGGTGCAACGACAACCTAATCCCGCAATTAATATTCCTCGGAAGCGAGGTCATACCAATCATTTTGATCAGGCGAGAAATATTCTCATTATTAATGCTATCATGGTAACTCTTACCAAACAAAAATAATTTGCCGCTTTTTCTTTAGTCTCTAAGTAATAATGACATAGCTCCAAAGGGAGGTTAACATTACACTTAGTCTAGTGTATACCACTACCTAGAATCAATGTGAGTCACCAAGTAACTCCATGAAAGCGTGGTCGTTCTTGATATAAAAACACACTTCATCCATCATTAAGAAGTTTAACCTGTAGTACCATGAATTAAACACCCTCCGAAGGGAGCAAGGCATACACGCCAAGGCGAGGTGCCTAATCACACTACTATAAACCGACAATGGAGGCCATGAGAATCAACCCTTGAATCTCTCTACCACTAGAAATTTTAAAACAAGCGGATTGTCATTGTGATCTAATTACAATTTTAACCATACACATCAAATGTGTTTAATTGTTTAAATTCAATGTGATGTTACTAAGTCACGTCACAAAAAACGTAACGAATAGTCGCGCAATCACATAGAAGTTTAACATTGTAATCCGTGAGGTAAATACCCTCCGCATGGAATGCAAGACTCGAAGTCAAGATAAGGTATCTATTCACCTTACAATAAACTTAACAAAAGGGTTATTTCAGCACTCCCATTCATTATTTAGGTTTTTCTTAAATAATTGTGATCCCATCACAACTAATAACCTTGCACTTGTTGAGGACTCTAATCTAATTAGAATCACTAACTAAAATGGAAGTCCTAAACAATTTAGGATTCCTTAATCTCATTAGAAACTATATACCTTTTAATTAAGCTTTAATCTCATTAAAACTTCTAATTAAAATAAATTAAGAACTTTCAATCATATAACAATTCCAATCTCATTAGAATGTTTCTTAAAAGTCAAGTCTCAAACTATTTAGGACTAAGAGTTCTATTTAACCAATATCATTGATCTCATTAGGTCTTTTAGTTAGAACCATGTGTAATCACACATTTCCTTACACTTTATACATTTGAAAACATTTAGAAAATATTCAAAATTCCCTTCAAACTTTCGCTACTATCTTACGGGTATCTTGCGACTAAGCACTTCCTGTGAAAATGAGTTAAAGCAAAAAATTGAAAACTAAAAAAATTAGACAGAAACTTTCGCTACTGTCTCGCGACTGGTTCGCGAGTAATGCTTACCCGCCTAAAGTTTTTGTCTTCAGAATCATTTTTCGCGAGTAACTTCGTGGGAAGATAACCCATGAAAAACCCATGTTTTCAGTTTTTCCAAAGCAGTTGTAAACAGTTTTCAATGATTTTTCATGAACAAACAACCATCATATGAACATGATATGCAGAATTTGATATCAAAACTGAATTCCATTGATGCTATAGCCTTAAAGATGAATTTAACATACTTAAATTCAGATTTAAACAACATCATAACATCAATATCAGTTTTTATCAAATCATAGTTTCAACACCCATGCAAAAAATTAAATGCATATATAACTTTCTAACATCATGAAACTATTATCTTTAATTCTAAAACTCACAAAACATGTTATTCAGATTCGAATTGATGACCGCTCTGACACCATTTGTTGGGGGAAAAATACATGTTTGTATCATTTGTTGGGGGAAAAATACATGTTTGTATCACATACAAAACATACGCAGCGGAAAATTAACGGATCTACTTCATTTGCAATTGATAATATGCACTATGAAAGTTTCAGAATTTAAGAACAAGAGAGCATACCTTGGTGCGGTGAAATTCAAAACCAAAGATCAGAAGTTCTTGGGAAGACTTTTAATCTTCACTCCAATTCCACTTAATGCCCAAGATGTGTGGTCTCTCAATCAGCTTCCAAGGAGAGAACAAGGGAGTGTCCAACACTCACATACAAACCATTTCAATCCTTGTGTAATCTTAATGAAAAACACTTATGAAAAGACTTATGAAATTCTGTATGTTTCTCTCCTTATATATAACTAATTATCTAATTGAGCTAGCCTTTTGGGTCATTCCAATTAGGCTCTAGTATGTGGCTTAGAGTAGGACCAAAAAGGAACAAATAAGACTCTAGCTCCAATGGGCCTTGGGCTTTTTTGTCAACTCTTGACTAGTTCAAAGTTACCATTAATTATATTCAATACCATTATATGAATATAATTGCACTCTAGGCCTTATTAATAAATTATATCCCAAGACTTTATTATACATGCAACCCCGTCATTAAAATATTCGTAGTAATACAAAGTCATGAATATAGATTGCCACTTTGAAGATTACTACATCTTAATCCTTGAGTACCCGGTTTAATCCTTAATGTTATTCATCATATATTTATGAAATCCAATTCCATAAATATATACTTTAGTGACTTCTTATTAAAGTGGTTGAGCCCAACACCCTGAATAACCAATCCCATTAAACTTATCTCAAGGGAATATTTTATATCTCTGTTAAGAGATTATGAATTGCATCTTGAGAATATATGTTCCATCAACACTAAATGCGGCTGCCCAACATACTGAGGTTTTGACCATGACTTATAGATCTCACTCCTGATATATCAAAGCAAGCTACATCTCATGATCAGGTCCATTATTCTCTTAAGATTTAGAGTTGATGTAAATAGAAGTCATGAGATATATTATTCAATTGACAGTCGTTAGGAGAATAATAAATCTCACAGCGGTCCAGTTCAATTTGTCTTCGCAGATGAAACGCCCAATTTTATCACCAACTACGAACTAAACTTCTGAGTTTACAAAGAACTTATGATTTATATCTTCTGTGACTAAATCATATAAATCACATACTATGCATCTCATGGATTTAGATAATGTCACATTTGTTCATTTATAAATATTCTCATATAATTAAACAATTTAATTATTTATGACATGACAATAAATTGGATTTTAGGGCATAAACCCCAACAATTCCAAGCTTGGCCCAAAGGAAGATGAAGGCGTAATAAATTTAATCCAAGCTATTCAGGACTGATCTGGCTTAATTGGGCATGGTTTATGGCGAGGATTAGTGGTTGATTGACTTTCCAGCTACATATCAGTTAATAGACATTTTTCCTAATCGGATCTTTTAATTTTAAACTAGATATATCTTAATTTTAGGCTTTTGTTATTTAGAACGTTTTTAAAGCTATTTTCCTATTTTGGATCTGCTAATTTCAGGCTATATCAGCTTTTATTTAATGTTTTATTATTTAGTACGTTTTTTATATTTTCTATTTTCTGTCATGTCTTATAAATAGCATGCACTCATTGTAATAGATAAATTATTGAATAAAAGTTAGAAAAAGGTGAGTGTTTGCTCTTCTTTTTGGTTCTTCAAGAACTGTGAACTTATTAGGGATTTTTCCTTGTGGCGTTCAAACTTTATACATTTGGTTCGTGATTCAATTATAATCATTGGGTCAAGGTCTGTTACTTATACTTTTGGTTTGCATTTCTCTTATAAACGTTGGGTCAGGGTTTTATTAAAATTTGAATTTTAGCTTTTTAGGGCAAATATTCCATTATTGTTTGTTGGGTCTCAAAGCGTGTCGATTGAGGTTCTCATCATTATGTTGTTTCCTCCGGCCCCTCCTCTTCCACGGCTTCTGGATAAAAGACTGTCTTTGTGCTCCGATTTGATAAAGCTAATAATGGTATGAAATCCAAAACTGATCTGGCTAATTCTAAATCTTTTGTTAGACCTCATGTTTGTCATCATTGTGATATTTTTGGACATATTCGTCCTAATTGCTTTAAGTTGTATCCTCAAAAGCGAGTGTCCAAACAGTCACAAGTTTCCTTTCAAAGACATACACCTTTGTTTGGAGAGTTATTAAAAACTTTGAACTTTTTAACTCAATTTCAGGAGAATTCTAATTCTTCTATGTCCTTTAGTGGACATACTAGGAAACGTGTCTTTTCATCTTCAAGGCTAAAGACTCGTGCTATGTGGTTGGGAAGGGAGCCTAAGACTTTATTGTCTTTTCTGTTTGTCCTCTGCTTCAATTCTTTCTATCTATAGTAGGACTCTATTTGTGTGATTTCTTATATGTTTTGGAATCATGCTTTCATGCATGTGCACCTTTCCTTCATGATTTCATGTTGTTTGTCCGTTTTTGGTTGATTGTTTAGTCTTTTTCTTTTTCTAAATAAAATTTCAAAAATCAGAAAAATACAAAGACAGTGTGTGCTTTGTGTACATTGGTATTTATGTATCTTGGATGGCCATTGAAACAAAGTTTTCTAAACTTTGTATCTTTTGTAGCTTAGATGAGCATCTTTATGCACAACAAATTAAGTGAGCTTTATGGCTCGTGTTTGTGATGAGTAAGATAAAGTAATTTCTAGTACTTAACACTCATATCACTCTTTTTGACTGGAAGGACTAGAAAATCCTGAGAGAAAGGTATAAATAACCATCTCACCACTGTTGCCTGCCAATCATGAAATGACATCCGTATGCTTTGGTATAGCTAAAGTGCAATGTGAAAAAGCATAACATAATTGGGTATTTTTTTTCTTTCTCTTATATGCCCATGCATGATATGCTTTACAAAAGAAAATATGCAAAGAAAAATGAAAGCAAAAAGAATTAAAATGCTTTATATATGATTGCAAGCGTGTCTTCTAGGAGATGTGGGAGTTGTAGGATGTACCTCGAAGGTGATTTTCCCCATCAAATAGTTATGATTGTGTGTGAATTAAAGTGATTTTCACAAATCTCAAATCGTCATAACATGTAAACACCTGTGTAATCTTGCGATGTTTTTCACACACAACATGCAATATTCTTTGCTACTTTTGATACATGTGCATGTTGGGGTTTATGCCCTAAAAACCAATTTATTGGCATGTCATAAATAATTAAATTGTTTAATTGTGTGAGACTATTTATAAATGAACTAATGGGACATTATCTTAATCCATGAGATGCATCGTATGTGATTTATGTGATTTAGTCACAGAAGATATAAATCACAAGTTCTTTGTAAACTCAGAAGTTTAGTTCGTAGTCGGTGATGAAATTGGGCGTTTCATCTACGAAGACTATAACATATCAACTAAGATGATTTGTCTTGATCATGGAAATGGAGATTTCTAGTTAGTATGTTGATATGTTTTAAGAGTTAAGACATATTGAACTGGACCGCTGTGGGATTTATTATTCTCCTAATGACTGTCAATTGAATAATAAATCTCACGACTTCTATTTACATCAACTCTAAATCCTGAGAGAATAATGGACCTGATCATGAGATGTAGGTTGCTTTGATATATTAGGAGTGAGATCTATAAGTTACGGTCAAAACCTCAGTATGTTGGGCAGCCACATTTAGTGTTGATGGAACATATATTCTCAAGATGGAATTCATAATCTCTTAACGGAGATATAAAATATTCCCTTGAGATAAGTTTAATGGGTTTGGTTATTCAGAGAGTTGAGCCCAACCACTTTAGTAAGGAGTCACTAAAGTATATATTTATGGAATTGGATTTCATAAATATATGATGAATAACATTAAGGATTAAACCGGGTACTCAAGGATTAAGATGTAGTAATCTACAAAGTGGTAGTCTATATTCATGACTTTGTGTTACTACGAATATTTTAATGAAGAAGTTGTATGTATAATAAAGTCTTGGGATATAATCCATTAATATGGCCTAGAGTGCAATTATATTCATATAGTAGTATTGAATATAATTAATGGTAACTTTGGACTTGTCAAAAGTTAATAGAAAAGCCCAAGCCCTATTGGAGCTAGAGTCTTATTTGTTCCCTTTTGGTCCCACTCCAAGCCACACACTAGAGCCCAATTGGACTGGCCCAAAAGGCTAGCCCAATTAGATAATCAGTTGTATATAAGGAGAGAAACACACAGAATTTCATAAGTCTTTTCATGAGTCTTTTCATAAGTGCTTTTCATCAAGATTAAACAAAGAATGAAATGATTTTGTATGTGAGTGTTGGACACTCCCTTGTTCTCTCCTTGGAAACTGATTGAGGGACGACACATCTTGGGCATTAAGTGAAATTGGGGTGAAGATTAAAAGTCTTCCCAAAAACTTCTGATCTTTGGTTTTGAATTTCACCGCACCAAGGTACGCTTTCTTGTTCTTAAATTCTGAAACTTTCATAGTGCATGTTATCAATTGTGAATGAAGTAGATCCGTTAATTTTTCGCTGCGTATGTTTTTTATGTGATACAAACATGTATTTTTCCAACAATTGGTATCCGAGCGGTCTTCAATTCGAATCTGAATAACATGTTTTGTGAGTTTTAGAATTAGAGATAATAGTTTCATGATGTTAGAAAGTTGTATATGCATTTAATTTTCTACATGGTTGTTGAAACTTTGTTTTGATAAAAACTGATATTGATGTTATGATGTTGTTTAAATCTGAATTTAAGCATGTTAAATTCATTTTTAAGTTTATAGTATCATTGGAATTCAGTTTTGATATCAATTTCTGCATATCATGTTCATATGATGGTTGTTTGTTCATGAAAAATCGTTGAAAACTGTTTGCAACTGCTCTGGAAAAACTGAAAACACGGGTTTTTCGCAGGTTAGCTTCCCACGAAGTTACTCGTGAAAAATGATTTTGAAGACAAAAACTTTTCGCAGGTAAGCTTTACTCGCGAACAAGTCGCAAGACAGCGGGAAGTGCTTAATCGCAAGATACTCGCGAGACAGTAGCGAAAGTTTCTGTTTGAATTTTGTGTTTTCACTATTTTTCCTTATGCCTTTTTCGCGGGAAGAGCTTAGTCGCGAGATTCTCACGAAAATGCATTTGAAGGGAATTTTGAATATTTTCTAAATGTTTTCAAATGTATAAAGTGTAAGGAAATGTGTGATAAGATTACACATGGTTCTAACTAAAAGACCTAATAAGATCAAAGATATTAGTTAAATAGAACTCTTAGTCCTAAATGGTTTAGGACTTGCGTTTTAAGAAACATTCTATTGGATTGGAATTGTTGTATGATTATAAGTCCTTAATTTATTTTAATTAGAAGTTTTAATGAGATTAAAGCTTAATTAAAATGTGTGTATATATATATATATATATATTTTTTTTTTTTTCTAATGAGATTAGAACCTTTTATTTAGTAAATTAAGGATAGAGTTCTATATAACTAATTTCTGATCCATTAGAGTTTAAGGAATCCTAAATAGTTTAGGACTTCCATTTTAGTTAGTGATTCTAATTAGATTAGAGTCTTCAACAAGTGCAAGGTTATTAGTTGTGATGGGATCACAATTATTTAAGAAAAACCCAAACAACGAGTAGGAGTGGTGAAATAACCCTTTTGTTAAGTTTATTGTAATGTGAATAAATACCATGTCTTGACTTCGAGTCTTGCATTCCATGCGGAGGATATTTACTTCACGGATTACAAGGTTAAACTTCTTTGTGATTGCGCGAATGTTCGTTATGCTATTGTGACGTGACTTAGTAACATCACATTGAATTTAAACAATTAAATACATTTGATGTGTAGGGTTAAAATTGTGATTAGATCACAATGATTTCATGACAATCCACTTGCTTTAAAATTTCTAGTGGGAGAGAGATACAAGGGTTGGATCTCACGGCCTCCATTGTCGGTTCATAGTGGTGTGGGGTAAACATCTCTTCTTGGCCTCGAGCCTTGCGTTCCATGCAGAGGATGTTTATTTCACGGTACTACAAGATTGAATTTCCTAGTTTATAGTGGTTTGATTAAACACCTTGTCTTAGCTTCGAGCTTTGCATTCCATGCAGAGGGTGTTTTTATCATGGTACTACAAAATAAACCTGTTAAAGGGATGAAATGTGGCTACACATGATTCTAGACAATGGTGTGCACTAGACTAAGTTTAATAGTATCCTCTATGCTGAGTTCTTGCTATTATTACTTAGAGGCTAAAGGAAGAACGGCAAATTATTTTTGTTTGTTAAGAGTAATGAAAATAATTCTCGCCTAATCATAGTGATTGGTATGACCTCGCTTCTGAGGAATATTAATTGCGGGATTAGGTAGTCGTTGCACCTAGTATAGTATTTTTTGGGTTTCATACTATATGGTTATGGATGCAAAATATAATTTCCCTGGAATTATGTTCATATTCTCAAAATAAAGTTGTCATTAATTTTGTTCTCTAGCTACTATTTTAAGTGAATCACAGTAACTAAGAAATAATTTTGGACATGATACTTAAAGGAGCTGAAGTACATAAATATGTTTAGATTCAGCATTGTCATAATTTCCTATGCATGATGCATTGATGGAAGATAGCTTATGATTTGATCATAGTCTCCATTGAAATGCTAAAATGTTACATTGGCTTCTATCTCAAGTGTGCTACAGCATGAGATGCAAGAGTTAGTACTACACTTAGACTTTAGGCGAAAGTTTAAATGAGATGTTTGGTTGACTCATATTGAGTACTAAGAAAAGCTTAAAGAGTTCCAACTCTATATCATTTTATGAAAATATTTTATTTTTAAAATGAATTGGAATTCTTAGATGTTGAGATTAAATGTTAATCTCATTTAGATATGATCCACAAGTCCTTGTTAGAATCATTTGATCAATTCAAATTGTTTTCAAAATAAATTACTTTTATGTTATTTGAATTGATGAGTGAGTTCTACGCAACGGAAGACATCCTAAAAGCTAAGGCTAGGATCAATATAATTTAATTCAAATTCTTAGCCTGAACCGAAAGGTAAGGGTGATAAGAAGATGAATTATAATACCAAACAGTTGGACAAGCAAGTTGTCCTAGTAGTTGCCAAAAGGAAATTAGATTCAAAAGCATTACCAAAAGGAAAATGTTTCTATTTTGGTAAAGCTAAGCATTGTCCATGATTATTTTCTAGATGAAAATTTACATGTTTTACTTATTAAAGAGAAATTTTCTATTCTCTGTTATTGTATGTTTTGGCACTTATGTCTAGATCTCATTAATCTAAATGATATTCAAGATTGGTGAAAAATGGTCTTTTAGAACCATTATTTTGTTATATTCCAGTCTATGAATTCTATTTAGAGGATAATAAGATCTAGGGGCCCTTTATTGTAAAGGAATAAAGTTTCAATTCTGTAAGTCAATGCATATATGAAGGAGGAATAAGACTCTTTTAGAAATAGTAAAGCACATGATAAGTATTTCAATTTGCTTATTTCTTTTGGAGATGTACTCTAATAATTACTATACTTTTTCTAAAGTTGATTTCAAAAGTTTGTTCCTAAGACATTTGTCAAATTGTGGATTGGGTGAAAACCTAGTATATGATACTTCCCCTTTTAAAGATGTCCGACACTTGTGCTAGATAGGAAGTCTGACAATTTAAAATCAAAAGGATAGAAAAATGTGTGTTTATAATGAGTATCCAAAAGGAATTGCAAAAGATTATTTTGGTAGTCATAAAGAAAACAAGATGTTTGTAAAGTACTATTACAAAGTTCTTGATGATGACTATGTGAATAATCTTAAAGCAAAACGTATAATTTTTCTAGAAGAAAGATGTCAGATTTTGTTGAGAGACAACTATGAAATACATTTAGAAATGAGATGGTTGTATTAGATATACCACAAGGCATTATCCTAAATGTATAGCTAGTACACCAGTACAATATCGTAGTGGGAGGATTATTAATTACCAAGTAAGTTCAAACTTTTAGGATAAACTTTTGAAGTTATTCCACAAGGATATGAATTTGATCCTCGGTCCTATGTAAAGGCAATAGATGATTTGAATATGGATTACTGGATCAAGGTTATGTGAATAGAATTGGATTCTATTTGAAGTCCAGAACTTGTACAGGTGCCTAATGGCATTAGGCCTATTGTTTTCAAATAGGTCTACAAGTAAATGAGATTGATAGATTTGAAGGTGCGAACCTTCAAAGTCAAGACTAGTGGCGAAAAGATTTATTCAGAAAGAAACGGTTCAATTATGAAAATATTTTTTCACCAATAGTCAAGATTGATTCTATCTAGATTCTCTTATCCATTATATTTCAATTGGATGAAATATGGCGGTGGATATCAAGAAAGCTTCTTTTAATAGCAATCTTGAGGAAGACATCTAAATGATGTAACTAGACTTGTACATTGCAAAGAAACAGTAGTGCTTAGTATGCAAGTTGATTAAATTCCATTTAAGGACTAAAGCAAGCATCTGAATCATAAAATATCATCATTGATCAAGCAATCAATTTTTTTGATTTTGATCAAGTATTAAAAGGCCTTATGTGTGTGAAAGCTATATAAAATAATAAATTTCTTAATGTATGTTGATGACATTCTAATCATTTAAAATGATGTAGAGATATTGTCATTAATAGAGTTTTTGTTGTTTAATCCAGTTTGATATAAAATACTTGGGAAAGACTAGTCATATCCTAAGAATTTAAACTTTATTACAATTCAGAAATTAAGATATTGAGTCTATCTCAAACTGCTTAAATAGATTAGAATCTAGCCAAGTATAACATGTAATACTTCAAGAAAGGATTCTTTCCTTCTAAGTTTGAAGTTCCTTTATATAGGACTATAGTCCTAAGACATATAAAAGGAAGTACATTTTAAGACGGTTCCTTATATCAAATGAAAAGGAAGTCTTTATACTATGCTATATACTAGGCTAAATATCTATTTTACGGTGGGCATAGTAAGCAAATATCAATTGAATCAAAGATCACTTAATTTAGTGGGAGTAAAGCATATACTCAAATATCTTAGGAGAATGAGGGATTATATGCTTGTCCACAAAAGTGAGATTTTGATGGTTACTGGATGTACAAATGCTGACTTGTAGTTTGATTGTGATTCATGAAGTTGGACTTCAAGATATGTGTTCATCCTAGTGGTGAAGATACACATTAAGCGTAAGTATTATCTCACTAGAGAGATATGAATACTTGAGTAGTAGTAGAAAAGATAATTTATGCAATAAATCTAGCTGAAACTTGTTTCCAAACCTTGCCTTAGAGTGACTATGAATTACTCTAAAGGGAGATAAGTGTCGGATATATGGAAAATTGCCTTTGAGGGCAAGTGGGAGATTGTTGGGGTTTATGTCCTAAAATTCAATTTATTGGCATGTCATAAATAATTAAATTGTTTAATTATGTGAGACTATTTATAAATGAACTAATGGGACATTATCTTAGTCCATGAGATGCACTATATGTGATTTATGTGATTTAGTCACAGAAGATATAAATCACAAGTTCTTTGTAAACTCAGAAGTTTAGTTCGTAGTCGGTGATGAAATTGGGTGTTTCATCTGCGAAGACTATAACATATCAACTAAGATGAATTGTCTTGATCATGGAAATGGAGATTTCTAGTTGGTATGTTGATATGTTTTAAGAGTTAAGACATATTGAACTGGACCGCTGTGAGATTTATTATTCTCCTAATGACTGTCAATTGAATAATAAATCTCACGACTTCTATTTACATCAACTTTAAATCCTGAGAGAATAATGGACCTGATCATGAGATGTAGGTTGCTTTGATATATCAGGAGTGAGATCTATAAGTTACGGTCAAAACCTCAGTATGTTGGGCAGCCACATTTAGTGTTGATGGAACATATATTCCCAAGATGGAATTTATAATCTCTTAATGGAGATTTAAAATATTCCTATGAGATAAGTTTAATGGGTTTGGTTATTTAGAGAGTTAGGCCCAACCACTTTAGTAAGGAGTTACTAAAGTATATATTTATGGAATTGGATTTCATAAATATATGATGAATAACATTAAGGATTAAACCAGGTACTCAAGGATTAAGATGTAGTAATCTTCAAAGTGGCAGTCTATATTCATGACTTTGTGTTACAATGAATATTTTAATGAAGGGGTTGCATGTATAATAAAGCCTTGGGATATAATTTATTAATAAGGCCTAGAGTACAATTATATTCATATAGTGGTATTGAATATAATTAATGGTAACTTTGGACTTGTCAAGAGTTGACAGAAAAGCCCAAGGCCCATTGGAGCTAGAGTCTTATTTGTTCCCTTTTGGTCCCACTCCAAGCCACAGGCTAGAGCCCAATTGGACTGGCCCAAAAGGCTAGCCCAATTAAATAATCAGTTGTATATAAGGAGAGAAACATACAGAATTTCATGAGTCTTTTCATGAGTCTTTTCATAAATGTTTTTCATCAAAATTACACAAGGAATTAAATGGTTTTGTCTGTGAGTGTTGGACACTCCCTTGTTCTCTCCTTGGAAACTAATTGAGAGACCACACATCTTGGGCATTAAGTGGAATTGGAGTGAAGATTAAAAGTCTTCCCAAGAACTTCTGATCTTTGGTTTTGAATTTCACCGCACCAAGGTACGCTTTCTTGCTCTTAAATTTTGAATCTTTCATAGTGCATGTTATCAATTGCGAATGAAGTAGATCCGTTAATTTTCCACTGCTTATGTTTTTTATGTGATACGAACATGTATTTTTCCAACAATGCAGGCACAATGCGATTTGACCATCACAAGGAATACATGTGTTAATATATGCTCACTAAACTGTCATGACTTATTTTTGAAATATAAAATTGGTTAGACTTAGTTAGTGTGTGTGTGTGTGTGTATGTGTTCTGGATCTAAATGCTTGTCATTTTTCTTGATGAGAGATTATTTTGAGAGCTTAAAATGTTGTTTGGATCTTTGGTTAAGTAGCATGGTTGATTACATTCATATCTGTGTTTTCCTCTTCTTTGAAAAACTGTTTTTTGAGTATCTCGATTGCTATCTATTGAGCCCCTCTTTCTTCTTGTCTAGACAAAAGTTAACGCAATCTCGGTCCATCGAGGTTGGCTTCTACTCGATAGCGGCTCAACAGCTTCTCGATCTGTCGAAATCCTCTTGCTTGCATTGTTTTTCACAAGTTTTGCATCTTTCTTTTATCTAGTCATCCATAGCATCTTGTTTCATTACATTCATGCATTTATATGGATTTCTTGTGCCCTCTTGATCATCCTTGATCATCTTTATATTTCTCGGGTGAAGCTTTCTAGCTTCTTGTACCCTTTGTCAATCATGAGAAAATGTGGTTTCTTTTTAAGATTCTACATGTTAGGGGGAGAAATACATGCCTTTGTAAGGGGGAGTTGTGTTTCATCTTGTGAGGAGGAGTGTTTACCTCCTTGTCATTTTAGGAGCTTCTTTTAGCTTCTTGTACACCGTTACCTCCTTGTCATTTTAGGAGCTTCTTTTAGCTTCTTGTACACCAGTCTTGTGACCACTTTTACATATATTGTGCTTATCTTTGATATATATGATGATGTATGTCTTTTTCACATATCTTTACATGTGTTATTTCTTTTCTTTCTTTATGCACATGCTTCATATACCTTGAATGCAATCTTTTATTTCTATTTCACACTAAGATGCCTTGATGAGTTTTGTTTAAAGTGTTTCAGAAATACAGGTTATCAAAGTCTTCTTGCCATAATCTCTCTTCTCGTAAAGTTCTTCAAGGGTTCGTATTAGGATAGATTTTATTGTATTCAACAAGTGAGTATAAGTTGAGTGATTTATGACTTCTCTCATATGTTCATTTCTTTGTTATAGTTTTGTCACGAATTACAAAAGGGAGATATTGTTAGGACATATGTGAATCATGTTAGGAACATATGTCATTTTAGAATTGGCTTATCCTTTGACAAAATAGACTTTACTTGTATTTGGGTTGATCTGGGATGAGTTTAGTACTTCAAGGAACAAGAGTTCAAGTCTAGTATTGAAGCCATGCAAATTTGTCCAAGAAACAAGTAAAGAAGTGCTGATTCATTAAAGCTTGACAGATAACCTATCTATCGAGGTCTCAACAGATAGCTTGACTGCTATATCTATCGAGAATTACGAAATTCAAATTTTCAGATCTGATTTTCAGCCCATGCTTATGTATTTGTGTAGGGTTTCTTTTCTCACAACCCTAGACATATATAAGGCTTATTTTAAAGGCTGTCACATAATAGAATACAAGGAGAACACATGCAAAAGGTGACTGATGCCTTATTCTCTCTGAAAGAAGCTACTGCGCCTTTGCGCATTAGGATTTTGTGACCAAGTGATTCTTGATCTTCATTGTTAATGAAATGAAGAACTTTGCAGCCAACAATCTTCTTCAAGTTGGTGAGTTAGTCATGTACTGAGAGCCGCGCACCTTTGATTAGTCACGTACTGGGATCTGTTCAAAAGGGTGGCGTTTATATATTAAAGAGTTCAGAGGTCTTGAAGCGGTAGAAGGTTTCTATTGTAAGTTCATCTACGGGGATTGTAGAGTCTAAGGACAAAGGTTTTGTACTGGGATATGAAACTTCTCTTTATTATAGTGGATTTCTTTTCGGGAAGGTTTCCCCCTTGGTTTTTTACTGTGAAACTAGTTTGTTTCATTGATTTTCCTAGGTCATTATATCTTGTCTTATTTTCTATTCCGTTGTGCATGACATTGACATGATATTGATATTTGTTTGTTTTAACAAGTTTTATTCATAATTAATATAATTAACAACTTGGGTTTAAAACTTGTTTATTCTATCCACCAGGGTCTAAAATTTTCCCAACATTTGACAACAGAAAAATCGGATCTTTTTCTTATATATGTTTTAAAAAAATGAAAATGATTTTTTTTTTTTAAGAAAGAGTTTCATTCATAATTTAAATTCATGCAACAAACACAAACATAATAAGGTTTTATCTTTTCCTTTATTTCAAAGATCTCCATGTATTAAAAATTTAGATTTGTATCTTGAGAAAGATACAAATCAATTTTGATATTAAAAAAATTTAGATCGGCATCTAAGAAAGATGCGGATCCCTTTTATTTTGAAGAAAAATTCAGATCTACATCTAAGAAAGATGCAGATCCATTTTATTTTAGGAAAAATCCAAATATGCATCTAAGAAAGACGCAAATCCATTTTATTTGGAAAAAAAAAAAAAACACATATTTGCATCTATGAAAGATGCAGATCTATTTTATTTTGAAAAAAGAAAGTTGACTACATGCAGATCTTTAAAATTAAGAAATAGATTATATCAACAATAAAACAATCAAGAACATATTTTCTTGAACTAAATTGATCATGGTAAAATATGAATATCTAAAACAATTAAACATGCATCATCATGATAAAGAAAAGCATAAAAGCAAAAGGGTTAGAAAACAACCTCTTGCATAAGCACACTTTGTTCTTGAAAGGATGTTTTAGGGTTCAAAGAAATTTGTTCATTTCTCTTTGAAGCCTAAAAACCCTAATTTAAGTAGCAACACTTAGAGAAGGGATCAAAAAATATGGGTGATTTGAGAGCCTAAAACGTATACCTCTCAGAGCGTAGTAAAAAGGTGCTGAATTATGAGGTTCAGTCTCTATTTATAGTGGCCAGAGGACTCTAAAAAATAGGTACGGATGATTAGGATTTGAATCCGGACGCATCCTTTCGCGAAAAGGTTGAAAAGGGTGTGCCTTATGGTCATTTGATGGTCGTTGGGCCAAAGCCCACAAGGAGAAAATTCGGCCCTTTAAGAGTGCCATTCGGCACTCCAAAAGTGCCAAATTGCCCTTTGGACTCTGAACACTCTTTCGTGTTCGGGTGCCATTTAGACATCTCTTATAGTGTTTTTTAGCCAGTCCTTGTACCTAGATGCATTTTCATCCTCCGTCTATGATTTTTTTTTTCTCTTTTCTGGATAATTCAGGCTATTTCAGAATATTTATCTTGTAGATAAATACCCTAAAATAAATCTTGATAATTGTCCACAATTTTATTCTTATCCAATCATAATTAATTTAAGCTAATCATGTGTGGTCGACTTTACCTAGATACCATGCGTGATGACCGTGTAAACTTAATCATGCGATATCTTTTTGATCTGATGGTCCGATTTGAAAACTAGAAACACCGTTGTGACCGTTAGAATCTCAATATCATTTTTATGATATGCAGTGAATGAATCAATGCACGTAATGAAAAGACAAATTAAATCATGTAATGCAAGAACAAATTGATGCATGTAATGCAATCATGATTTTTGAGGTACATGGATGGTCATTCAAGTCATTCTCCTTGATTAAATTATGGGTACAAAATTAAGTGTCTACAGGTGGCGACTCCTCCATTGTGTCCACAACTATCTCCTTCTTTATACTGTCAATCCTAATATTAATGGGATCAATGGCAGGCTGAACCCTCCTCTTAAAGAAAACATGGGCAATCTCTTGAAGATGGTCTAGCAAGAATCCCACCTCAGAGTGAACATGAAGCAGCTCTTGGACAGCAACCCTCCACTACAGAATCCTTTTCGTGGAAACTTTGTACAAAAAGTTATGCTGAATATCTTTCAAAACACAGCCTCAAAATTTGAGGAAGTGTTAGGAAATCATCATGTTTGTATCACATACAAATAGAATACAAAACATACGCAGCGGAAAATAAACGGATCTACTTCTTTCGCAATTGATAACATGTACTATGTAGGTTTCGGAATATAAGAACAAGAGAGTGTACCTTGATGTGGTGAAATTCAAAAACGAATGAAGAAGTACGGGATGACTTTCAATCTTCACTCCAATTCCACTTGATGCCCAAGATGTGTGGTCTCTCAATCAGTTCTATATTTCTAGAGAGAATATGAAAGAGTGTCTCTCTTCCTTATTTCATATCATTACTTTTTCATATATAACATACAAAACCATTTTTATTCTATATAAAATTTTGTATGTTTCTCTCCACATAACTGATTATCTAATTGGGCTAACCTTTTGGGCCTTCCCAATTGGGCTATAGTGTGTGGCTTGGAGTGGGACCAAAAGGGAACAAATAAGACACTAGCTCCAATGGGCCTTGGGCTTTTCTGTCAACTCTTGACAAGTCCAAAGTTACCATTAATTATATTTAATACCACTATATAAATATAATTGCACTCTAGGCCTCATTAATAAATTATATCCCAAGACTTTATTATACATGCAACCCCTTCATAAAATATTCGTAGTAATACAAAGTCATGAATATAGACTGCCACTTTGTAAATTACTACATCTTAATCCTTGAGTACCCGGTTTAATCCTTATGAGTTATTCACCATATATTTATGAAATCCAATTTCATAAATATATACTTTAGTCTTACTAAAGTGGTTAGGCCTAACTCTCTGAATAACTGTACCTATTAAACTTATCTCAAGGGAATATTTTATATCTCCGTTAAGAGACTATGAATTCCATCTTGAGAATATATGTTCCATCAACACTAAATGTGGCTGCTCAACATACTGAGGTTTTGACCGTTACTTTAGATCTCACTCCTGATATATCAAAGCAACCTACATTTCATGATCAGGTCCATTATTCTCTCAGGATTAAGAGTTCATGTGAATACAAGTCATGAGATTTATTATTCAATTGACAGTCGTTAGGAGAATAATAAATCTCACAGCGGTCCAGTTCAATATGTCTTAACTCTTAAAACATATCAACATATTAACTAGAAGTCACCACTTCCATGATCAAGACAAATCATCGTAGTTAATATGTTATAGTCTTCGCAGATGAAATGCCCAATTTCATCACCGACTACGAACCAAAATTCTGAGTTTACAAAGAACTTGTGATCTATATCTTCTGTGACTAAATCACATAAATCACATACTATGCATCTCATGGACTATTTGATAATGTCCGAATATTCATGTTACCATTATTTTAGATAAGAATAAAACAACTTTATTAAACACAATATTAAGTCATACATCATTTCTCACATAATGTCATACATAATATCATACATAGCATCATACAATAGGATTTAAGGGCACATATCCTAACAGGAAGTGCTCCCTAGCTGAATGACCAAGGGAGAACTTTTGCATAAAGTCCCCGTGATCACTGTGTATGGCTTGCAGAAGGTAAGCATAGTCCTCGGGCACTCGATATCCATGAAAGTTCAAATAAGGTGGACCAGTACCCTAAAAGTCCACTAGGTTAAAGGTCATTGCACTCCACCTAGTCAAAACGGATAAAGAAAGAGGTGGCCTCATTCACAGGATCAGCAGCAACAGTCGAATTACTCCACGCTTGCAATACAACACCTCAAGTTCCGTTGGCAAGTAGCATACCTAAAAGGGAAAAAAGATGACACATAAGTCTCAATAGTAAGGAAAAAAAGGTTAGAAAGAATGGGAAAAGTTGAAAAGTAACTTACTAGGGCTAGCAGGAATGGGATTTTCAGGAACACCTGCAACCTATTGCTTCTCAGGAACCTCAGTACTTGTATGACACGTGGTGGTATTCACATAAGGAAAAGTGACATAACAAGGAAAAAAAAGGAGAAGAAAAGTGATGCAAACCTCAACTGACACGCTTTGAGACCTAATAAACAATATTGAAATATTTGCCCAAGAAAGCTAAATTCAGATTTTTGATAGAACCATGACCCAACGTTTATAAGAGAAACGCAAACCAAAGGTATAAGTAACAGACATCGACTCAATGATTATAATGGAATCACGAACCGAAGGTATAAAGTTTGAACGCCACAAGGAAGAATCCCTGATAAGTTCACAGTTCTTGAAGAACCAAAGAGAAGAGAAAAACCTCACTTTTTTCTGATTTTTATTCAATAATTTATCAAAAACGTTTACAAACTTAGGGGCCTATTTAAGGGCTTCATAAAACTTGATAGACAAGAAAATATATTCTAAAACAACTCCTAATTGATACCTAACCATATCAAGAATCAAATTTGACCTAAAAAGCATTAAATGCACCTAAAAACAAGGAAATCAATCACCTAAACCTAAAATAACGTTTTTTTACCTTAAAATACCAAAAATAAAAAATTACAATAATTAAATAGTAAATTGTAGGGATTAAAATACATGTTCGTATCACATACAAAAACATACGCAACATAAAATTAACGGATCTACTTCATTCACAATTGATAACATGCACTATGTAAGTTTCAAAATTCAAGAACAAGAAAGCGTACCTTGGTGCGGTGAAATTCAAAACCAAAAATCAGAAGTTCTTGGGAAGACTTTTAATCTTCACTCCAATTCCACTTAATGCCCAAGATGTGTGGTCTCTCAATCAGTTTCTAAGGAGAGAACAAGGGAGTGTCTAATACTCACATACAAACCATTTCATTCCTTGTGTAATCTTGATGAAAAACACTTATGAAAAGACTTATCAAAGGACTTATCAAAAGAACCTTATGAAATTCTGTATGTTTCTCTCCTTATATACAACTGATTATCTAATTGGGCTATCCTTTTGGGCCATTCCAATTGTGCTCTAGTGCGTGGCTTGGAGTGGGACCAAAAAGGAACAAATAAAATTCTAGCTCCAATGGGCCTTGGGCTTTTCTGTCAACTCTTGACAAGTCCAAAGTTACCATTAATTATATTCAATACCACTATATGAATATAATTGCACTCTAGGCCTTATTAATAAATTATATCCCAAGACTTTATTATCCATGCAACCCCTTCATTAAAATATTCGTAGTAACACAAAGTCATGAATATAGATTGCCACTTTGAAGATTACTACATCTTAATTCTTGAGTACCTGGTTTAATCCTTAATGTTATTCATCATATATTTATGAAATCCAATTTCATAAATATATACTTTAGTAACTCCTTACTAAAGTGGTACTAAAGTGGTTGGGCCCAACTCTCTGAATAACCAAACTCATTAAACTTATCTTAAGGGAATATTTTATATCTTCATTAAGAGATTATGAATTCCATCTTGAGAATATATGTTCCATCAACACTAAATGTGGCTGCCTAACATACTGAGGTTTTGATCGTAACTTATAGATCTCACTCCTGATATATCAAAGTAACCTACATCTCATGATCAGGTCCATTATTCTCTCAGGATTTAGAGTTGATGTAAATAGAAGTCATGAGATTTATTATTCATTTGACAGTCGTTAGAGAATAATAAATCTCACAGCGGTCCAGTTCAATATGTCTTTACTCTTAAAACATATCAACATACCAACTAGAAATCTCCATTTCCATGATTAAGACAAATTATCTTAGTTGATATATTATAGTCTTCGCAGATGAAATGCCCAATTTCATCACCGACTACGAACTACATTCTGAGTTTACAAAGAACTTGCAATTTATATCTTCTGTGACTTTCACATAAATCGCATACTATGCATCCCATGGACTAAGATAATGTCCCATTAGTTCATTTATAAATAGTCTCATATAATTAAACAATTTAATTATTTATGACATACCAATAAATTGGATTTTAGGGCATAAACTCCAACATAAATTTTGTCCTACATTAGACCCCTCCATTTGAAACAAACTTGTCCTTGAGTTGATCTTTGAAATCTGAAATCTTCCTCTCCAAATAAACAAATACTTCGAATGCTTCAATAACTTGATCCGATTCTGAAACTTGAATCCTTCATAAAGTGTAGCATAAAATTTCTTCTCATTTACTTTCAATTTATTTGCAACATCAATCAACAAAGGGTTGATAATAAAATTAAAATTTCGTACTTCAAGAAAATCAACATATTGTATTGTCATCTTCAACAAATCAACTGAGACTTGAGGATTGTGAGTTGTGGACTCATCCTCATATTTGGCCTTAATTGAATCTTCCACAATGTTCTTAATAATTACCATCTCTATTTTTTTTCACCTTTTTTTTTCGAGCTTGATGCTTGATTTTAACCTGATTTTAAAACCTGTGCTCTGATACCAAATGATGCAAACCTCAACTGACACGCTTTGAGACCTAACAAACAATATTGAAATATTTGCCCAAGAAAGCTAAATTCAGATTTTTGATAGAACCCTGACCCAACGTTTATAAGAGAAACGCAAACCAAAGGTATAAGTAACAGACCTCGACTCAATGATTATAATGGAATCATGAACCAAAGGTATAAAGTTTGAACGCCATAAGGAAGAATCCCTGATAAGTTCACAGTTCTTGAAGAACCAAAGGGAAGAGCAAAGCCTCACCTTTTTTTTATTTTTATTCAATAATTCTATTACAATGAGTGCATGCTATTTATAAGACATGACTGAAAATTGAAAATATAAAAAAAATGTACTAAATAATAAAACCCTAAATAAAAGCTGATTTGGTCTGAAAATAGCAGATCCAAAATAGGAAAATAGCTAAAAAACATTCTAAATAATAAAAGCTTAAAATTAAAGTAGATCTGGTTTAAAATTAGAAATTCCAAAATAGGAAAAATATCTATTAACTAATATAGAGCTGGAAAGTCAATCAGCCATTAATCTATGCCATAAATAACGCCTAATTAAGCCAGATCAACCCTCAATAACTTGAATTAAATTTATTAGACCTTCATCTTCCTTTAGGCCCAGCCTGGAATGTTTTTGCGTTAGAATCAGCCCAAATCTCTTGAGTCAGCCCATTAAGTGCTTCTTTGATCTTCTTGGATCTTGCTCTAGTAATAGGTCAAACTAAAACATGCAATGGATCCTTGAATGCTTGTTGATTCTCATCAAAAAGGCAAACAAATAGAGTCCATGCTTGTAGTCGTGGTGTAAACCTCCTTATTGGATGTATCCTTAGAATTAGAAACCTCGGTCTTCATAACGGGCTTATCATCTGAGTCCTTACAAACCTCCTCAGATGCCTCATTAGGTGACAGCTTTACATCAGACGTATCAGTAGCAGAAGAAGGAATGGAGGATAGAGTAACCACCAAGGAAGCCCCATCTTCAACAACCTAGGGAAAGGTAGCAAACGGGTCATCAAAAGATTTGACATCAGGGGGAGTGGTGAAAGGAGCTTCCACGGCCCTAACAAAAATGGGGAAACACCTGTCTTTAGGGAAGTGGAAACCTCAGCAGAACTCCCCTCAGCAATAGAATCGAGTCCCTTTAGAATCTCTTCTTCAGTAGGAGCTCTCTCCCCGACAGGAACTGACTCTGGTGGAGGAGTTTGGTCCTTGGCAGAAACATTGCCAGCGACAGCAGCCATAACATCTTCGACAACATCAGCACTTGCAAAAAACTCCTCCACGGAAGCATTAACCATTGCAGGACCCGTTGTTCCTTATGGGTATCACCTTTGATAGAAACTGCCTTGGTGTCAACAGTGGACCCAGCATGAGCCTTCTCACTCATAGGAACATCAGTAGAAATGGGCTTAACCTCAATCTAAAAGTAACAAAAAAATAGGGGGAAGGAGTAAAGAGGAAGAAAGCAAAGTAAGGAGGATTAATACGAAGAAAAGAAAAAAAAAAGGGGGGGGGGGATGGAAGAAAGACTTACCTTGGGCTCATCAAGCACAATAGGCTGCGCAGAAAAGTGTCCTTTATAAACTTAGACTACCAAAGAGAAAGACGAAAGGATGTATACACAGAGTTAGTCGTAGATAAAGATAGAAAAATACTAAATAAAGACAAGGGAATGATTAGAGATAATAAACTCCCCTTTTGGAAAGGGTAGTGGGAGCCTAAGGAGAAGTCTTCCTCTTACTACCACGAGTCCTGCTGGAAAGAAGAGCATCTAAACGCTGTTTCGGCAGTGGGGGCATAGGCTTGACTACAGTAGATTTCCTGGTAGAATGAGTTCTCACCGCAGGAGGAGGAGTACTCTTAGGAAAAATACTACCAATTGGAGGGAGGTACTCTCCATATAAGACTATATTGAAATAAACCGCAAGGGTGCTGGCAGGTGTGTCTTTGTTAATATTGTATTTTGTATACCCTTGATTTGCGCTTCGAACCCTAAAAAATCCCAAAAATATCATCTTCTTTCCATGGGGTGGCAAGAACATCTAGAATGACGTGGCGCAACCTATTCGAACACCGGAGTACCTAAAGTTCCTTTTTCAACTAAAATGACCAAAATGCTCTTGGTCCCTAAGTTGACCGAAAGTTAAAACAAATTCAAAATTCCCTCAAAAAAGCACCTTTCATAGTTTTATATCAAACCCCAAGCTTTTCAGAGATTTTTGGCAACTTTGACCAAGTTTGATCTGGATTTGACTCTAGGTGGGCCTCAGAAACTCTAATTTTGATTCGGTTGTCAGAATGGGTTGAAACCAATGCCATTGTGAAGATTATCAAATTCTCAGTCCAAAGACCACTCATGTGTTGAAATCGAAGTTAGAAAGGCCGACATATCATGAAAACCAGGTTAACGCACCGATCGACACACCGCTATCTTTCCAGAGCCATAACTTTTGTTCCGACCGTTAGATTTTTGAGTTCCATACCTTTTTAGAAACTAGAAGTCAAGACATTTTCATGGGTGTTAAGATCAAAACACTCACAAAACAAATGAAAGCCTCTTGATTCTTCACTTCACCAAAAATACTAGGTATTGTCCTAATACCCAATCTTCTTTTCCTTGGTTGTACACCTTGGATTTGGGGTTTAGGGGTGTGGATGTAGCTTGTTAGCTACTATCCACGCCCCTAACTTTCTAAATCTTTTTCTGGCATTTATCTTGCTCTTTTTGCCTTAATAACATGATTTATTGCTCACATGCTTGATATTATGTCCCTGGCTATGCCTTGCTTAGATCTACATGTTTGTATGCATGTTCTATGCTCCTATTTTTGGGAAATACATGTTCGTATCACATACAAAACATACGCAGTAGAAAATTAACGGATCTACTTCATTCGCAATTGATAACATGTACTATGAAAGTTTCAGAATTTAAGAACAAGAAAGCGTACCTTGGTGCGGTGAAATTCAAAACCAAAGATCAGAAGTTCTTGGGAAAACTTTTAATCTTCACTCCAATTCCACTTAATGCCCAAGATGTGTGGTCTCTCAATCAGTTTTCAAGGAGAGAACAAGAGAGTGTCCAACACTCACATACAAACCATTTCATTCCTTGTGTAATCTTGATGAAAAACACTTATGAAAAGACACACCAAAAGAACCTTATGAAATTCTGTATGTTTCTCTCCTTACATACAACTGATTATCTAATTGGGCTAGCCTTTTGGGCTATTCCAATTGGGCTCTAGTGTGTGGCTTGGAGTGGGACCAAAAGGGAACAAATAAGACTCTAGCTCCAATGGGCCTTGGGCTTTTCTGTCAACTCTTGACAAGTCCAAAGTTACCTTTAATTATATTCAATACCACTATATGAATATAATTGCACTCTAGGCCGTATTAATAAATTATATCCCAAGACTTTATTATACATGCAACCCCTTCATTAAAATATTCGTAGTAATACAAAGTCATGAATATAGACTGCCACTTTGAAGATTACTACATCTTAATCCTTGAGTACCCAGTTTAATCCTTAATGTTATTCATCATATATTTATGAAATCCAATTCCATAAATATATACTTTAGTAACTCCTTACTAAAGTGGTTGGACCCAACACTCTGAATAACCAAACCTATTAAACTTATCTCAAGGGAATATTTTATATCTCCGTTAAGAGATTATGAATTCCATCTTGAGAATATATGTTCCATCAACACTAAATGCGGCTGCCCAACATACTGAGGTTTTGACTATAACTTATAGATCTCACTCCTGATATATCAAAGCAACCTACATCTCATGATCAGGTCCATTATTCTCTAAGGATTTAGAGTTGATGTAAATAGAAGTCATGAGATTTATTATTCAATTGACAGTCGTTAGGAGAATAATAAATCTCATAGCGTTCCAGTTCAAAACATATCAACATACCAACTAGAAATCTTCCACTTCCATGATCAAGACAAATCATCGTAGTTGATATGTTATAGTCTTCGCAGATGAAAAGCCCAATTTCATCACCGACTACGAACTACATTCTGAGTTTACAAAGAACTTGCAATTTATATCTTTTGTGACTAAATCACATAAATCGCATACTATGCATCTCATGGACTAAGATAATGTCTCATTAGTTCATTTATAAATAGTCTCATATAATTAAACAATTTAATTATTTATGACATGCCAATAAATTGGATTTTAGGGCATAAACCCCAACATCTATGCCTATGTCTATGTCTATGTCGGTCACATGCTTGTATGCTTTGGCTTGCATTCTCCCATGCCTTTATGTTTATATCTCATGCTTAAATGTATATTTACATGCTTACATGTGCATTTCCATGCTTATATGTGTAGATCAGTGTGTTTACATGCTTAGATCGATGTTCTCTACATGCTTTATGCCATTATCTATGTGCTTGCGTGCTTCACGCCATGTTTATGTGCTTAGTCCTAGACCTTGTTTGTCATGCTATGTGCTATTCTAGCCCTTTTGTTCCTTTTATCACATTTTATTGTGTGTTGTCCTAATTGTACCCTATGGCCTTTGTTATCATCCATACACCAAGGCCCACATCAAAGGGTTTGGATCATCCTATTTGCATGTCTATGCTTGCTTGCTTCTATGTTTTATGCTTATGCTAGCTTCTCTTTTTCTAGGCTTTACCATGCTTGACGCCCTCCGCGGGCTTGATCTTGTTTGGTTACATCCGACGCCCATGAGGCCTTGTTTGGATGTGACCATTTGGGAAGCATCTCTGTGTAACACCCGTCTCACTTAAAATTTAATTTAATTACTTCTAGAGAGTAGATTTGATAAATTGCTTAATTATTTTGGAGGAGATAATTAATTTTATATTGTGATTTTTTTTATAATGATAACAATAATAAAAATAATATTAATGTGTTTAGTGGGAATATAAGTGGGTCTTGGAAGTTTATTTTAGTGTAGTGGGCTTCTAAATTTTCAGCCCAACTGAAATTAGCCTTATCATGGAATAGGCTTCTAAACTTTCAGCCCAAGTGCAACAGCTTTATAATGAAATAAAATTAGGGTTTCCTATGTGAAAGGTGGAGAAAGAGACCCTTGAAACTAGAAGCGGCTGTGAAAGAAATTCTGCCAAACTGACAAGACGACATCAAGGTAATTTTCAGCAACTGATATTCGATTTTGTGGTATTGAGATTGCTGAAATTGTGTTTTGCTAGAATTTCACATTCACGTTGTTGGCTGAAATAGTGATTTGTGCTATTAGATTTATATATAAGTATATATAGATATATATATATAGCCGATTGTCACGGTTTGAGTTTTAAGAATACGAATGTAATTGAACTGCTTCGTTTGTTGGCTTTGGACTTGTACTCATGATTCATGCATTGGACGGTTACAATTGGCATATAAAGTTCGATCATTGCACCTTTTGGATAGTTATTGCAGTTTTTGGATTGTTATGGCATTGCTTAGTAAAATAAGCACTGCTTGAACAATCCGTATATTATAATATATATATATATATATATATATGTAATAAAATATATTAAAGGAAGAATGGTTGCACTGCTTGGCCATTAAGGGAACAATCCGTGTATTATATATATATATATATATATTAACGCTTGGCTTTTGGTTTGCACGGATTGTTATATATATAATCTGTATGGTATGTTATATTATATATATATATATATTATTTATATATATATATGTAATATAATATATATGGGTTTGGTTTTATATTAATATATATTAACGCTAGGATTAAAGTATTTGTTTAATGAAATTTATTCCTAATGAGAATAGGATTATGTTTTCAAGGGTTTCAAGCATTTGATGGTTTGATTCATATTGGTTGACCGAATTGTATAGAATTGCATTTGTGGGCAGCTTTACAATTAAATATACGAGTATTTTAGATGTTAGTTTAGGGAATGCTTTACAATTATTTTTAAATTGGAATAGGTTTGGGGGCATGTTAGAAATATATGTTAAATTTTTACCTTGCCGAATCTTCATAGTGGTTGAGGAATTTGTGGTTATTAGAGAACCTACCCTTATTGAATTGTTTAATTATTATTTAGGTTCTAGTTGACGTTGTTTCGAGCAATTGAAGTGAAGCTTGGTTTAGCCACTAGAGGTAAGTAGACTTCAACACATGATGTCTCTCAAGACGTATATATTTATATATATATATATATACATATATGTATAATTGTGGTAAAAATATATTTATATATATATACATACACATAATTGCAAAAGTGAAGTTTCAAAGACTTATACCATTGTTAGTGCTTTATACATACTCAAACTCTATTATTTATTGTATATTATTGTGAAACTGTATATGTCAAGAGTGTTTCAAATGGTCAACTAGACAGTCTGCAACCTTTGCCAACACAGGGTTAAGTGTTGGTCTTCGGCCGAAGTAGTGTTAGTGTGGTGTGGTGCAGTGTTATTGTTGCTCTTCGGAGCTAGTGTTGCCTCTTTGAGGTTAGTGTTATTGTTCCCATGGGAAATCACCCACCGAGTGTTTAGCAGCTTTTGTCTGTGTTTGACTAATATTTTTCATATTGAGGTACTGTTTATTTACTACTGTTCTTTTAGGTGGAAAATTGCTTATTTTCAAAATAAAATTGTTTCTACCTATTTGGTGCATATTGGCATATAAATGTGGTCGTTATTTTATTAATGTTTACAGTGTTATAGTGAAGTGTTTTATTTTAACAGTTTTATAGAATATATTATATTACAGTTTAAACTAATTTTAATTGTATCGTGATGACTATATTTTGTCAATGATATTATCGTTTTGTTTTGGAAGACATCCTCATGTTTGTAGTCTCTTATTGAGCCTTTAGCTCACCCCTTTTTCCATCCTTTCAGATTAGAGTTATGAAGTGTCTTTTGGTGGTAGATCAGTGGAGCCTTAGATGGACGACTTCGTTTGGAGCTTGATAGTTGCAGAATTGTTTTAGTAAAATTGTTTCAGGACAATGAGATTATTATTTTGGAACTATTTTGAGATGTTATTTGGAGATTTTACATTCAAAAAGAATATTATTGTTGTTTTGTTTTTATGGATTGTTAAGGAAATCTGATGATATTCAAGAAGTTTATTTGAGGATAAATATTACGCTCTGTTCCATTATGTCATTGTTGATTATTTCTAAGACAGGTTATGCATCTAAATCCTTATTAAGGGTTTGGGGTGTTACACTCTGGATGCTAGGTTGCATCGTACATACCCTTCCCTTTCTGCTCCTTGCGATGCTATGCTTACCATGTTTGCTCATGCCACCCGTTGGCTTTGTATGCATCTTTGCATGCTTGCTCATATGTCCGTGCATGAGTCTTGCTTGCTAGTGTGTCATCCATGCTTCAACACAATAAAGTTATGGACATTCAATCCGAACCTACATTTGTCCCTCGCGGACACTGTTTTTTGTTTGCTTTTTTGCTTGTTTGCCTTCTTGTTTGTTTGCTTGCTTTCTTGTTTCTTTACTTGCGATGTCTATCCTGCTTATCTGCTTTATGTTCTTTCATATGCTCTTTGCAACTTTTCCTTCCATTGCTTGTTTGCTAGTTTCTTGTCTTTGCCTTTGCATGTACACACTTGGAGCAAGGACGCATGGAGCTAGGGCACAGTTTCCCTAGCACAAGCAAAAAGGGCGTGGATGCGAGCATGTGGATATAAGCCAAGCGGTTATGTTTAGTAGATTTAGGGGTCTAGCCTTTCCCATTTAGTTACGTACTCTTCTAAACCCCCTTCCTTCCTCCCTCCTTTCTCTCTTAGATGGGTTGTATTAGGTATATCATGCCATGTACCATTCGTCCTCATCTCTAGAGTATGGTGATCCCTGTTTACTTTCCTGCACCTATATTTTGGGATGTAGGCATTTACTTTCCTGCTCTGTGTGCTTGCATTGTGCATGATGTATTTATATATATATACCTGCTTACCCCTTCCAGTGTGAATGTCACAGTCCATGTCACCTAAGGTAAAGCGATGCCTAATTTCTGTTGTGAAAGTAAGGTGACATGTTGCTAGATTTTTGCCGTGGAAATCTAGTACTTTGTCCGAATAACTTAGGAAAGCATAGACTATGACCATATCCATTCAAAAGCCAAACCTTAAAGCCCCCAATGCATGTAAAGCCCCAGAAGCCAATGCCAAAATCATGTTTTTTACTGCCAATCTCTGAAAATTAGGTTTTATCAAAACAAAAGACTGTCCTAGGACGGGCGTTGTGGGGTGCCTAACACCTTCCCCATATGTAACCAAACTTCCAGACTCAAGAACCAAGATTTTTTTCCGTTCACATTAGATTAGGAAAAATGCCTTTTTTCTTAGCCTAGGATTGGTAATAAAATCAACTAGAAACAGGTAACCAATCACACCTTAGAAAAACCTAATGATTAGTGGTGACTTCACTTGCCTTTGGTAATCACCTAAAATTTGGATAAGATTCCTACCACACCTCCAAAGGTAGACCTACCTTCCTCCCCCAAGAGAGAGAGCACTCGAAGCTCTGCGTGAACCACACAATTATCGAAAGGGGCATCCGACGACGGTTTTTCAGCCCTTCGTGGCCTGGGTGTCGACAGACTAGCAATTGCACTGGGGATCGATGAGAGTTTAGCCTTTAGAGATTTTGACAAAGCCATAATCTTTGTACATTGGCTTTCAAAAACACGAAAATTGTGAGGTATTTTCATGGGGCTTTACCGCTTTCCTTACACACTTTATTTCTTTCCTCACATGCTTTATTGCTTTCCTCACATGCTTTACAGCTTTCATTCACATGCAAACATTGGGTAGTAAAATTTAATTTTCGCTACACCTTTATATGCTTTCATATATATATATATATATATATATATTAGCTACATTTGGAAAATATCTTTCCCCTTCATTAAGGATTGCATGACATATATGTAGGAAAATCTGGTTTTGTATCTCATACAAAACACACAGCAGAAGCAACAAACATGGATCTATTTTATTCATGATTGATAACATGCACTATATAAATTTCAGAATTTAAGAACAAGATAGCGTACCTTGGTGCAGTGAAATTCAAAACAAAATATTAGAAATACTTGGGAACACTTTTAATCTTCACTCCAATTCCACTTTATGCCCAAGAAGTGTGGTCTCTCAATCAGTTTCTAAGGGAGAATAATTGAGTGGCTTTACTCGCACATACTCACCACTTCACAATAATGTATCTTTTTTCTCATTATAAAAAATTCTGTATGTTTCTCCCTTTATAACTAACTGATTATCTAATTGGGCCGGCCTATTAGGCCTTTCCAATTGGGCTTTAGTGTGTGGCTTGGAGTGGGACCAAAAGGGACCAATAAGACACTAGCTCTAATGGGCTTTGGGCTTTTCTATCAACTCTTGACAAGCCCAGTGTTACTATTAATTATATTTAATACCACTATATAAAGATAATTGAACTCTATGCCTTATTAATAAATTATATCCTAAGACTTTATTATGTATGCAACCCCTTCATAAAATATTTGTAGTAATACAAAGTCATGAATATAGACTGCCACTTTGAAATTACTACATCTTAATCATTGAGTACCCGGTTTAATCCTTCTAAGTTATTCATCATATATTTATGAAATCCAATTCCATAAATATATACTTTAGTATATTCTTACTAAAGTGGTTAGGCCTAACACTCTGAATAACCAAACCCATTAAACTTATCTCAAGGGAATATTTTATATCTCCGTTAAGAGATTATGAATTCCATCTTGAGAATATATGTTCCATCAACACTAAATGACGCTGCCCAACATACTGAGGTTTTGATCGTGACTTTAGATCTCACTCCTGATATATCAAAGCAACCTACATCTTATGATCAGGTCCATTATTCTCTCAGGATTAAGAGTTCATGCAAATAGAAGTCGTGAGATTTATTATTCATTTGACAGTCGTTAGAAGAATAATAAATCTCACAGCGGTCCAGTTCAATATATCTTAACTCTTAAAACATATCAACATATCAACTAGAAGTCTCCACTTCCATGATCAAGACAAATCATCGTAGTTGATATGTTATAGTCTTCGCAGATGAAATGCCCAATTTCATCACCGACTACGAACTATAATTCTGAGTTTACAAAGAATTTGTGATTTATATCTTCCGTGACTAAATCACATAAATCACATACTATGCATCTCATGGACTATATGATAATGTCTAAATATTCATATTACCATTATTTTGGATAATAATAAAACAATTTTATTAATCATAACATTAAGTCATACATAATGTCATACATAGCATCATACAATAGGATTTAAGGGTATATATCCTAACAATCTCTTACTTGCTCTAACGACTATTGTGCACTAATCTAACTCTCATTCCCTCTAAATGTGACTCAAAAGTCCTTTGTGGCAAGATTTTGGTAAAGGGATCTGCTAGATTACTTGCACTATCAATCTTTGCTACTGCTACATCTCCTCGAGCAACAAAGTCTCGAATAATGTGGTACTTTCTCTCAATGTGCTTTCCTTTCTTGTGATTCCTTGGATCCTTGGATTGTGCAACTGCTTCACTATTGTCGCAAAACAATGTGATGGGAACTTGCTCTATTCTCACAACACCAAGATCAAAAAGCAATTTCTTGAGCCAAATAGCTTCCTTTGCCGCTTCACAAACAGCAACATATTCAGCTTCCATGGTGGAGTCCGCAATATAAGATTGCTTAACACTCCTCCAACTAATGGCTCCACCTCCCAAGGTGAACACACAACTTGAAGTGGACTTTTTGAAATCAAGATTTGATTGAAAATCTAAATCTGTATAGCCAATGAGAATCAAATCCACACTATAGTAAACAAGCATATAATCTCTTGTTCTCCGTAGATACTTGAGAATATGCTTTACAGCTTGCCAATGTTTAAGTCCTAGATTTGATTGATATCGGCTGATCGTGCCAACTGAATAACAGATATCTGGTCTAGTACATAGCATGGCATACATGAGACTTCCCACTGCAGAAGCATAAAGAACTTGTCTCATCATATTTTCTTCCTCTAGAGTCTTAGGCCTTTGGTCATCAGATAGAGAACTCCATGTCTAAAAGGAAGTAATCCTTTCTTGGAGTTTTGCATGCTAAACCGTTCTAGAACCTTATCTATATACCCAGTTCGTGATAAACCTAACATCTTATTTTTGCGATTTCGCTAAAGCTTGATCCCTAGAATAAAGTTAGCTTCACCCAAGTCCTTCATTTCAAATTGGCTTGACAACCAAACCTTTACCGATGACATTACCCCTACATCATTTCTAATGAGTAGAATATCATCAACATTAAGCACTAGGAACATTACTACTTTATCTTGATGTCTTTTGTACACATATGGTTCATCAAGATTTTGTTCAAAACCAAATGATTTGATTGCTTGGTCAAATCTGATGTTCCATGACCTAGATGCTTGCTTAAGTCCATAAATGGACCTTTTCAACTTGCATACCATATGCTCTTGGTTCTTTGCTATGAAACCTTCAGGTTGGATCATATAGATTTCTTCTTCAAGATTGCCATTAAGAAATGCAGTCTTGACATCCATTTGCCAAATCTCATAATTATAATGAGCAGCAATGGATAAGAGAATTCTGATAGATTTAAGCATGGCTACTGGTGAAAAAGTTTCATCATAATCAATACCTTCTTTTTGTGTATACCCTT
Organism: Lithocarpus polystachyus; assembly: GCA_033629205.1. Lineage (NCBI taxonomy): Eukaryota > Viridiplantae > Streptophyta > Magnoliopsida > Fagales > Fagaceae > Lithocarpus > Lithocarpus polystachyus. Next base: position 56,078,039 of record CM066162.1, on the reverse strand, counting down.
TCGCCACTAGTCTTGCTTTAAAGGTTTCAACCTTTCCATCTATCCCTCTCTTCCTCTTGTAAACCCATTTGCAACCAACAGGTTTAATGCCGTTAGACACCTTTATAAGATCCCATACTTGATTGGAATACATAGAATCCAATTCAGATTTCATAGCTTGGACCTAATGATGTGCATCTATATCATTCATTGACTCCTCATAAGTGTAAGGATCCGATTCAGCCTCTTTAGGGATAGCTTCATAAGTTTCTCCCAAACCTATAAATCTTATAGGAGGCTGAACAATTCTCCCACTACGACGAGGCACCTGTGTACTCGTCATCTTATGAGTAATGTCTTGTGGTGTATCCAATACAGCCACATCATTCCTAGTTTCATCAATTGGTTGTTCAATTACAGGTTCATCTAATTCAGCCAATACAACTTTACTTCTAGGATTAAAATTATTCATATAATCATCTTCCTAAAATTTGGCATGGGTGCTAACAAACACTTTGTTATCTCTATGATTATAGAATAAATAACCCTTGGTTTCCTTTGAATACCCTAAAAACATGCATACTTCCGTTTTAGCTTCCAACTTATCAGACTTCCCTTTCAACACATATGCTGGACATCCCCAAATGTGGAGATATTTCATACTAGGCTTGCGCCCACTCCACAATTCTTTAGGTGTGTTGGGAATAGATTTTGATGGAACTAAATTCAAAATTTGCATTGCAGTTTTTAGTGCATATCCCCAAAAGGAAATTGGTAAAGTTGAATAACTCATTATGGACCTAATCATTTCCAAAAGAGTCCTATTCCTTCTTTCAGCTACACCATTTTGTTGAGGAGTTCTAGGTGCAGTCAATTGGGAGACAATCCCATTTTGAATTAGGTAATCCTTGAAATCCCCAAGAAGGTATTCGCCATCTCGATCAGATCAAATGGCCTTTATGCGTTTACCCAATTGATTTTCAACTTCAGCCCTAAACTCTTTGAACTTTTCAAAGGCTTCAGACTTTCGTCTCATTAGGTACACATAACCATATCTTGAGTAATCATCCGTAAAAGTGATGAAGTACTTATAACCTCCTTTTGCTTGGGTTGACAGAGGACCACATACATCTGTATGAACTAATTCAAGCAACTCTTGGGCTCTTCTACCTTTTGCATTAAAAGGTTGTTTTGTCATTTTACCTTCCAAACAAGATTCGTAAATTGGAAATCCATCAAAGTCCATGGGCTGTAAAAGTCCATCTTTGATAAGTCCATCTTTGATTAGTCTTTGAATCCTTTTTGAATTAATATGACCCAAACGTAAGTGCCATAGATATACATCACTAGTAGAAGGAAACTTTCTCTTTAATGATTTTACATGAGAGCTACTATCTAATTCAGAATTTTATAATTCATGTTTGTCAGGAGTTAAAATATAATGACCATCCACAATATTGCTAGAATAGATAAACATTTTATCCTTCTTTATTACAACATTGTCTTTGAGGATAACATAATATCCATGTTTACCTAAATAAGTTGCAGAAATTAAATTCCTACGAACATTAGGTACATACAAACAGTCTTCCAATATTAAATCCCTAGACTCAAAACATAAATTAAACACTCCAACAGCTACAACTGGTATTCTCCTCCCATCAGCCAAAGTAAGAAACAATTCTCCTGCATTCAGCTTTCTGGTCTTCTGTAACCCCTGCAAAGTATTGCATATATGATTAGTACAACTTGAATCCACACACCAGGAATCTGTTGGATTCTGTACCAAACATATTTCAAGAAGGAATGTACTTTTCATACCTTTATTCTTAGTAGCCTTAAATATTGGATAATTCCTCTTCCAATGTCCTTTCTTACCACAATGGAAACACTTTCCTTTGGTTTTCTTTCCTTTGTTGGCAACTCCTAAGGCAAGTTGTTTACCATCTCTCTTGGTGAAGTCCTTCTTCTTCTTCTTCTTCTTTTTTACCTTTGCCTTTCGACTTAGGTTGAAAAGTAAAAGCTTCAGCCATATTGGCATCAACACTTGAAGTACCAAAGATGCCTTCCGCCGTTACCAACTCATTCATCAATTCAGACAATGTATAAACCTTTTTGTTCATATTATAGTTAAGCCTGAATTCCTTGAATGATTCTGGTAGTGACTGGAGTATCATATCCACTAGGGATTCTCCATCAATATCGGCACCTAAAACTTCCAATGTGTTCAGATTAGAGATCATCCTTAGACAATGCTCCCTCACTGAAGTACCTTCAGCCATTTTGGTATTATAAATTTGCCTCATAGTTTCTTGCCTTCCAGAATGGCCTTGCTCACCAAACATCTCCTTCAAACTTAGCATAATGTCTGAAGCTAGTTCTACATCCTGCATTTGATGCTGTAGAACATTATAGATGCTAGGATATAGCACTTGGCCATCTCATTAGATTTCTGCCAACGATCATATCACTGTTTTTCCTCAAGAGGAGCATCTAATGATGGAAAGCTAGGACATGGTTGAGTAAGCACATATTTGTGCTCTTCAGCAGTAAGAACAATGTCCAAATTTCTTTTCCAGTCAACATAGTTGGATCTAGTCAGTTTGTTTTGATTAAGAATAGCAACAATTGGGCTAAATGATGCCATGGTTTAAATCTGAAAATAATAAGCATGAATATAATAAGTAAACTGGACATTATCAATTTAGCATATAAGCATATAATATGGAACCTTAATAAAACCATAAAATAATATATGCAACGACAACCCAATCCATGTCTATAATTCCTGGGTAGCAAGTTTATTATAAACACATTAATTGGTTGAGAAATAATCTCATTATTAATGCTATCATGGTAACTCTTACCAAACAAAAATAATTTGCCATTTTTCCTTTAGCCTCTAAGTAATAATGACATAGCTCCTTTGGGAGGTTAACATTACACTTAGTCTAGTGTACACCATAATCTAGAATTATGTGTAGCCACATTTCATCTCCCTTTATAGTGTTTAAACTTGTAGTACCATGGAACAAAACACCCTTCTTTGGGATCGCGAGGCATATACGCCAAGACGAGGTGCTTGTTCACACTACTTTAAACGGGTTAGTTCAATCTTGTAGTACTATGAAGTAAACATCCTCCTTTGGGATCGCAAGGCATATACGCCAAGACGAGGTGTTTACCCACACTACTATGAACCGATAATGGAGGCCGTGAGATCCAACCCTTGTATATCTCTCCCACAAGATGTTTTAAATAAAGGTTTTTAAAATCAAGAACTATAATAACGCTAGAAACCTTGAAAACATAATCCTAATCTCATTAGGAATAAATTTCATTAAACAAATACTTTAATCCTAGCGTTAATATATTAATATAAAAACAAACCCATACATATTATATTACATATATATATATATATAAATAATATATATTATTGTAATATATATATATATATAAATAATTGTAATATATATATTATTGTAATATATATATCACACCACTTCCTTGTTTTACCCAAGCCGTGCAAAACAAAAGGTTCAAGCAGTGCATTCATTTATACATTGAATAGTCATATAATACACAATCGGTGCAATCCTTTATGGCAGTTATTGAATGTAACCGTTTTATAACTGTGCAATCCAATATAAACATTGCAACTTGCAAGTCGGCACCATTATAGGCATATAATATACTATATACCTAACGTTTATATAGGATCAAGTGGTCTTTTAGTATATTATATGCATAATCATGGGCCATTGTGTTTCACGTGAACCAAAACTATGAAAACATGGAACTGTATCATATTAAACATGCACAGGTACACGGATTCAATACGATTAAATATGCAACCAAGGCAATTCATATATCTAAGTCCAACCAGATTGGATGAACCAATATATATCATATTAAACATGCATAAGTACCGTATCATTCATGCAAAGAAAATAAACACCATGTGAATGAATTCATTTGGTGCAATCTAAACAATAACAACGGTGTCAAGTGCATTGACAACATCAAGAAACCGTTTTTTCTTTATGTTAAAATTCAATCACATGCTATACAATCATGAGATAAAAACTTGGCTCTGATACCAATTGTAGGAAAATCTGGTTTTGTATCTCACACAGAACACACAGCGGAAGCAACAAACATGGATCTATTTCATTCATGATTGATAACATGCACAATGTAAATTTCAGAATTTAAGAACGAGATAGCGTACTTTGGTGCAGTGAAATTCAAAACAAAAGATTAGAAATACTTGGGAACACTTTTAATCTTCACTCCAATTCCACTTTACGCCCAAGAAGTGTGGTCTCTCAATCAGTTTCTAAGAGAGAATAATTGAGTGGCTTTACTCGCACATACTCACTACTTCACAATGATGTATCTTTTTTCTCATTATAAAAAATTCTGTATGTTTCTCCCTTTATAACTAACTGATTATCTAATTGGGCCGGCCTATTGGGCCTTTCCAATTGGGCTTTAGTGTGTGGCTTGGAGTGAGACCAAAAAGGATCAATAAGACACTAGCTCCAATGGGCCTTGGGCTTTTCTGTCAACTCTTGACAAGCCTAAAGTTACCATTAATTATATTTAATACCACTATATAAATATAAATGCACTCTAGGCCTTATTAATAAATTATATCCCAAGACTTTATTATGTATGCAACCCCTTCGTAAAATATTCATAATAATACAAAGTCATGAATATAGACTGCCACTTTGAAATTACTACATCTTAATCACTGAGTATCCGGTTTAATCCTTTTAGGTTATTCATCATATTTTTATGAAATCCAATTCCATAAATATATACTTTAGTAACTCCTTACTAAAGTGGTTGGGCCCAACTCTCTGAATAACCAAACCCATTAAACTTATCTCAAGGGAATATTTTATATCTCCATTAAGAAATTATGAATTTCATCTTAAGAATATATGTTCCATCAACACTAAATGCAGCTACCTAACATACTGAGATTTTGACCGTGACTTACAGATCTCACTCTTGATATATCAAAGCAACCTACATCTCATTATTAGGTCCATTATTCTCTAAGGATTTAGAGTTGATGTAAATAGAAATCGTGAGATTTATTATTCATTTGACAGTAGTTAGAAGAATAATAAATCTCACAGCAGTCCAGTTCAATATGTCTTAACTCTTAAAACATATCAACATATCAACTAGAAGTCGTCACTTCCATTATCAAGACAAATCATCTTAGTTGATATGTTATAGTCTTCGCAGGTGAAATACCCAATTTCATCATTGACTACGAACTATAATTCTGAGTTTACAAAGAATTTGTGATTTATATCTTCCATGACTAAATCACATAAATCACATACTATGCATCTCATGGACTATATGATAATGTCCAAATATTCATGTTACCATTATTTTAGATAATAATAAAACAACTTTATTAATCATGACATTAAGTCATACATAATGTCATACATAATATCATACAATAGGATTTAAGGGAATATATCCTAACAATATACACCCTTTTTGAGCCAAACTCGGGCTTTGTACTGCTGGCATAGTAACATCTCTTTGGGGATTTCATCACCCTATCTGCAGATGCCCAAACACAAACATCATCAGTGTTATCCGTAGTTAGATTCTGAGGCTAACTTTGTAGGCACTTCTAGGTCCATGGGAGGACAGAAGTAGCTAAAAAGGCCCCTTTGATCCTTCCTGCCCCACAACTTCCATGAAGGGTATGGCAGTTGAGTCTTCCTAGGATTGGAACAACTTACTAGTTAAGCCTTTGCATACAGTTGGTCTAGTTATGTCAAACCCGTGAGGACTAGATTAAGCCCAAAGCCCATGAGGACTAGGTAAATGTTGGGGTTTATGCCCCAAAATCCAATTTATTGGCATGTCATAAATAATTAAATTGTTTAATTATATGAGACTATTTATAAATGAACTAATGGGACATTATCTTAGTCCATGAGATGCATAGTATGTGATTTATGTGATTTAGTCACAGAAGGTATAAATCACAAGTTCTTTGTAAACTCAGAAGTTTAGTTCGTAGTTAGTGATGAAATTAGGTGTTTCATCTGCGAAGACTATAACATATCAACTAAGATGATTTGTCTTGATCATGGAAATGGAGATTTCTAGTTGGTATGTTGATATGCTTTAAGAGTTAAGAAATATTGAACTGGACCGCTGTGAGATTTATTATTCTCCTAACGACTGTCAAATGAATAATAAATCTCATGACTTCTATTTACATCAACTCTAAATCCTTAGAGAATAATAGACCTGATCATGAGATGTAGGTTGCTTTGATATATCAGGAGTGAGATCTATAAGTCACGGTCAAAATCTCAGTATGTTGGGCAGCCGCATTTAGTGTTGAATAATAAATCTCACGACTTTTATTTACATCAACTCTAAATCCTTAGAGAATAATAGACCTGATCATGAGATGTAGGTTGCTTTGATATATCAGGAGTGAGATTTATAAGTCACGGTTAAAATCTCAGTATGTTGGGCAGCCGCATTTAGTGTTGATGGAACATATATTCTCAAGATGGAATTCATAATCTCTTAATGGAGATATAAAATATTCCCTTGAGATAAGTTTAATGGTTTTGGTTATTCAGAGAGTTGGGCCCAACCACTTTAGTAAGGAGTTACTAAAGTATATATTTATGGAATTGGATTTCATAAATATATGATGAATAACATTAAGGATTAAATCGGGTACTCAAGGATTAAGATGTAGTAATCTACAAAGTGACAGTCTATATTCATGACTTTATATTACTACAAATATTTTAATGAAGGGGTTGCATGTATAATAAAGTCTTAGGATATAATTTATTAATAAGGCCTAGAGTGCAATTATATTCATATAGTGGTATTGAATATAATTAATGGTAACTTTGGACTTGTCAAGAGTTGACAGAAAAGCCTAAGGCTCATTGGAGCTAGAGTCTTATTTGTTCCCTTTTGGTCCCACTCCAAGCCACACACTAGAACCCAATTGGAATGGTCTAAAAGGCAAGCCCAATTAGATAAATAGTTATATATAAGGAGAGAAATGTACAGAATTTCATGAGTCTTTTGATAAGTGTTTTTCATCAAGATTACACAAGGAATGAAATGGTTTGTATGTGAGTGTTGGACACTCCCTTGTTCTCTCCTTAGAAACTGATTGAGAGACCACACATCTTGAGCATTAAGTGGAATTGGAGTGAAGGTTAAAAGTCTTCCCAAGGACTTCTGATCTTTGGTTTTGAGTTTCACCGTACCAAGGTACACTTTCTTGTTCACAAATTCTAAAACTTTCATAGTGCATGTTATCAATTGCGAATAAAGTAGATTCGTTAATTTTCCGCTGCGTATGTTTTTGTATGTGATACGAACATGTATTTTTCCCAACAATTGGTATCAGAGCAGTCTTCAATTCGAATCTGAATAGCATGTTTTGTGAGTTTTAGAATTAGAGATAATAGTTTCATGATGTTAGAAAGTTTATATATGCATTTAATTTTCTGCATGGTGGTTGAAACTATGTTTTGATAAAAACTGATATTGATGTTATGATGTTGTTTAAATCTGAATTTAAGTATGCTAAATTCATCTTTAAGGCTATAGGATCATTGGAATTCAGTTTTGATGTCAAATTCTGCATATCATGATTCATATGATAGTTGTTTGTTCATGAAAAATCGTTGAAAACTGTTTGCAACTACTTAGGAAAAACTGAAAACACGGGTTTTTCGCGGGTTAGCTTCCCACGAAGTTACTCTCGAAAAATGATTCTGAAGATAAAAACTTTTCGCGGGTAAGCTTTACTCGCGAACTAGTTGTGAGACAGTAGCGAAAGTTCCTGTCTGAGTTTTTGTGTTTTCAATTTTTTGCTTTAACTCATTTTCGCGGGAAGTGCTTAGTCGCAAGATACCCGCGAGACAGTAGTGAAAGTTTCTGTCTGAATTTTTGCTGGAAGAGCTTAGTCGCGAGATTCTCGCGAAAATGCATTTGAAGGGAATTTTGAATATTTTCTAAATGTTTTCAAATGTAATAGTGTAAGGAAATGTGTGATGAGATTACACATGGTTCTAACTAAAAGACCTAATGAGATCAAAGTTATTAGTTAAATAGAACTCTTAGTCCTAAATAGTTTAGGACTTGTCTTTTAAGAAACATTCTAATGAGATTGGAATTGTTGTATGATTAAAAGTCCTTAATTTATTTTAATCAGAAGTTTTAATGAGATTAAAGCTTAATTAAAATGTATATATATTTTCTAATGAGATTAGAACTTTTTATTTAGTAAATTAAGGATAGAGTTCTTTATAACTAATTTTTAATCCATTAGAATTTAAGGAATCCTAAATAGTTTAGGACTTCCATTTTAGCTAGTGATTCTAATAAGATTAGAGTCTTCAACAAATGCAAGGTTATTAGTTGTGATGGGATCACAATTATTTAAAGAAAAACCCAAATAATGAGTAGGAGTGCTGAAATAACCCTTTTGTTAAGTTTATTGTAATGTGAATAGATACCTTGTCTTGACTTTGAGTCTTGCATTCCATGCGGAGGGTATTTACTTCACGGATTACAAGGTTAACCTTCTTTGTAATTGCGCGAATGTTCGTTATGCTATAGTAACGTGACTTAGTTACATCACATTGAATTTAAACAATTAAACACATTTGATGTGTAGGGTTAAAATTGTGATTAGATCACAATGATTTCATGACAATCCATTTATTTTAAAATTTCTAGTGGGAGAGAGATACAAGGGTTGGATCTCACGGCCTCCATTATCGGTTCATAGTAGTGTGGGTAAGCACCTCGTCTTGGCGTATATGCCTTGCGACCCCAAAGGAGGGTGTTTATTTCATAGTACTACAAGATTGAACTTACCCGTTTAAAGTAGTGTGAACAAGCACCTTGTCTTGGCGTGTATGCCTCGTGATCCCAAAGGAGGGTGTTTTGTTTAATGGTACTACAAGTTTAAACACTATAAGAGAGATGAAGTGTGGCTACACATGATTCTAGATAATGGTGTACACCAAAGGAGCTATGTCATTATTATTTAGAGGCCAAAGGAATAGCAGCAAATTTTTTTTGTTTGGTAAGAGTTACCATGATAGCATTAATAATGAGAATAATTCTCGTCTGATCATAGTGATTGGTATGACCTCGCTTCCGAGGAATATTAATTGCGGGATTAGGTTGTCGTTGCACCTAGTATAGTATGGTTTTCGGGTTTTCATAATATAAGGTTATGGATGCAAAATATAATGTCCCTGTAATTATGTTCATAGTCTCAAAATAAAGTTGTCATAAATTTTGTTCTCTAGCTACTATTTTAATTGAATCACATATTAACTAAGAAATAATTTTGGACATGGTGCTTAAAGGAGCTGAAGTACATAAATATGTTTTGATTCAGCATTGTCATAATTTGATATGCATGATGCATTGATGGAAGATAGCTTGTGACTTGATCATAGTCTACATTGAAATGCTAAAATGTTACATTGGCTTCTATCTCAAGTGTGCTACAGCATGAGATGCAAGAGTTAATACTACATCTAGACTTTAGGTTAAGTCTAAATGAGATGTTTGGTTGAATCATATTGAGTGCTAAGAAAAGCTTAAAGAGTTCCAACTCTATATCATTTTGTGAAAATGTTTTAATTTTATTAATTAATTGGAATTCTTGGATGTAGAGATTAAATGTTAATCTCATATGGATATGATCCACAAGTCCTTGTTAGAATCATTTGATTAATTCAGATTGTTTTCAAAATAAATTATTTTTATGTTATCTGAATTGATGAGTGAGTTCTACGCAACGGAAGACATCATAAAAGCAAAAGCTAGGATCAATATGATTTAATTCAAATTCTTAGCCTGAACCGAAAGGTAAGGGTGATAAGAAGATGAATTATAATACCAAACAGTTGGATAAGCAAGTTGTCCTAGTAGTGGCCAAAAGGAAACTAGACTCAAAAGCATGACCAAAAGGAAAGTGTTTCTGTTTTGGTAAAGCTAAGCATTGTCCATGATTATTTTCTAAATGGAAATTTACATGTTTTACTTTTTAAAGAGAAAGTTTCCATCCTTTGTTATTGTATGTATTTGGCACTTATGCCTAGATCTTATTAATCTAAATGATATTCAAGATTAATAAAAGATGGGCTTTTAGAATCATTATTTTGTTATATTCCCAGTCTATTAATTCTATTTAGAGGATAATAAAATCTAGGGCTCCTTTATTGTAAGGAATAAAGTTCCAATGACTTCTTTAAGTCATTACGTGCATGAAAGATGAATAAGACTCTTTTAGAAATAGTAAAGCACATGATAAGTATTTCCATTTGCTTATTTCCTTTGGAGATATACTCTAGTAATTACTATACATTTTCTAAAGTTGATTTAAAAAGTTTGTTCCTAGGACATTTGTCAAATCATGGATTGGGTGAAAACCTAGTATATGATATTTCCACTTTTGGAAATGTTCAGCACTTGTGCTAGAAAGGAAGTCTAACAAGTTGAAATCAAAAGATAGAAAAATGTGTGTTTATGATGAATATCCAAAAGGAATGGTATAAGATTATTTTGGTAGTCATAAAGAAAACAAGATGTTTGTAAAGTACTATTACAAAGTTCTTGATGATGACTATGTGAATAATCTTAAAGCAAAACGTATAATTGTTCTAGAAGGTAGATGCTGGAATTTGTTGAAAGACAACTATAAAATACAATTAGAAATGAGATGGTTGTATTAGATCACCACAAGGCATTATTCTAAATATATAGCTAGTACACCGGTACAATATCGTAGTGGGAGGATTATTAATTACTAAGAAAATTCATACTTTTGGGATAAACTTTTGAAGTCATTACAGAAGGATATGAATTTGATCCTCGACTCTACATAAAGGCAATAGATGATTTGAATATGGATTACTAGATCAAGGTTATGTGAATAGAATTGGATTCTATTTAAAGTCTAGAACTTGTAGAGGCGCCTAATGGCCTTAAGCCTATTGTTTTCAAATAGGTCTACAAGTAAATGGGATTGATAGATTTGAAGGTGCAAACCTTCAAAGTCGAGACTAATGGCGAAAAGGTTTATTCAAAAAGAAATGGTTCAATTATGAAAAGATTTTTTCACCAATAGTCAAGTTTGACTCTATCTAAATTCTCTTATCCATTATATTTCATTTGGATGAAATATGGCAATGGATATCAAGAAAGCTTCTTTTAGTAGCAATCTTGAGGAAGACATCTATATGATGTAACTAGACTTGTACAAAGCAAAGAAACAGTAGTGTTTAGTATGCAAGTTGCTTAAATTCCATTTATGGACTAAAGCAAACATTTGAATCATAAAATATCATCATTGATCAAGCAATCAATTTGATGACATTCCAATCATTTAGAATGATATAGAGATGTTGTCATCAATAGAGTTTTTGTTGTCTAATCCAGTTTGATATAAAGTACTTGGGAAAGACTAGTCATATCCTAAGAATTTAAACTTTGTTACAATTCAGAAATTAGGATATTGAGTCTATCTCAAACTGCTTAAATAGATTAGATTCTAGCCAAGTATAGCATGTAATATTTCAAGAAAGGATTCTTTCCTTTTAAGTATGAAGGTCCTTTATATAGGACTATAGTCTTAAGACATATAAAAGGAAGAGCATATTAAGATGGTTCCTATTCATTTATCAATAGGAAGTCTTTATGCTATGCTATATACTAGGCTAAATATCTATTTTATGGTGGGCATGGTAAGCAAATATCAATTGAATCAAAGATCACTAAATTTAGTGGGAGTAAAGCTTATACTCAAATATTTTAGGAAAACGAGAGATTATACGCTTAACCACAAAAGTGAGGTTTTGATGGTTACTAGATGTACAAATACTGACTTTTAGTTTGATTGTGATTCACGAAGTTGGACTTCAAGATATGTGTTCATCCTAGGTGGTGAAGATACACATTAAGTGTAAGTAATATCTCATTAGAGAGATATGAGTACTTGAGTAGTAGTAGAAAAGATAATTTATGTAATAAATTTGACTGAAACTTGTTTCCAAACCTTGCCTTAGAGTGACTATAAATTACTCTAAAGGGAGATATGCGTTGGATATATGGTAAATTGTCTTTGAGGGCAAGTGGGAGATTGTTGGGGTTTATGCCCTAAAATCCAATTTATTGGCATGTCATAAATAATTAAATTGTTTAATTATATGTGACTATTTATAAATGAATTAATGGGACATTGTCTTAGTCCATGAGATGCATAGTATGTGATTTATGTGATTTAGTCACAAAAGATATAAATCACAAGTTCTTTGTAAACTCAGAAGTTTAGTTCATAGTCGGTGATGAAATTGGGCATTTCATCTACGAAGACTATAACATATCAACTAAGATGATTTGTCTTGATCATGAAGATGGAGATTTCTAGTTGGTATGTTCATATGTTTTAAGAGTTAAGACATATTGAACTGGACCGCTGGGAGATTTATTATTCTCCTAATGACTGTCAAATGAATAATAAATCTCACGACTTCTATTTACATCAACTCTAAATCCTTAGAGAATAATAGACCTGATCATGAGATGTAGGTTGCTTTGATATATCAGGAGTGAGATCTATAAGTCACGGTCAAAACCTCAATATGTTGGGCAGCTGCATTTGGTGTTGATGGAACATATATTCTCAAGATGGAATTCATAATCTCTTAACGAAGATATAAAATATTCCCTTGAAATAAGTTTAATGGGTTTGGTTATTCAAAGAGTTGGGCCCAACCACTTTAGTAAGGAGTTACTAAAGTATATATTTATGGAATTGGATTTTATAAATATATGATGAATAACATTAAGGATTAAACCGGGTACTCAAGGATTAAGATGTAGTAATCTATAAAGTGACAGTCTATATTCATGACTTTGTATTACTACGAATATTTTAATGAAGGGGTTGCATGTATAATAAAGTCTTGGGATATAATTTATTAATAAGGTCTAGAGTGCAATTATATACATATAGTGGTATTGAATATAATTAATGGTAACTTTGGATTTGTCAAGAGTTGATAAAAAATTCCAAGGCCCATTGGAGCTAGAGTCTTATTTGTTCCCTTTTGGTCCCACTCCAAACCACACACTAGAGCCCAATTGGAATGGCCCAAAAGGCTAGCCCAATTAGATAAATAGTTATATATAAGGAGAGAAACATACAGAATTTCATGAGTCTTTTGATATGTGTTTTTCATCAAGATTACACAAGGAATGAAATGGTTTGTGTGTGAGTGTTGGACACTCTCTTATTCTCTCCTTGGAAACTGATTAAGAGACCACACTTTTTGAGCATTAAGTGGAATTGGAGTGAAGATTAAAAGTTTTCCCAAGTGCTTCTGATCTTTGAGTTTTGAATTTCACCGCAACAAGGTACGCTTTCTTGTTCTTAAATTCTGTAACTTACATAGTACATGTTATTAATTGTGAATGAAGTAGATCCGTTAATTTTTCACTGTGTATGTTTTGTATGTGATACAAACATGTATTTTTCCCAACAAGTGGCCCTAGAGTTCGGCGCCTATGGCTTGAGTGTCTTTGGAGATTCCCTATTGATCATCTCCCAAATTGAAGGAAAATGGCAAGCCTGAGACACCAAGTAGATTTCATATCAGAAATGTGTCAACTGCTTGATTCTGAAATTCTGAGACAACATACTTGCCTATTTGCCTCAAGCACACAACTAGTTTGCAAATGCCATGGCTACCCTAGCTAGCATGGTCAAGTTTGTTAGGATATGTGCCCTTAAATCCTATTGTATGATATTATGTATAACATTATGTGAGAAATGATGTATGACTTAATATTGTGTTTAATAAAGTTGTTTTATTCTTATCTAAAATAATGGTAACATGAATATTCGGACATTATCAAATAGTCCATGAGATGCATAGTATGTGATTTATGTGATTTAGTCATAGAAGATATAGATCACAAGTTCTTTGTAAACTCAGAATTTTGGTTCGTAGTCGGTGATGAAATTGGGCATTTCATCTGCGAAGACTATAACATATTAACTACGATGATTTGTCTTGATCATGGAAGTGGTGACTTCTAGTTAATATGTTGATATGTTTTAAGAGTTAAGACATATTGAACTGGACCGCTGTGAGATTTATTATTCTCCTAACGACTGTCAATTGAATAATAAATCTCACGACTTGTATTCACATGAACTCTTAATCCTGAGAGAATAATGGACCTAATCTTGAAATGTAGGTTGCTTTAATATATCAGGAGTGAGATCTAAAGTAACGGTCAAAACCTCAGTATGTTGGGCAGCCACATTTAGTGTTGATGGAACATATATTCTCAAGATGGAATTCATAATCTCTTAACGGAGATATAAAATATTCCCTTGAGATAAGTTTAATGGGTACAGTTATTCAGAGAGTTAGGCCTAACCACTTTAATAAGACTGAAGTATATATTTATGAAATTGGATTTTATAAATATATGGTGAATAACTCAAAAGGATTAAACCGGGTACTCAAGGATTAAGATGTAGTAATTTACAAAGTGGCAGTCTATATTCATGACTTTGTATTACTGCGAATATTTTATGAAGGGGTTGCATGTATAATAAAGTCTTGGGATATAATTTATTAATGAGGCCTAGAGTGCAATTATATTTATATAGTGGTATTAAATATAATTAATGGTAACTTTGGACTTGTCAAGGGTTGACAGAAAAACCCAAGGCCCATTGGAGCTAGTGTCTTATTTGTTCCCTTTTGGTCCCACTCCAAGCCACACACTAAAGCCCAATTGGGAAGGCCCTAAAGGCTAGCCCAATTAGATAATCAGTTATGTGGAGAGAAACATACAGAATTTTATATAGAATAAAATGGTTTGTATGTTTAATAAAAAATAAGAAAATAAGGGAAAGAGATACTCTTTCATATATTCTCTCTAGAAAACATAGAACTGATTGAGAGACCACACATCTTGGGCATCAAGTGGAATTGGAGTGAAGATCGAAAGTCTTCCCGAGTACTTCTTCATTCGTTTTTGAATTTCACCGCATCAAGGTACACTCTCTTGTTCTTATATTCTGAAACCTACATAGTGCATGTTATCAATTGCAAATGAAGTAGATCCGTTTATTTTCCACTGCGTATGTTTTGTATGTGATACAAACATGTATATATCCTAACAACAACAACTTAGTACAAATCTGTGGTGACGGGGCAGGCCCAAAGTACGCTTTCGTGCCCTCTGACAGTAGGAGATGGACGTCTAAGAGCTCACGGGCAATCTCAAAGCTCATGTCACCAGTCGAAATTGGGTATTTACCAAATCTAATGCCCAGGATGGCCGTTCAGTCAAGTGGGAGAACTGCATACTCCCCACAACTCAGGTGAAAGGTGCTTGTCTCAGCATGAAACCACCGCACCAAAGCCTCCCCAATCTCGTGCCTTATGGTATACAGAAGGATCCTCAGAAAATCCTCGAATCCCTGCTCTCTCAGGAAATCCGTATAGCATCGGTGGGTCTTAGGTTCAGATAGCAACTAAAGAAAGGTGGACCAAGCATCCCGACCAGGGATCTTGTTGGGCCCCTGCATTCAAAATCAAAAGCTACCCATTAGCACATGCATTCAACAAGAATCTAGATGACGAAAATGTAGACAGCATACCTGTCCCTTCTGCACTTTAGTGGAAGGATGCCCCTTCAACTCTCGCTGAAGGTGAGTGTCCCTGATACTGTTATCCACTACTCCAACATAAGGATCGGCCCAGCCGATGGGCTTGATGTCGTCACCCCCGTGGTCAAAATGGCTCTGCAGGACTCAAGCCACTTGCTCACCAGTAGAACTAGTCACATCATCAGAAGAAGAGTCCTTATGCATAAACAGGGGCCTTCCCTCGGTTTCCTCTAGAACTCGCCCTCTGAGACATAATCTACAAAACAACCAGAAATTCAAACACAAGTGGTAAGCCCATGAAATAAATGGCAATACAGATGAACTAACACTGTTTCCTAAATATGTTGTGGAGGTTCATGTCAAGGATATGTCTTAGAAGAAAGCAAACTCCTACAAGAATCCATAGTAGATTAACTAGCAGCCGTGTCATATGCTCAAATCCTATAGTGGCTTAACTAGCGGCCGTGCAGTACGCTCGCATCTTATTTGGAGGCTATTTAGCGGTCGTACCGTACATCTCTATAGTGGGTTAAGTAGCGGCCTTGCCGTATGCTCACATCCTATCTTTAGGTTAAGTAGTGGTCCTGCCGTACACCTCGCCATCACACAGTTATCAAGTCACTGAAGAGTTTTCAAGTTCCTGATCTACAGTTGGTTAACTAGCGACCATGCCATATGCTCACATCCTATTTTAAGGTTAACTAGCGGTCGTGTTGTACACCTTGCCATCACATAGCTATCAAATTCCTGAAGAGCTTTCAAGTTCCTAATCTATAGTAGGTTAACTAGCGACTGTGTCGTATGCTCACATCCTATCTTGAGGTTAACTAGTGACCGTGCCATACGCCTCCCAATCATACAGTTATCAAGTCACTGAGAAGTTTCCAAGTCCCTAATCTACTATGGGTTAACTAGCAGTCATGCCGTATGCTCACTATCACACAATTCTCTTTGTCCAATCCTATTCCGAGGCTAACTAGCGGCTGTGCCATACGTCTCACCATTTCCACTATTCCAGACTACCAGGTAAGTCCCCTTACTTATGTCTCGCATTTTATTTTCAGTATCTAAATTTCTGCAAATTTGCACACCCATATGACACAGACAAAAAGCAAAAAATATATTCATTTTCCTAAGATAGCATGGCATAAATCATGGGAAAAAATATATGCTTATGAAAATTACAAAAATAAAATAAGCACTAGCATGCATCCCTAGTAGTATTGCTACTAACATTTTGCAGAAAAAAGAAGGGAAGAAGCAGGATAAACACCGACCTCAAGTGCAGAAGAGACTGAAGCAATAGACTGAAGTCAAAAAGCCGAACCCACTTAGTTCGCAAGTTGCTCTAGAGAACATTTTAGAAGTGGGAAGTCAAAGGAAGGAGTGAAATAAGGTCAAGATGAGCCAAAGAGGGGCTTTTATAGAACCTGGGCTGCCTGGCGCACCTTTTTGGCCTAGGTCAGCTCGGCACACCCTGAAGGACCGTCGGTCAGCATTGACCAAGTCAACGTTGACCTGTTGACCCAGTCAAACTTCCCAAAAAAAAAATGTCCTTTTCCTTCCCTAGCTCGGAGACAATTCCATAAAATATTTTAGAAGCAGTTGCGGCAGGTCGGTCTAGCCAGGTAAAAAACGGTCTTGATTTATGAGTTGCCTCTGCATGCAATTTAGGGGCGACAAAATTCGAAATCACTTTCTTTATTCGACCCCTCTCATTGCACTCGAGAAGTCAGATAAAGAAGGGGTAGCTATTGATATCGTATTTTGTCCATACTCGATTTGTGTGTTGAACTCCGAAAATCCAAAAAATATCATCTTCTATCCATGGGCCACGAGAACATCTAGAATGACATGGCGTAACCCGTTCGGACACTAGAGCACCCAAAGTGCCTTTTTCAACTAAAATGACCAAAATGCCCCTGGTCAAACTTGGGTTGACTGAAAGCCAAACAAAGTCAAAATCCCCTCAAAACAGCACCTTTCAAAGTTTTACATCAAACTTGCACTTTTCGGAGGTTTTTGGCAACTTTGACTAAGTTTAACTCGGAATTGACTTTAAGTAGGCCCCAGAAACTCTAATTTTGATCTAGCCATCAGAACGGGTTGAAACCAATGCCATTGCAAATATTATCAAATTCTTAGTCCAACGACTATTCATGGATCAAAATCGGAGTTAGAAAGGCCAAGGATTTCATGAAAACCGGGTTAACGCATCGATCGATGCACCACTAACTTCCCCGAGCCATAACTTTTGATCCAAATGTTGGCTTTTTGAGTTCCATACCTTTTTAGAAATTGGAAGTCAAGATCTTTCCAAGGGTATGAAGATCATCTAGGACCATTTAAAGGCAACGGCCCTTGAGGGGCCATCGCCTCGTAATCCGTGTTAGGGTTGTAAAAGGTCCCACGCACCTCCAGACCAAAAAAAAAAAAAAAAGACTTTCCTAGGTCCTACTCTCTGCATGGACATTTTCTACACATTTCCCGTCACTTCCAAACATATTTTTACACACAAAAACACTCACAAAACAAATTAAAGCCTCTTGATTCTTCTCTTCACCAAAAATACAAGGTGTAGTCGTTATACCCAATCTTCTTTTCCTTGGTTCTACACCTTGGATTTGGGGTTTAGGGGTGTAAGCCTTTAGGTTGTTCAACGAACACTTCTTCATTCAGGTATCCATTCAAAAATGCACACTTTACATCCATTTGGTAGAGTTTGAAGTTCATAGTACATGCAATCGACATGAGGATTCGAATAGACTCAAGCCTTGCCATTGGAGCAAAAGATTCATCAAAATTGACTCCTTCTACTTAAGTGTATCCTTGAGCCACTAATCGAGATTTATTCCAGATAATCACTCCATCTTCATCTGTCATGTTTTTAAAGATCCATTTGGTGCCGATGACATGAACATTTTCAAGCCTAGGGGCAAGTTCCCATACATCATTTCTTACAAATTGATTCAGCTCTTCATGCATGGACTCAACCCAATTTTCATCTTGTAGTGCTTCTTCTACCTTTTTTAGCTCAAATTGAGCAAGGTAGCAATGGTATGTGACATGATTGGTCAGAAGTTTGTTGCTTTTTCTGAGTCGAAGACCTTCCTCTAAAGTCCCAATGATGTTGCTCTCAGGATGGTTCTTGGACACTCTCGAGGATGGCTTCTTTGATGTGGAAACTTTATCAATCCGAGAGATGGGAGGATGAACTTCCGGAGGAGTGAGAGGACTAGATGTCCTTAGCATTGATCTTGTTTCCACTCTTAAGCTCACCGGAGTCGATTCCTTTTCCAGTGTAGATCCTTCAACCTCTATATCAAGAGCTTCAACTTCAACAGTAGGAGTTTTGGTGCTAGCCCTTCTCCATCATCTACCATCTCTACCTTAGTTATGGCATCATCAATTTTTACATTGATGGACTCCATTACAGACTTGGTTCTTTTGTTGAAAACTCTATAAGCCCGGCTAGTAGTAGAATACCCAAGAAAAATGCCTTTATCACTTTTTGCATCAAACTTCCCAAGGTTCTCCCTGTCATTTAGAATGTAGCACTTGCTTCCAAACACTCGAAAGTACTTCACTCTGGGCTTCTTTCCTTTCCAAATTTCATAGGCTGTCTTCTTTGTTCCCACTCAGAAGAATATTCTATTACCAATGTGACATGCAGTGTTCATGGCTTCTCCCCAAAACTTTTGAGGAATTTGCTTGTTTAGTAGCATGACTCTTGCCATTTCTTGAATCACCTGATTCTTCGTTTCAACCATCCCATTTTGTTGAGGAGTTTTGGAAGCTAAAAATTCCTTTTTGATGCCATTCTTTTCACAAAATGACTCAAATCTTGCATTTTCAAACTCCTTGCCACGATCACTCCTTATCTTGACAATAGGAACTCCTTTTTCGTTTTGTAATCTTTTGCAAAGAGTTTACAACTTCTCACATGCTTCTGATTTTTCTCTGAGAAATTCAACCCAGGTGTACCTTGAGAAATCATCAACAATGACCATAATGTACCTCTTTCCTCCTAGACTTTCAGTTCTTGTAGGCCCCATTAGATCAACATAAAGAAGTTCTAAACAACGTGAGGTAGCAATCACATTCACTTTGTGATGACTAGCCTTTGTTTGCTTTCCCATTTGACATGCCCCACAAATAGTCTTCTCCACCTTTCCAAACTTTGGGAGACCCTCAACCGCTTCAAGTTTAGACACTTTGGCTACTTGTTTGAAATTTGCATGCCCAAATTTGTGATGCCAAAGTTCCAACATGTCAACACGTGCACTTCTACACGAAATGGGTGCCGTAGGAACTACTCCATAGCAATTATCAGTAGTCCTATTTCCCTCCAAGACCTGAATCCCTTCTTCATTAATGATTATGCACCCCTTCTTTGAGAATTGAACAAGAAAGTCCTCATCACATATTTGAGTGATGCTTAAGAGATTTGCCTTCAGTCCTTTGATATATAAGACATCCTTTAATAGAGGCAACCCAGGTAACTCAACAGTCCCTTTGCCAAGTACTTGAGCATGACTCCCATCGTCAAAAGTCACATAGTCACCAACCTTCTCTTTGAGTGACTTAAACAGTGATTTATCTCCTGTCATATCATGAGAACAACCACTATCAAGATACCACAAGCATAAATTAAATACTTTCAAAGAGGTGTGCACAAATAAGCAAGCATAGGACAAGCATTCTTGACCTTCATACAAAAATTTATCCTTATTTTTAATGCTTTCGTTAGATTGAATTTTTCTTTTCAGATTATCAACCTTCTCACACAGAAGTCTATTTAATCTTCTATATTTCTCAATTAAAGAGTTAGACTCACATAGACTATTGTGTAAACATTGACTCTTATATTCAAAATATTTCAGCATGTGAATAAACATCCTAGCATGTATCTTTGTTTTTAATAACTCTAAGAGTTCATTGTTAGAACGCCCTTCAAACATACTCACAGAGTCATTATTACAAACACTTAAACCACGCTTCAGCATGGCTATTTTCACAACAACGACCAGAGCATAGGGGTCAAGGATCGCACAAAGGTAGTTATACCACAGCAAGTGCACCTGCTCTGATACCAATTGAAAGTTCAAATAGCGTAAAAAAAACACTATGAATGTTTTGACCCCTAAATTACAAATTATCAATTCAAGCTTTATATCAAACGATGAACGTGCGAAAAATGAAAAAAAGCTTAATACAGAATTGATAAACAATCTAAGCCAAATAAAATCACATCCATAGCAGAAATTATATGACAAAGATTAAGGGAAGAGAGATGCAAACACAAGGACAACACAATGATGTGTTATCGAAGAGGAAACCGAAGCCCTCGGCGTAAAACCACTCCGCCGCCCTCCAAGCGGTCAAATAGTCCACTAAAGAATGTAGTTGGGATACAAGGATAGCAATAGACCCTCCAAGCCTAATCTACCCAGTGTACCTAAGCCTTCCAAGCTTCTTGCTCTAATGAGGTTACGCTGAACCTGTTTCTTCTTTAACTTCCCGGATTCCTCTACAGCCCATAACATCAACCAATATCAATTGGTCCCTTCTTAACTGCTTCCAAAGTACCAAATAACCTTCTCACAGATATGGGTGAGGTGAGAAAAGGATTTTGGTAATGAACCTCTCAAGGATCTAACAATGGAGAGGGTGAGAGTAAAGGAATTTGAAGAGTCACAAGGTAAAGATTGTGGATGAGTCAATCTTGTTTTTCTCTAGGGTTTCTCTCTTAAAATTCTCTTTGGAAGCTCTCTACATTTCGTGGGTATAAGGGGTATGTATACTGGGGTGAGAAAGGAATGCGAAGAGTCAGTTTTTCCAAAACAGAGCTGGCTGGCAGCTTGGCCTCGTAGCTTAACTGAGTCGTGAGTTCAAGCCGTGAACTAACTAAACAGCCAGATTGGAATTTTTGTCCTGTAGTGCGACAGCTAGCATGACGGTTCAGCTTCTGGTGGCTTGCCAGTAGCGAGCTACCTGCGAGATCCAGTCACGAGTTCTTCTCTGCACGCTTCACTCGTGTGCAACATCTGGCAGCTTGCCAGTCGCGAGACACCAGTGAGATCCAGTCGCAAGTCACTGTTCTGCTGCACAAACTTGAGCATTTCTTCACATTCTCTCACACACTACCCTTACATGATTCCCACTTAAATACAGAGTTTCTAAATGCTGAAATATAAGCAAATTGGCATGGAATAAAGCCAACAAATTGGTTGATAAAATTCAACCTTACACGTGGATTAGGTGAAAACCTAGTATATGATACTTCACTTTTGGAGATGTCCAGCACTTGCGCTAGAAAGGAAGTCTAACAAAATTGAAATCAAAAGATTGAAAAATGTGTGTTTATGATGAGTATCCAAAAGGAGTTGCAAAATATTGTTTTGGTAGTCATAAAGAAGACAAGATGTTTGTAAAGTACAAATACAAAGTTCCAAGGCTAAACGTAGAATTTTTCTAGAAGAAAGATGTCAGAATTTGTTGAAAGGCAACTAGAAAATACATTTAGGAATGAGATGGTTGTATTGGATACACCACAAGGCATTATTCTAAATATATAGCTAGTACACCGGTACAATATCGTAGTGAGAGGATTATCAATTACCAAATAAATTCATACTTTTGGGATAAACTTTTGAAGTCATTCCACAAGGATATGAATTTGATCCTCGGTCCTACGTAAAGGCAATAGATGATATGAATTTTAATTACTGGATCAAGGTTATGTGAATAGAATTGGGTTCTATTTAAAGTCTAGAACTTGTAGAGGCGCCTAATGGCATTAAGCCTATTGTTTTCAAATAGGTCTACAAGTAAATGAGATTGATAGATTTGAAGGTGCAAACCTTCAAAGTTAAGACTATTGGCGAAAAGATTTATTCAAAAAGAAATAGTTTGATGTAACTTGACTTGTACATAGCAAAGAACCAGTAGTGTTTAGTATGCAAGTTGCTTAAATCATAAAATATCATCATTGATCAAGTAATCAAGTTATTTGACTTTGATCAAGTATCAAAATGCCTTTTGTGTGTAAACGCTATATAGAATAATAAATTTCTTAATGTATATTGATGACATTCTAATCATTTAGAATGATGTAGAGTTATTGTCATCAATGGAGTTTTTTATTGTCTAATCCAATTTGATATAAAGTACTTAGGAAAGATTAGTCACATCCTAAGAATTAAAATTTGTTAAAATTCAGAAATTAGGATGTTGGTTCTATCTCAAACTACTTAAATAGATATTCTAGCCAAGTATAGCATGTAATACTTCAAGAAAGGATTCTTTCCTTTTAAGTTTGAAGTTCCTTTATAGAGGACTATGGTCCTAAGACATATAAAAGGAAGAAGCATATTAAGACGTTTCCGTACATCAAATCAATATGAAGTCTTTATGCTATGCTATATACTAGGCTAAATATCAATTTTGCAATGGGCATGGTATGCAAATATCAATTGAATCAAAGATCACTTAATTTAGTGGGAGTAAAGCATATACTCAAATATCTTAGGAGAATGAGGGATTATATGCTTGTCCTGAAAGTGAGGTTTTGATAATTACTGGATGTACAAATACTGACTTGTATTTTGATTGTGATTGATGAAGTTAGACTTCAAGATATGTGTTCATCTTAGGTGGTGAAGATACACATTAAGCGTAAGTATTATCTCATTAGAGAGATGTGAGTATGTGAGAAGTAGTAATAGAAAAGATAATTTATGCAATAAATCTAGTTGAAACTTGTTTCCAAACCTTGCCTTAGAGTGACTACGAATTACTCTAAAGGGAGATAAGTGTCGAATATATGGTAAATTGTCTTTGAGGGCAAGTAGGAGATTGTTGGGGTTTATGCCCTAAAATCCAATTTATTGACATGTTATAAATAATTAAATAGTTTAATTATATGAGACTATTTATAAATGAACTAATGGGACATTATCTTAGTCCATGAGATACATAGTATGTGATTTATGTGAAAAGTCATAGAAGATATAAATCACAAGTTCTTTGTAAACTCAGAATTTTAGTTCGTAATCGGTGATGAAATTGGGCATTTCATTTGCGAAGACTATAATATATCAACTAAGATAATTTGTCTTGATCATAGAAGTGGAGACTTCTAGTTGATATGTTGATATGTTTTAAGAGTTAAGACATATTGAACTGGACCGTTGTGAGATTTATTATTCTCCTAATGACTGTCAAATGAATAATAAATCTCACAAATTCTATTTACATCAACTCTAAATCCTGAGAGAATAATGGACCTAATCATGAGGTGTAGGCTACTTTGATATATTAGGAGTGAGATCTATAAGTCATAATCAAAACCTCAGTATGTTGGGCAACCGCATTTAGTGTTGATGGAACATATATTCTTAAGATGGAATTCATAATCTCTTAACGGAGATATAAAATATTCCCTTGAGATAAGTTTAATGGGTTTAGTTATTTAGAGTGTTGGCCCCAACCATTTTAGTAAGGAGTTACTAAAGTATATATTTATGGAATTGGATTTCTTAAATATATGATGAAAAACATAAAGGATTAAACCGGGTATTCAAGGATTAAGATGTAGTAATCTTCAAAGTGGCAATCTATATTCATGACTTTGTATTACTATGACTATTTTAATGAAGGGGTTGCATGTATAATAAAGTCTTGGGATATAATTTATTAATAAGGCCTAGAGTGAAATTATATTCATATAGGGCCTAGTTTTGGGATCAAGCTCGCCACCACCTCAGCTCGCTTCTGCTCGCTGACCCTTGGCCTCCCTTCGCATTGATCCTTTGTCACCCTTAGCACAGGCGACCCTTCGCCTCCCACCCCAACCGACGACCCTTCGTCTCCCTTAGCACAGGCAACCCTTCGCCTCCCTTTGCACAGGTGAACCCAGCCCTTTAGCTCTTGTGAACCCAGATCCTTAAATTGCATTGTGAATCCGATGCTCCGACTTGGATCGAACCCTAACCGACCTCGACCGGAGCTGCTAACGCTGCCAACACCATGAAGAAAAAGGTCGCTGGAGATTCTTCTACAAACGTGCGAACCGAGGCGGTGAACTGCGTTGCCACCGCTAATAGAGAATTTAGATCCGCTAACACCGTCGACACCGACGTTATCATCATTGGTGCTGGCGTCGCTTGCTCCACTCTCGCTCACACTATCGGCAAGGTCCGTCAAATTCTATGTCATTTCTTTTTCTCTTCTTTCTTTCTCAGTAACCAAACAGTGCAATAAGCATTTCGTTTTCTATTTTTTTGAATTTTGAATTAAGAAAAATCTGCTAATGTTTATGGGTTTACTTCAACTTTGGCTTGCTATGTGCGTTTTGTTCAGGAAATTAACATGTTAATTATTTAATTTCAGATACAGTAGGCTAATTTGGTTTATGATTTTTCGTTATATGTTAGTACTTTTGAAAACAAAAAAAAAAATCATAATTTGCAATTTCTCTTGTAAAATTTTTTTTGGTATGATCTATAAAAAAAATCATAATCTGCTAATTTGCAATTTGTATGTACTCCCTTTGGTTGTTATGTGTTTATTATTGGTTTTGTTTGTGCTTAAGCTTAAGTAGTGAGCCAATTTTGGTTGGGATTTTTTTTGTTTTGGTGGGTTACCCATTTCTTAGTAAACTAAAAGATTTTTTTTTTTTTTCCCTTTTATATGTGGGCTAAAGCTAACTAAAAGTTATCTTTCTTTTATCTCCAACTCTCTTTCTCTTTTGTGGCTAAAGAAATTGTGAGGAACAAGGTGAAGAATACAAGCCTTCGAGGCTTTCAAACATGGGGTTCTGTCTAGGTGAGAAGGATAGACAACAAATCCAAGATGATTTTTGAGTTTTGGATTTTGGATTTTGCTTTCAGCCATGGGTTTCTGCATAAACTCTTTTGTTTTTTTGTTTTGATAAGCTTAGACTCTTTTGTTGGACATAATAGACTTTCTTTTACAAACATGTATTTGATATGGGTTCACCCAACAACATCAACCATGGGTTCACACTTCACAATGAAGTCTTGCTCTACAATTTGGGAGTAGCGGATACAAGCGACTTTTTTTTTTTTTTTTTTTTGAGCAAAAGTTGATACAAGTTATTTGGGATTTTAGAATTTGGCTCAAAAAGTGTAGTTTATGATTAGAGTTTTGTGATTTAGCTTTGGGCAAACAGTACCGATTGGATAGTTGTCTGCGCTTAGTCTTTGCTTGGGGCCGGTTTGGCAAAAATAAAACATGTTGGCAGGCACATAAGTCACTTGTTTAACTTTTCTTTAACTTTTGTACTTATAAATTTAACTTTTCTTTTACAGGCTAAATACACATTGTTTGCAACAACTTTGGATTTTTTCTAAAAGTTGTAAACTTAGCTTGAGCAAAGTAAGTAAATTCTAGTTAAAAACTTATAAAACTCTATACTTGTGATGTTGGAAATTGGATTTGTGGTGGTATATTATGTTGCAGCAAGCGGGTGGCTTGCATGGTGTTATAAGGTGGTTTAAATACATATTGAAAGTATTTTTCATTTCTTGCAAATGTGAATGAGTATTGTTGATTAGATGTGATGAATAGTATTTTATTTGATTTAAATACTTGTAAAACTCTATACTTGTGATGTTGGAAATTGGTTTTGTGGTGGGTTGTTATGTTGGAGCAAGCGGGTGGCTTGCATGGTGTTAAAAGGTGGTTTAAATACATATTGGGAGTATTTTTCGTTTCTTACAAATGTAAATGAGTATTGTTGATTAGATGTGATAAATAGTATTTTATTTGATTTCAATACTTGTAAGCATTATAGTTGTGATGTTTGTGATTGGTTTTGTGTAGGGTTGTTGTGTTGGAACAAGCGGGTGGCTTGAATGGTGTTATAAGGTGGTTTAAACTAATATTAAGAGTTTTTTTTCATATCTTGCTAATGTGAATGACTTTTGTTGATTAGATGTGATGAATAGTATGTTATTTAATTTCAATACTTGTAAGCGTTATAGTTGTGATGTTTGTGATTGGTTTTGTGGTGGGTTGTTGTGTTGGAGTAAGCAAGTGGCTTGCATGGTGTTATAAGGTGATTTAAACTAATATTGAGAGTGTTTTTCATATCTTGCAAATGTGAATGAGTATTGTTGATTAGATGTGATGAATAGTATGTTATTTGATTTCAATACTTGTAAGCATTATAGTTGTGATGTTTGTGATTGGTTTTGTGAAGGGTTGTTGTGTTGGAACAAGTGGGTGGCTTGCATGGTGTTATAAGGTGGTTTAAACTAATATTGAGAGTGTTTTTCATTTCTTGCAAATGTGAATGAGTATTGTTGATTAGATGTGATAAATTGTATTTTATTTGATTTCAATACTTGTAAGCATTATAGTTGTGATATTTGTGATTGGTTTTGTGGAGGGTTGTTGTGTTGGAACAATCGAGTGGCTTGCATGGTGTTATAAGGTGGTTTAAACTAATATTGAGAGTGTTTTTCATTTCTTGAAAATGTGAATGAGTATTGTTGTTTATTAGATGTGATGAATAGTATGTTATTTGATTTCAATACTTGTAAGCATTATAGTTGTGATGTTTGTGATTGGTTTTGTGGTGGGTTGTTGTGTTGGAGCAAGCAGGTGGCTTGCATGGTGTTATAAGGTGGTTTAAATTCATATTGTGAGTGTTTTTCGTTTCTTGCAAATGTAAATGAGTTTTGTTGATTTGATGTGATGAATAGTATTTTATTTGATTCAAACATTTGTAAAACTCTATACTTGTGATGTTGAAAATTGGATTTGTGGTGGTATGTTGCATTGGAGAAAGCGGTTGGCTTACATGGTATTATAAGGTGGTGTAAATTTATATTAGGAGTGTTTGATTGTACAGTGTATATCTTTTTAAGTATTAAGATAGATTTGTGCTTTCATGAATGGGATAGAACTTTATCTAAGTAGCTTATGATGAGAATCAACAAGCATTCAAGGATCCATTGCATGTTCCAGTTGGGCCTATTACTAGAGCAAGATCCAAGAGGAACAAAGAAGCACTTGATGGGCTGATTCAAGAGATTTTGGCTGATTCTAACGCAAGACATTCCAGGGTGAGCCCAAAGGATGATAAAGGCATAATAAATTTAATTCAAGCTATTGAGGGCTGATCTGGCTTAATTGAGCGTTATTTATGACGTGGATTAATGGCTGATTGACTTTCCAGCTCTATATTAGTTAATAGACATTTTTCCTATTTTGAAATTTCTAATTTCAGACCAGATCTACCTTAATTTTAGGCTTTTATTATTTAGAACGTTTTTTTAGCTATTTTCCTATTTTGGATCTGCTATTTTCAGACCAAATTAGCTTTTTTTTAGGGTTTTATTATTTAGTACGTTTTTTATATTTTCAACTTTTAGTCATGCCTTATAAATAGCATGCACTCATTGTAATAGAAAAGATTATTGAATAAAAAATCAGAAAAAGGTGAGGCTTTGCTCTTCTCTTTGGTTCTTCGAGAACTGTGAACTTATCAGGGATTCTTCCTTGTGGCGTTTAAACTTTATACCTTCGGTTTGTGATTCCATTATAATCATTAGGTCGAGGTCTGTTACTTATACCTTCGGTTCGCTCTCTTATAAACGTTGGATCAGGGTTCTATCAAAAATCTGAATTTTAGCTTTCTTGGGCAAATATTCCAATATTGTTTGTTGGGTCTCAAAATATGTCGATTGGGGTTCGCATCATTTGGTATCAAAGCTCAGGTTTTAAAATCAGTTTTCTATCCTTTTATCATTTGTTTCCTGTTATCATCCTATCTTGTTCCTTTTGTGTGTTATATTCCTCATTCTTATTTCGTGACGTGCACTAGGTTAAAATTGTGCACCAGGTTCTAAAAAGAGAAAAACGTGAAAAAAAAAAAAAAAAAAAAAGAAGAGACTTCAGAAAAGAAAAAGAAATCAAAAAAAAAATTTTTTTTTTTTTTAGTTCCGTTCTCTCAAACCAAAATATTGTTTTCTTTTGTCCTTTTCTTTGATTTAGTGTTCCTGTCATATTTTCTTGCTGTTGGTATTTGTTTAACTACTACAAGTTGAATTTCTTAATCAAGTTTATTAGTTTAATGTAGAACTGAAAAGAGGAAGCTATGAGTGGAAAAAGGCAAGAGAGTGTGAGACTAATATTGGGAAAAAGCCAATTTAAGAGTAAAATACAAGTGGGAGTGACATAATTTGAGTGCAAACACGTGAAGGAGTGTTGTAAGGAATTATTTCTAACATTTTTCTCTGTATTTTCAAAAGTATGTCTTCCAGAGGTGAAACATCAAATAAGAAAGGATGGGAGGAGTCATCCAACATGTTGCAAGCTATGCAACAACAATTTGAACGCATAAATGTGGTGTTTAATGAGATTCAGGATTGGTTGGACAAGCAAGATACTGTTATTGCTAATTTACGTGAGGAGCGCCCCCAAAGAGCCCCTAATGCTAGAAGGCAAGAAAGGCTTGTGCGTGTGTATGATTCTGATGACTACCACAAGGATGAGTTTGAAGATGAAGAGGATCAAGTTTCATTGAACAATGAGGGCAGGTTTGCGCGAAAGGGCGAAAGGCATGGTAGAGGATTCCGAAGAGATCCAAGATGGCAAGATAGGACTGACAGAAACCTAGAAAACATAAAAATGAAGATACCATCATTCCAAGGGAAAAATGATCCAGAAGTGTACTTGGAGTGAGAGAAGAAGGTGGAGTTCATCTTTTGTTAGGTTCTAAAAGTTTAGAACAATTGGCAAATCGTGAACATAAACTTGTCTAGATATAGATCTTAGAGTCTATGGGTTTTATTAGACAATGCTCAATGTGATTCAAGTCAAGATTCAAGAACATGTAAGCTACAGAAAGAAAGATTCAGAAATTTCCTGGTTCGATCGATCGAAAAACAGGCTCGACCGATCAAAAGTTGTATCTACAGAATTTTAAGTTGGCCCAAACAGCAGTTCTAGCCCATTAAGGATTAGGGTTTCAGATCTACTTCTCCCACTATATAAAGGAAACCTTAAGCACGTTTTTTATAAGGCTTTTTGGAGAGAGAAGAGTGTGCCTCTTTTGTATTTAGGGTTTTGTTCCTAAAACCTCTCTTATAACTTCTACTGGTGTTATTCCTTGAAGAATCTCAAGATCCGGTATTGTTGAAGTTGCTGCCTTCTCTAGTCATCATAGGTGCTGATGATCTAAACCTTCAAGGGTGGTCTTGGACTCACAAATAGGAGAGTTTGTGTCGTTAAACCTTTAAGTGGGATCTCAAAGTCACAAACGGTGGTGTTTGTGTTTTGTAAAGGTCAAAGAAAGAAGGACTCCGTGGTCTCGAAGCTATCATGGGGTCGTGGTAGTAAGTTTCCTACACTGGGTAGCAATAGGATGTTAGTGGTCTAAGTCGCTATTGTGTAAACTTCAATTCTTTCTAGTGGATTTGCTATTTTACCTTGAGGATAGCTAGGTTAAATCCACCCTAGGTTTTTTACCGGTTTGGTTTTCCTGGGTCATCAGATCTTTGTGTTCTTTATTTTCCGCTGCTTTATTGTTTATGACTATTTGTGTTTAACCTAGATCTAAATAATAAATCTAAGTATTCACTTGGTTAATTAATTAGGTTAAAAAATCTAGTTTACAGGGGTCTAAACAAACTTAACATTTTTGAGTGCCACAACTACTCCAAGGAGAAAAAGGTAAAACTAGCTGTAATTGAGTTTACTGACTATGCTATTATATGGTGGGATCAACTTGTGATGAACAGAAGGAGAAACCATGAAAGGCCTATTGAGACGTGGGAGGAAATGAAGGCCACCATGGGGAGGCGGTTTGTCCCTAGTACTACTATAGGGACTTGTACCAAAAATTACAGAGTTTTACTCAAGGCTATAGGAGTGTGGATGACTACCACAAGGAGATGGAGATTGCCATGATTCGAGCTAATGTAGAGGAGGATAGAGAAGCTACCACGGCAAGGTTTCTGAATGGGCTGAATCGAGACATTGCCAACGTGGTGGAGTTGCAGCACTACGTGGAGTTGAAGGACATGGTGCACATGGCAATAAAGGTGGAACGACAGCTTAAAAGGAAAAGAACTCAGTCATTTCAACATTCGAGCTCCTCTACTTCATAGAGGTCAAATGGGAGGAAAGATGAAGGGGCTGTTTTCAAGTCCAAAACTGAACCACCAAAAAGGAAAGATGAAGCTCCCAGTGTTAACAAAGGTAAAAATGAATCCCAAATTCATAATCGTGATATTAAGTGTTTTTG
>CM066162.1:55854529-56042029 GCA_033629205.1 Lithocarpus polystachyus | reverse complement strand
AAAACCTTTATAAATCTCCGGTGTGCTAGGTACAAGGATACACGTGCCCAAGGTAAGGAGATTCCTTATAAGGTATTGCATTACTTCCCGTTGACACCGAGATTGAGGAGATTGTACATGTTAGGCCAAAGAATCAAGGACATAAGATGGTATATAGACAAACATATGGATGATGGGATAATGAGGCATCCAGCTTCTAGTGAAGAGTGGAAGAAGTTTGATTTACAACATCCTGATTTTGCCCTAGAACCTCACAATGTAAGGTTAGGGTTGGCTACAGATGGATTTTAACCCTTTTGGGAATATGAACAACAACTATAGTATGAGGCCTGTCATACTTATCCCCTATATAACCTACCGCTTTGGTTGGTTATGAATGAGCCATATCTTATGTTGTCATTGCTTATTCCTAGTCCCCATCAATCAGGAAATGAGATTGATATTTACTTGAAACCATTGGTTAATGAGTTGAATGAGTTGTGGGAAGAAGGTGTAGAAACTTATGATTCTTATAGTAAAGAGCATTTGTAGATGCGTTCAACTTTGTTATGGACAATACATGACTATCCTGGATTTGGTAACGTGTCTGGATGGAGGACAAAGGGTTATCATTCTTGTTACACTTGCAACAATGAATCATATTCAGAAGCTTTGGAAAGTAAAATTGAATTCATTAACCATTGCGCTTAATTGCATATGGAACATCGTTGGAGACATAGTCGGTTGCATAATGGTTTATCGGAGAAACGGAAGTGATCTTTAGAGTTACCGGTGAGAAAGTTACAAGAACAACTAGATAGAATGCCAAATATAATTTTAGGAAAGAATCCAAGTAACAAGAAGAGACAACTCATTGGGAAGCCAAATTGTTCAAAGGTGAGTATTTTGTACAAGCTTCCATACTGGAAAAATAAGAAGCTTAAGCATAACGTTGATGTCATGCATGTGGAGAAGAACATTAGTGAGAGTACTTATGGTACTTTGTTGGGCATTGAAGGGAAAAATAAGGACACTGATAAGGCGCGGATATACTTGCAAAATATGAACTTTTGGCATAGGTTGCATTTGAAACAACGTCCTGATGGATCATATGACAAGCCTCGGGCTTTCTTTTCATTAAGCCCCAATGAAAAGGATAGTTTTTATGACTTTTTGAAATCAGTCAAGTATCCGAATGGCTATGCAACCAACATTTCAAGGTCAGTGAATGCAAAAAATGGTAGATTATCTGGTTTGAAAAGCCACGACTGTCATGTGCTACTACAATGAATTCTTCCAATTGGGTTGTGAGGGTTTGCAAATAAAGACATTAGTATTGTATTGTTTAAGTTTGGCAACTTCTTCCAAGACTCATGCTCAAGGACCCTAAAATGGAGTGAATTGGAGAAACTAGAATATCGTATAATTCTTATACTATGCAAGATTAAGAGGTTCTTTCCTCCAGCATTCTTTGATGTTATGGTCCACCTTGCTGTTCACTTGCCTCGAGAAGCAATTCTAGGAGGCCCGGTACAATATCGGTGGATATACCCAATTGAAAGGTAATTAGATCCTTTGATGCATCCACTATTACATCTTTCCCATGTGGTATAAAATCACATACTGTGCGTATTTTTTCCTCATAGGTACCTTGGAAAATTGAAAAGATACATTTCTAACCAAGTTCGACTAGAAAGCTTGATTGTAGAGGCTTACATTCTTAAAGAATGTACAACAACTGGTCTTTGCATATTGATGGGATCAAAACTGTGCATAATCGAAGAGAAAGAAATGAAGATTTTGTTGAATCTAGCAAATGATTCATAGTTTTATGACAGACTGCCCGACCAACAGGTGGTAGGCAAAATGATGGCAACTTGTCTTGTGCATTGTTTGATACTGCTCATTGATACTTATTGTACAATAGTCCTGAGCTAGAGCCTTATTTAAAGTATGTGATTTCATATGCATATATTGTTTCGAGTTTTGAATATTATCTGCAATGCTTAGTTGAAAATAAATCACCTTATTTTTAACAGTGAGTACAAAAGCACATTGCATAATCCTGCTAGAGAAGCCATAACTCAAATTCAACGACAAGAGTTTCCCAAGTGCTTCAGAGAACGTGTAAGACATTTGAAATTTATTCACACGCTAATAAATTTAAACATTTAAATAGTTTCATCATTACTTATTACTAATTAATATCACTTGTTGTATGTCATTATTGATGAATAGATTGAAAGTTAATGAGTCATCAGAAGCTACTAAATAGTTATGGTCATTAGCAAATGGTTCTAAGCTGCATGTGAAGGAGTACACAGTTTGTATGGTCAATGGTGTAAAGTTCCATACACCATTGATCATACAAACTATGTACTCCTTCACATGCAGCTTATTATTCATTTGACAGTCATTAGGAAAATAATAAATCTCACAGCGGTCCAGTTCAATATGTCTTAACTCTTAAAACATATCAACATATCAATTAGAAGTCTCTACTTCCATGATCAAGACAAATCATCTTAGTTGATATGTTATAGTCTTCGCAGATGAAATGCCCAATTTCATCACCAACTATGAACTAAAATTCTGAGTTTACAAAGAACTTGTGATTTATATCTTTAGTGACTTTTCACATAAATCACATAATATGCATCTCATGGACTAAGATAATGTCCCATTAGTTCATATAAAAATAGTCTCATATAATTAAACAATTTAATTATTTATAACATGCCAATAAATTGGATTTTAGGGCATAAACCCCAACAATATGTGTTTCACATGTTAGGAACATATGCCACTATTTTATGTAATTGGCTAATCTATTGACAAAACGTACTTTACTTGTATTTGGGTAGATCTAAGATGTGTTTAATACTTTAATAAACATTGTTTCAAGTTCCAATGTTAAAACCATGCAAGTTTATCCAAGAATCAAGTGTAAAAAATTCTGTTCATGAAAGCTCGACAGCTAGCATCTATCAAGACTCAGAGCTTTCTGAATCCCGTGGCTTGACAGCAACTCGACAGATAGGATATCTGTTGAGGTTTATGAAGTTTAGATTTTCTAATTTGATTTTCATCCAATCCGTGAATGTATGTTTGGGCTTTCTTTTCTCGCAACCCTAAACATATATAATGATTGTTTTAAGGGCTGTCAAAAGTTGCTCACATGTGTGGAAAAGATTGTTTATGCAAATTGTAACCGGAGATAGAGTTTGCCCTAGTTCATCTCTCTCTTGAAGAAGCTGCTGTGTTTGTACACCATAAGGTTTTGTAACCAAAAAACTTTGTGATCTTCATCATCTGGATGAACTGAAGAACTTTGCAGCCAACATCATTTTCTAGTTGGTGAATCAAGTCACGTACTGGAATCCGCGCAATTGGTTAGTCACGTACTAGGAGCCGTGCATAAAAGAAGAGATTGTCACTACAAAACAAGTCCAATTAGGTATTGGGGTATAGGTTCAACTGTAGGTAGGTATAAAGTACTAGGATTCCTTTACTTGTTACCGCTTTTTTTTATAATAGTGGATTCTCGGGAATGATGACCTTTAAATTGTTGGGGTTTATGTCCTAATATCCAGTTTATTGGCATGTCATAAATAATTAAATTGTTTAACTATATGAGACTATCTGTAAATGAACTAATGGGACATTATCTTAGTCCATGAGATGCATCGTATGTGATTTATGTGAAAAGTCACAGAAGATATAAATCACTAGTTCTTTGTAAACTCAATATTTTAGTTCATAGTCGGTGATGAAATTGGGCATTTCATCTGCGAAGACAATAACATATCAACTAAGATGATTTGTCTTGATCATAGAAGTGGACACTTCTAGTTAATATGTTGATATGTTTTAAGAGTTAAGACATATTGAACTAAACCGTTGTGAGATTTATTATTCTCCTAACGACTGTCAAATGAGTAATAAATCTCACGACTTCTATTTACATCAACTCTAAATCCTGAGAGAATAACGGACCTGATCATGAGGTGTAGGTTGCTTTGATACATCAAGAGTGAGATCTATAAGTCACGATCAAAACCTCAGTATGTTGAGCAGCCACATTTAGTGTTAATGGAACATATATTATCAAGATGGAATTCATAATCTCTTAACGAAGATATAAAATATTCCCATTAGATAAGTTTGATGGGTTTGGTTATTCAGAGTGTTGGGCCTAACCACTTTATTAAGGAGTTCCTAAAGTATATATTTATGGAATTGGATTTTATAAATATATGATGAATAACATAAAGGATTAAACCGGGTACTTAAGGATTAAGATGTAGTAATTTTCAAAGTAGCAGTCTATATTCATGACTTTGTATTACTACAAACATTTTAATGAAAGGGTTGCATGTATAATAAAGTCTTGGGATATAATTTATTAATAAGGCCTTGAGTGCAATTATATTCATAGAGTGGTATTGAATATAATTAATGGTAACTTTGGACTTTTCAAGAGTTGACAAAAAAGTCCAAGGCCCATTGAAGCTAGAGTCTTATTTGTTCCCTTTTAGTCTCACTCTAAGCCACAAACTAAAGCTCAATTGGCATGGCTCAAAAGGCTAGCCCAATTAGATAATTAGTTATATATAAGAAGAGAAACATACAGAATTTCATAAGGCTTTTCAAAAGTTAGTTTTCTGAGTGGTTTTCATTATGATCACATGAAAACATGAAATGGTTCGTATGTGAGTGTTGGACACTCTCTTATTCTCTCCTTGGAAACTGATTGAGAGACCACACTTCTTGGGCATTAAGTGGAATTGGAATGAAGATTAAAGGTGTTCCCAAGTATTTCTAATCTTTTGCTTTGAATTTTGCCGCACCAAGGTACGCATTCTTGTTCTTAAATTCTGAAACTTACATAGTACATGTTATCAATTGCGAATGAAGTAGATCTATTAATTTCCCGCTGCGTATGTTTTGTATGTGATACAAATACGTATTTTTCCAACAAAAATCACCCGGTGAGGTTTTTGCCGTGTAGGTTTTCCCCATTCGTAAACAAATCACCTCTGTCAATTTATTTTCCACTGCATACTTTGTTACTTGGTGATTTGTTTATGCTACCACGTGTTTTGCATGTTAATTTGATTAATTAATAAACTTGACTAATTAATCAATTAATCTATCACAAGGGGATCAATACCTTTTTCTGGCCTATCAAGTGGTATCAGAGCAGGCACACTCTGATTAGGTTTTAATCTTTGTTGTGTGATCCATTGACCCCTGTTTGTCATGGATAGAGGACAGTCTCTTATTATACCTCCTTTATTTGATGTCACTAACTATGCATACTAGAAAGTACACATGAGAGCTTTCTTGCGGTCTCTAGATAAAAAGGTGTGGCAAGCTGTGGAGATTGGCTGGACCAAGCCTACGGAAGCGCCGGCCGATTGGGATGATGCTAAGATCAAGGCAGCAAACTTCAACAACAAGGCATTGAATGCGTTGTTCAGTGCAGTCACCAATGAAGAGTTCAAGAAGATATCCTCCACTGAAACTTCTAGGGAAGCATGGACCATTATCTAGACAACCTATGAGGGAACCAAGGTTGTCAAGGATTTGAAGCTACAGAGGCTCACTACAAGCTTCGAAGAGATCAAGATGGAGGAGGATTAGTCGTTTGATAAGTTTTATGCCAAAAGGACATAGTGAACTCAGCTTTTAATCTTAGGGAAACCATTCCTGAACCAAAGATTGTGAGAAAGGTGCTCAGATCTCTACCAGAGAGATTCCATGCCAAGATCACTGCCATTGAGGAATCAAAGGACATCGACAAAATTCCTTCGACTAAGCTGGTTGGAAATCTGCAAACCTATGATGTTATGTATGACATTATGTATTTAATAAAGTTATTTTATTATTATCTAAAATAATGGTAACATGAATATTTGGACATTATCATTTTAGTCCATGAGATGCATAGTATATGATTTATGTGATTTAGACACTGAAGATATAAATCACAAGTTCTTTGTAAACTCAGAATTTTAGTTTGTAGTCGTTGATGAAATTGGGCATTTCATCTGCGAAGACTATAACATATCAACTAAGATGATTTGTCTTGATCATGGAAGTGGAGACTTCTAGTTGATATGTATGTTTTAAAAGTTAAGACATATTGAACTAGACCGCTGTGAGATTTATTATTATCCTAACGACTGTCAAATAAAAAATAAATCTCACGACTTTTATTTACATGAACTCTTAATCCTGAGAGAATAATGGACCTGATCATGAAGTGTAGGTTACTTTGATATATTAGGAGTAAGATCTGAAGTCACGATCAAAACCTCAGTATGTTGGGTAGCCATATTTAGTGTTAATAGAACATATATTCTCAAGATGGAATTTATAATCTCTTAACGGAGATATAAAATATTCCCTTGAGATAAGTTTAATGAGTTTGGTTATTCAGAGTGTTAGGCCTAACCACTTTAGTAAGGAGTTACTAAAGTATATATTTATGAAATTGGATTTCATAAATTTATGATGAATAACTTAAAGGATTAAACCAGGTATTTAAGAATTACGTTGTAGTAATCTTCAAAGTAGCAGTCTAAGTTGATAACTCTGTATTACTATGAATATTTTATGAAGGGGATGCATGTATAATAAAGTCTTAGGATATGATTTATTAATAAGGCCTAGAGTGCAATTATATTTATATAGTGGTAATAAATATGATTAATGGTAATTTTGAACTAGTCAGGAGTTGATAGAAAAGCCCAAGGCCCATTGGAGCTAGTGTCTTATTTGTTCCCTTTCGGTCCCACTCCAAGTCACATACTAAAGCCCAATTGGAATGACCTAAAAGGCTAGCCCAATTAGATAATCAGTTATAAAGAGTGAAACATGTAGAATTCTGTAAGAGAATGAAATGGTTTTTATGTGAGTGTTAGACACTCTCTTTTTCTCCCTTGAACATACACATATAAGTGAAAATTTAATCTTGGGCACAAGTGGAATTAGAGTGAAAATTTAAAGTGATCCTAAGTATTTTTAATCTTTGGTTTTGAATTTCACTGCACCAAAGTACACTCTCTTGTTCTTATATTCTGAAATTTACATAGTACATGTTATCAATTGTGAATGAAGTAGATCCGTTAATTTTCTACTGCGCATGTTTTGTATGCGATACAAACATGTGTTTTTCCAACATGTTCATCATAGAACGAACCATACATAAGGTTTTATTTCTTCTTTCAGCTACACCATTATGTTGAGGTGTGGCAGGGGGAGTCAATTTAGAAATAATCCTATTTTCTTTTAGATATTCCTTAAATTGATCCAAAAGGTATTCTCCTCCTCTATCAAAGAGAAGGACTTTTATGCATTTTCCAGCTTGTTTCTCAACCTCATTACAAAATTCTTTGAACTTTTCAAAGGATTTAAATTTATGTTTCATTAGGTACAAATAACCCTACCTAGAATAATCATCAATAAAAGTAATGAAGTAATAGAAACCACCTCTTGCCATGTGATTCATAGGACCACAAACATCAGTGTGTATTAATCCTATTACATCAGTGGCTCTAGCTCCCTTTCCTATAAAGGGACTTTTGGTCATTTTCCCTTGTAAGCAAGGCTCACAAATTGGATAAGGCTCTACCTTCAAAAGATTCAATGGCCCATTCCTTACCAATCTATTAATTCGGTCAATATTGATATGACCAAGCCTTAAGTGCCACAAATACGTAGGATTAACATCTCTTTTTCTTTTAAGAGATAACACACTGGCAGTAATACCATTCTTTTAGGTGGCACGGACTGTGACAATCACACCGGAGGGAGGGGGGCGAGCAGGTATATATATACATACATCATGCACAATGTAAGTACACAGAGCAGGAAAGTAAATGTCTACATCTCTAGAGCATGGTCCAAAATATAGGTGCAGGAAAGTAAACAGGGGTCGCCATACTCTAGAGATGAGGACAAATGGTACACAACATGATATACCTAATACAAACTGATGGGGGTAAAAAGCTCCTACTAGGCGCCGACACGCCGGGCTGGGTGACGGTGCAGTGCATGGCGACGGGCACTCTACCCTGACGACGCGATCCGCTCTTGGGGCGACGGACGACTGGGAAGACATGGGGGCATCACAGCCTGCCTTGCCGCGTACGCTTCACCGAAGAGAGTGAATCTTGCCACGTACGCTACTACTTGGACAGGTGTCTCGCGCTGCGCGACCATTCCTCAGAGATGGCTTGCCCAACACGCTTGGCCGCCCAACAAGAATCTTACTCTCCATGCTATTCAAGGGCACTTTCGGTAAAAGTGATATCTTCTCCAGCACGCCTGGACCAAGGACCCCTGCTACTACTATAAATACTTCCACGCCCTCCAAAATCGAGGTACGCATACTAGGACCCGACTCTGGCACTCTGGAGTTGTGTAATATACTAACTTGACCATCGGAGGGTCGTTGGCCGGTACCACACCGGTACTTCCCTTTGAGGTTCTTCTTACCTATGCAGGACCGTCTGGAACGCGCGCAAGCCCTGCAGCTCACTGGTTTGATTCTTGACATCATCAGTTGGCGCCGTCTGTGGGAAACGCACAAGTTCTTGTTACGTGTTTCCCGGACTAAGGGTTGCATGGTACTCACGCGTTCAAGGACGACCATCATGAACGACCAAGGCAACGAACAACGCACCACGGCCCTCGAAAGGCAAGTCCAGACTCTGGCGGCCGCGGTGGAACGTCTCACGAAGTGCAACAATGACTTGGAAGAGCAGCTGCTGCGAAGGAATGCGACGGGTGACAACCAGGGAGAAAATCAGGAGGAGAGCAGTGCCGAGGAGAGGGACCGCGAGGGTCCTGAGGGGAGCCATGCATTGAGCCGACCTGAAGGACAGCAGCCAAACCGTCCGTCGGCAGACGGCCATGGCCAGTTTAGTATGGCCGTGGAAATGCGAATGATGAAGGAACGCATGGACTTCATGATGAACGCCCTCAAGGGACGAGTGCCCAGTGACCTCGACGACCTCGTCCACCGCATGGACTCCCCATTTACAACACCTGTCATCATATTCCCTACACCACCGAAGTTCCGCATGCCCCAGGTGGAAAGCTACGACGGGTCCAAGGATCCGCTGGACCACTTGGAAACATTCAAGACATTGATGCACCTGCACGGTGCGCCAGACGAAATCATGTGCCGGGCCTTCCCCGCAACGCTGAAAGGCTCTGCAAGGACCTGGTTCGGCAGGCTGGCGCCCGGTTCTATCGGCACCTTCAGGGAGCTGAGCACTCTATTTGCCTCCCAATTCATCGGAGGACACCGTCACAAGAGATCCACCGCATGCCTGATGAACATTAAGCAGCGGGAGGATGAAACGCTGAGATCCTACATATCCCGCTTCAATAGAGAAGCACTGACAATTGATGAAGCGGACGACCGGATACAAGTGGCCGCGTTCACAAACGGGCTGCGGAAGGGTAAATTCCTGTTCTCTTTGTACAAAAATGACCCGAAAACAATGTCAGATGTGTTTTACAGGGCAACGAAGTACATGAACGCGGAAGATGCGTTACTGGCAAGAGAAGAGAAGCCCCCCAGGAAGAGGGAAAGGCAGGAAGACACCCGACAAGATAAGGGGCGGAAGGCGCCTCGGACAGGGGAAAGCCGAGACGGTAGACGCCCGAAGCCCAATGCCGGGAAATTCACGAGCTACACCCCATTGACGGCTCCGGTTGATCAGGTCCTGATGCAGATCAAGGATGACGAATCCTTGACGTTTCCGGGAAAGATGAAATCGAACCCGGACAAGCGACCGAAAGACAAGTATTGCCGCTTCCACAGAAACCATGGGCACGATACCGCCGACTGCTACGATTTAAAGCAACAGATCGAAGCCCTGATTAGGCAAGGGAAGCTGCAGAGGTTCGTCAACAGAGAAAAGGCCGAAACGTCTCGGCAGGAACAGACCCCCCACCGGGACAATGAGCGTCCCAGACCACCAATAGGGGACATAAGGGTGATTGTGGGTGGCACACCGGTTGCCGGTTTTACAAAGAAGACTCTGAAATCCCACCTCAGGGCGGTCCAAAATGTCCAGGCTGCGAGTTCCGTCCAGAAGAATCCGAGAACCAGCAACCCCACTCTGGGGTTCACAGAAGAGGATGCCCAACACCTCCACCATCCGCACGACGACGCCCTTGTCGTCAGCATCCGGATAGGGGACTACAACACCTATCGGGTCCTAATCGACAACGGAAGCTCCGCGGATATCCTCTACTATCCCGCGTTCCAGCAGATGCGGATTGATAAAGAACGCTTGGTCCCTACCAAGGCACCGCTCACAGGTTTCGGGGGGACCAGAGTATATCCTCTCGGCTCGATCACATTGCCCGTCACTGTCGGGGAATACCCTCGACGACTCACTAGGGACGTCACCTTCCTAGTCGTCGATTGCTCCTCAGCATACAACGCAATCGTAGGGCGACCAACCCTCAACGCCTGGAAGGCCGCCACCTCAACCTATGCCTTAAAGGTCAAGTTCCCCACAGAGTACGGGGTGGGAGAGCTATGGGGAGACCAAGTGGCTGCATGAGAATGCTATGTCGCGATGGTAGAGATGAATGACCAGCTACAGACGATGAACATAGAGCAGAGAACGGGGGCAGAACCTGTGGAAGAACTCGAAGAGATAATTCTCGACGAGTCCAAGCCTGATAGAACCACCAGGATCGGTGCCCTCAACAGTCCGGCGACCCGCCAAGCACTCACGACCTTCCTCAAGGAAAACCAGGATGTATTCCCCTAGAGCCATGAGGACATGCCGGGGATCGATCCATCAGTCATGGTACATAGGCTGAACGTAGCAGCCTCCTTCCGGCTTGTCAGACAAAAGAAGCGAGTGTTTGCTCCAGAGAGAGATCGTGCAGTGGCAGAGGAGGTTGGTAAGTTACGAGAGGCAGGGTTCATCCGGGAAGTCTACTACCCCGACTGGTTGGCTAATGTTGTAATGGTCAAGAAGGCCAGCGGGAAGTGGCGGATGTGTGTGGACTTCACGGACCTGAATAAGGCGTGCCCGAAGGACAGCTACCCCCTCCCTCGAGTCGACGCTCTAGTAGACTCTACGGCCTGGCACCAGCTGCTGAGTTTCATGGATGCCTTCTCAGGATATAACCAGATCCGGATGGATGAGGCAGATCAGGAGAAAACCTCATTCGTCACCAGCCAAGGACTCTTCTGCTACAAGGTGATGCCATTCGGACTGAAGAATGCAGGTGCCACATATCAGAGGCTGATGAACAAAATGTTCGCCAACCAAATAGGGAGGAATGTCCAGGTGTACATCGACGATATGCTGGTGAAAAGCCAGCAAGAGAAGGATCATCTGAGTGATCTCGAGGAAACGTTAGGAACCCTCCGTTCCTACAATATGAAGCTCAATCCCTCGAAATGTGCCTTCGGGGTAACCACAGGAAAATTCCTCGGCTTCATGGTCTCTTAGAGAGGCATCGAGGCCAACCCAGATAAGATCAGGGCAATAATGGAGATGGCCCCTCCGAAGAATGTAAAAGAGGTTCAGAGTCTGAACGGGAAGGTTGCCGCACTGAACAGATTTGTGTCGAGGGCCACGGACAAATGCCTTCCCTTCTTCCGCACATTGAAGAAGACGTTCGAGTGGACAGACGAGTGTCAAAGGGCATTCGAAGAATTAAAAGCCTATCTCTCTTCCCCACCATTGCTGAGTCCTTCACAGCCCGGGGAAGAACTCTTCCTCTACCTAGCCGTATCCCCAGCTGCCGTCAATGCGGCCTTGATCAGAGAGGAGGACGGGGTGCAAAAACTCGTATACTACGCCAGCCGGGCGTTCCAAGGGGCGGAAGGAAGGTACCCGCCCATGGAGAAACTCGCCTTCGCCCTAGTCACCGCAGCCCGAAAGCTCAAGCCCTACTTCCAAGCTCACACAATCGTTGTCCTAACCGACAAGCCTTTGCGGCGAGCAATGCACAACCCAGAAACCGCAGGTCGTCTGGCCCTATGGGCGATAGAGCTGACTGAGTTTGACATTCGCTACAGCCCACGCACCGCCCTTAAGGGGCAGGTAGTAGCTGATTTCATAGCCGAGTTCACCAACACAGAGGACGAGGGGGTAGATGCAAGTCCAGCATGGGGTGTACATACTGATGGGTCGTCAACTAGGCGAGCTGGTGGTATTGGGGTCGTGCTCCGTTCCCCTGAAGGAGACCAGATTGAGTGTACGATCCGGCTGGATTTTCCCATCACCAACAATGAGGCAGAGTACGAAGCCTTGATAGCCGGACTGGATCTCGCC
Source organism: Lithocarpus polystachyus (assembly GCA_033629205.1). Lineage (NCBI taxonomy): Eukaryota > Viridiplantae > Streptophyta > Magnoliopsida > Fagales > Fagaceae > Lithocarpus > Lithocarpus polystachyus. Next base: position 56,029,724 of record CM066162.1, on the reverse strand, counting down.
AAAGCAGCAGGCGCGGCCCGAGTGGTCGTCTCCTGCGACTCCCAGGTAGTCGTCAACCAAGTCAACGGGAACTACGAGTGCAGAGGCGACAGAATGAAGAGGTACCTCCATCAGGCAAAAAGAAGGGTAGATGAGCTCGGGGCAAGGATAGTCCAAGTCCCCAGGGAGGAAAATGAGCAGGCCGACCGCCTCGCCAAAGCTGCTTCGTCGGAGCAGGAGAGCAGCACTGACGGTGTGCTACATTTTGTGCAGGTTTCTTCATTGATAGACTCTATCGAAATACAGGAGGTAGGCTCGGAGAACAACTGGACCACACCGTTGGTCTCTTACCTGAAAGATGGTGTCTTGCCCGAAGGAAGAGAAACCGCCAGAAGGTTGAAAGTCCGAGTATCAAGGTTCATACTGATGAAGGAAGTCCTATACAAAAGGGGCTTCTCTCGCCCCTACCTAAGATGCCTAGGCCCCGAGGAAGCAGACTATGTCATGCGGGAGGTCCACGAAGGAATATGCGGAAACCACTCAGGTTCAAGGTCACTAACGCATAAGCTGATCCGGGCAGGATATTACTGGCCGACCATGAGAAAAGACACGCAGGCTTATGTCAAGGCTTGCGATAAGTGCCAGAGGTTCAGCAACATCGTCAGGCAGCCCCCCGTAGAGCTGACCCCAATGACGGCCCCATGGCCGTTCGCTCAATGGGGACTAGATATCATGGGCCCGTTTCCAACAGCAGTGCGGCAGCTAAAGTTCCTTGTGGTAGGCATAGACTACTTCACGAAATGGGTGGAAGCTGAAGCGTTGGCCACCATCACAGAAAAGAACATACGAAGCTTCGTCTGGAAGTCTATTATATGCAGGTTCGGAATACCCAGGGTATTAGTCTCCGACAACGGCAAACAGTTTGACAATGGTCCCTTCCGGGAGTTCTGTGCGCAGCTGGGAATAAAAAATCATTACTCTTCCCCCGCCCACCCCCAAGCCAACGGACAGGTCGAAGTAACGAACCGATCCTTGCTCAGAATTATCAAGACTCGGCTCGAGGGGGCAAAGGGGATATGGCCCGAAGAGCTGCCAAGCGTATTGTGAGCATACAGAACGACAGCAAGGACACCCACAGGAGAAACACCGTTCAGGCTAACCTACGGAAGCGAAGCAGTCATTCCGGCCGAAGTGGGACTCACAACTTACAGGGTGAACACCCATGATGAAAGCCGGAACAACGAGGCCTTGCGCCTACAGCTTGACTTGATCGATGAAGCCAGGGCAGCAGCAGAGCAAAGGTTAGCCCGGTATCAAGATCGCATGGCTAAACACTACAACGCCCGAGTCAGGCACAGGGAATTCCAAGTCGGTGACCTCGTCCTAAGAAAGATCAGCGGCGCTGCCAAAGACCCAACCCAAGGAAAGCTCGGCCCCAATTGGGAAGGGCCCTACCGAATCACAACATGGCAAAGAAAGGGCACCTACCACTTGGAAACACTGGACGGGCAGAAGCTGCACCACCCGTGGAACGCCGAGCACCTACGCAAGTACTACCAGTAAGAAAGAACGGCAGCCCCCTACTTTGTTCCTAGTCTGTAATCGATCTACTCTAATGTATATTCCTTGGACATGTTTTCTTCCTCACAAAAATTATGCAAGTCATACAAAGGTTTATTCAAAGTCTCTTCTACTTACTATTAAGTGTTGAACATCAGAAACTTGCAAAGTACAAAGCCTAAGCGTTAAATCCATTCAAGCATAAAAAGCTGACGGTGTCGAAGGCTGACGGTTCCACTCTACAGGCATAAAAGCGTCAAGCGCCCAAGCTGACGGCTTAAAAGCCACTACGTTTTCCTAAGAGGAAAACCCAAAAAGCCTAAGTCTCAAAGACGATGGCCTACTATGGACGACGGCATAAAAGCGTCAAGCGCCCAAGTTGACGGCTTAAAAGCCACTACGTTTTCCTAAGTGGAAAACCCAAAAAGCCTAAGTCTCAAACACGACGGCCTACTATGGACGACGGCATAAAAACGTCAAGCGCCCAATCTGACGACTTAAAAGCCACTACGTTCTCTCCTAAGTGGAAAACCCAAAAAGCCCAAGTCTCAAAGACGACGGCATAAAAGCGTCAAGCTCCCATGCTGACGGCTAAAAAGCCACTACGTTTTCCTAAGTGGAAGGCCAAGAAGCCTAAGTCTAAGAGACGACGGCCTACGATAGACGACGGGCCTCGAAATCCACTACGTTATCAAAATAATGCATCAGGCAGACAATGCCAAGATGACGACTACTCTATAGGACCGACGGTCCCACAATAGCCCAAAAAGCACACGACGGAAACCATTCATGAAAGCTTAAAGCAAAAAAGCAAGAATACGCATGAAATAAAAAATGCATTAATGAAAACCATAAATGGCAGCATTGTTCACAAAAAATAAATACACATTAAAAGGCCATAAAAGGCAACCGTCCACAATGGACGAACAATTGAAGTCTCTACAAATAAAATAATAAGGCTACTGGATGGGAGAATCAGTAATCTTCACGGCGGCTTCGTCGTCCAGAACTTGAGGATGACTTCCGGCATCTGCCCCGTCATCGTCCTTCCCGTCATCCTTATTGACTGCCTCGTCATCGAATAGTCGTTCCGTACTCTCAGTGATGTCGACGTTGGAGAGGTCGAGCTCTGGGTACAAGGCCTTCACCTGACGGAGAGCATCATCGAAGCCATCCGCGAAGATACTACCTAGCTCCGTCAGATAAGCTTCGGAGTCGCGGTACTCTTTGACAGCGTCCTCACCAGCCTGACGGAGCTCTTCCCTGACGGATGAAATCTCAGCTTCTTTGTCGGCCAGGACCTTCTGCAGCAGACCATGTTGCTTCTCCAGCTCCGTCCTCTCTCGTTCGGACAACGAAAGTTTCTTCTCCATCTTCGGCTTCCAGGCCTTGTACTGCAATAGTTCATCCTCCACCTCCGTTGTCTTTGCCTGTAGACGACTCATGGCCGTCTCCTCACGGACACAACGGTCCATCAGGCCCTTCATCATGACGATGGCCTAAAAAAAAAAAAAAAAAAAAAAAACACCAAGTCAACATGACGGCGAGGATAAATATGTATTCAAAAACTGAGGACGACGGAGAGCTGCTTACCTGGGCCAAGTTGAAAAGGCCCGTCTCCCCCATAGCCTCCGTGGAATGATTCCCGATGTCCTCATAGTCCTCTGCCGTCAGTATAGAGGACAGCTTCTCGATCGCATACTTCGAGTCCTCACGGAGGAGGACGGGTGGCTTCTCGACGGCGGGTGTCGGGCCACCCGTCATGAGGCCCTTGCCCTTCCCGTGCTTCACGGGGACCTTCTTCACCTCCGCCTCGAGACCGACCACCGTCTCTGTGGTAGCCTTCGGTTTCTTTGGTCGACGGTCCCCTTCCTGGTCGGTCTTCCTCTTCGCGGCGGGTAGTTTAGGCCCGTCCGTCCCGGCCCCTTGAGCTTCTTTCTTTTTCGCAGCTGCCTGCTGCCTGATGAACGCTCTCCTCCTTGCCTCATCCATTTCTGAAAAGCAGACGGTACCTTAGTGGACATCAAAAAAAAAAAAAAAAATTTGAAGTTTAAGTGAACGGACTTACATGCTCGGACTTGTGTTTCGTATTTCAATGCTTCCTTAGACGGCTCAGGCCCGTCACAATGCCAGCAAATGGTCTTCAATGTCACAAGTCTGGCCCAAGACCTCTCCGTCAGCTCACTTTTTTGGAAGATCTTCTCCAAAAAGCTCCAATCTTCGATAGAAACTTGTGGACGGTCCTGGGCTGCAAAAGAGGACGGTCAGAACCCAACTAAATTTGCAACAGAGGAGAGAGTGTGAATAAAAACATACCAGACGGGGGTATAACACCCCAAGTGGTGTCGACGGGCATGAATTCGGTCTCACCAGGACAACCCATCCACTCGTCCCCGTCCACGAAGAAATATCTAGACTTCCAGTCCCTATTGGAATCTGGAGTATCACTCACCAACTTCAGCAACGGGCTCCTTGCCACGAAGCTGTACATCCCCCTCGATTTTACAATCTCCACCGGACGGTAGCAGTGAAAAAACTCCTCCACCGTCAACCTCTTCTTCCCCTTCGAGTACGATCCGTACAGGACCTCCACCCCGAGAAAGATCCCCCATGCATTCGGAGAGACCTGGTTGACGGATAAGCCTAGGTAATGCAAGAGGTGACGGTGCAACCGGGTCAACGGGAATCTCAAACCCGCCTTGAGCATCTGCTCGTAGATCCCAACACCCCTGACCCCATGATAATAACATTTCTCTCCTGGACGAGGTAGATGGATAGGCACATTGCCGGGTATCTGGTATTTACTCCTAAGTGTTTTAAAGTGTGACTCTCTTATGGTGGACGTATAGTCGTTCACCGTCCACAGTGAGAGCATAATGAACTTCCTCATCCCATCACTCCCTATGACGGACTGAACTTGCTCGTCCTCCCCTACCCCGTCACTAAGGTTACTCTCCGTCCTACCACTACTCGACGAAGAGGAGGATGTAGACGAGCTATCTCCTGTTGAAGTCGAAGGATCCTTCGGACCCGACGGGTTAACCTCATCGTCGCCCGCTCCCTCGCGGACAAACGATTGATTACTGGACGCGCTAGACATCTACACCAACATACGACGGAAAACCCTAAGTCCAAACTGCCCTAAAAAAGATAACTGACGGTGGTAAAGTTGAGGAGGCAATGAACACTTACCAGTTGTTCTTGGTGATGAAGGGTGATGCGGACGGTTGAGAGGACACGACGGACGACTATGTCGACGGATTAAGATCTCTTCTTGACAGGGTGAACGGTCGTGCTCTGATCTCTTGATTTTGATAAAAAGTGAAAATGTGGGAGAATAAGAGAGGCTTATATATGAGGGAGAGCACGGAAGGCGAGGGGACGCCTCGTTTTTGGCACACTGACATCGAGCTGACGACACGTGCCCTGCATTAATTACCCTGCATTAATTACTGATTGACAACCTGAGCCAGAACCGTCATCCCATTAGTCCGTCTCCTTCGTTTTTGCGGACTGATGGGCTGAGGGGGCACCTGATGGGGGTAAAAAGCTCCTACTAGGCGCCGACACGCCGGGCTGGGTGATGGTGCAGTGCATGGCGACGGGCACTCTACCCTGACGACGCGATCCGCTCTTGGGGCGACGGACGACTGGGAAGACATGGGGGCATCACAGCCTGCCTTGCCGCGTACGCTTCATCGAAGAGAGTGAATATTGCCGCGTACGCTACTACTTGGACAGGTGTCTCGCGCTGCGCGACCATTCCTCAGAGATGGCTTGCCCAACACGCTTGGCCACCCAACAAGAATCTTACTCTCCACGCTATTCAGGGGCACTTTCGGTAAAAGTGATATCTTCTCCAGCACGCCTGGACCAAGGACCCCTGCTACTACTATAAATACTTCCACGCCCTCCAAAATCGAGGTACGCATACTAAGACCCGACTCTGGCACTCTGGAGTTGTGTAATATACTAACTTGACCATCGGAGGGTCGTTGGCCGGTACCACACCGGTACTTCCCTTTGAGGTTCTTCTTACCTGTGCAGGACCGTCTGGAACGCGCGCAAGCCCTGCAGCTCACTGGTTTGATTCTTGACATCATCACAAACCATCTAGGGGAGAAAGGGAGGAGGAAGGAAGGGGTTTAAAAGAGTAAATAACCAAAGGGGAAAAGCTAAACTCCTAAACCTAATGACTACAGCCGCTTGGCTTAACCACATACTCGCGTCCGCGTCTTTGCTTGTGCTTGGGAAACCATGCCCTAACTCCATGCATCCTTGCTCCATGTGTGTACATGCAAAGGCAGAAACAAGAAACCAACAGACAAGCAATGGAAGGAAAAGATGCAAAGAGTACATGAAAAGGTATAAAACATATGAGCGTGATAGACATGGCAAGCATAGAAGGAAAGCAAGCAAACAAGCAAAAAGGCAAACAAGCAAGAAAATGAAAAAAAATGTGGTGTCCACAAGGGACAAATGTAGGTTTGGATTGAATGTCCATAACTTCATTGTGTTGAAGCATGGACAACGCACTAGCAAGCAAGACTTATGCATGGACATGTAAGCAAGCGTGTAAAGATGCATATAAAGCCAACGGGTGGCACAAACAAGCATGGCAAGCATATCATCATATGGAGTGGAAAAGGGGAAAGGTATGCACGAAGCAACCGGCATCATGGTGACGCTTCTCAAGTGGTTACACCCAAACAAGGCCTCATGGGCGTCAGGTGTAACCACACAACCACAAACCCGCTAAGGGTGTCAAGCATGGCAAAGAATAGAACAAGAAAGGCTAACACAAGCATAAAGCATAGAAGCAAGCAAGCAAGCATAGACATGCAAAATGGGTGATCAAAACCCTTTGATATGGGCCAAAGTGTATGGACAATGACGATGACCATAGGGTCTAGATCGAGTCCGAACCAATAGGCCAAAACATAAGAAAGAAAGATAAAGCGACAAAAAGGCTACAATAGCACATGGCATGACAAACATAGCCTAGGTCTAGGCACGCAAACATGGTATAGAGCGTACAAGCACATGGGAAATAACATGAAATATGTAGAGAGTATAGATCCAAACACACAAGCATGTGGAAGCATAGATATAGGCATATAGGCATAGAAACATGCATGTAAACATATAGAAACTTAGCGCGTAGACATGGAAGGACATGAATCCAAGCATACAAGCATGTGAATACTCGAATATAGGCATAGGAGCATCGAACGTGCATACAAACCTGTAGATCTAAGAAAGACATAATCATAGACATGATATCAAGCATGTGAGTATGTAACCCTAACATCAACATAGAGTAAAAAAAGGAACAAAACATAGAAAAACATGGCATAAAACCCTAAGCATGTAGATCTAAACATATGAACACGTGGGAACATAGACCTAAGCACGAAACATAGCATAAGACATAAAAACAAAGAGATTTAAGCTAGAAACACAAATAAAGCAAGAAACATGCTAAAGAAAGCAATAAATCATGTTATTCAAGCAAAAAGAGCAAGATAAATGCTAGGAAAAGATTTAGATGGTTAGGGGTGTGGACGATATCTAAAAAAGTGACATCCATACCCCTAAACCCCAAATCCAAAGTGTAGAACCAAGGAAAGGAAGATTGGGTATAAGAACAATACCTTGTGTTGTTGGTGAAGAGAGAAGAATCAAGAGGCTTTGATGTGTTTTTTGGGTGTTTTGAGTGTTTTTTGGTGTTTGGAAGAGAGAAAAATGTGTAGAGAAACCAGGCAGAGAGCAGAAAATCAGAAAAATATCTTCCCCCATTAGTCTGAGGGGTGCTTGGGTTATTTATAGCCCTAAAACGCGTTTCGAGGCAACGACCCTTAGAGGACCGCCGGCCTCAAAAGGCCTGAGATGGGGCTAATCCTGACACCCTTGGAAAAATCATAACTCCCTATTTTTGAAAAGGTATGGAACTTAGAAATTCAACGGTCGGATCAAAAGTTATGGCTCTCGGAAGCTAGCGATGCATCGATTGGTGCATCATCTCGATTTTCGTGATATCTCGGCCGTTCTAACTCCAATTTCGACCCATGAACAATCATTGGAATGAGAATTTGATAATCTTTGCAATGGATTTGGTTTCAACCCGTTCTGACAGTCGGATCAAGATTAGGGTTTTTGGGCCCAACCAAGATCGACTTCGAGTCAAACTTGGTCAAAATTGTTAAAATTCTCCGAGAAGCTTAGGTTTGATGTGAAACTATGAAAAATGTCATTTTGTGAGAGTTTTGACCTCGTTTGACCTTCGGTCCAACCTAGGGTCGACTAGGGGCATTTTGGTCATTTTAGCTGAAAAAGGCACTTCGGGTGTTCTGATGCCCGAATAGGTTGTGCCACATCATTCTGGATGTTCTCGCAGCCCCATAGAGAGAAAATGATATTTTTGGATTTTTCAGGGTCCGGCACGCAAATCAAGGGCGGACAAAATACGATATCAACAAAGGGTATGAAGGACCAGATTATCTTGATGACATATTTGGTGCACCATGTGCTCAGAACAATGAAGTGCCCAATATGAGAAAGCATCAAGGAGAGACTAAAAAGGTAAATAAGGGAGAGCATTTGAAGGAGCAAGTTACAGATAAGGGGAAGAAACTAGAAGCTGCTGCCAGTGATCAAGCTCTTGATGATGATGACTGGGCTAAAAAAGCTCTTGATGATGATGACACTAGGAGCATTAACAATTCTAAGGAAAAGGATGAAAGGGTGAGATGTCTAGAGTTCAATGAGAAGACTGGCATGAGTAACCCTCAATGGAAAAGTCTTTAGGGCTACCTTGAGGGAATATGAAGTGAAAAAGCTTGCGGACATTAAGTTTAAGCTTAGTAAAAAGACTAAAATTTCTGTCCACTGTAAGTATGAATATGGTTGGAAGGTATATGCATCACAGATTTCATGGGAGTTAACCTTCTAGAAAAAGACCATGGTTCCAACTTGTACATGTGGGAGGACATTCAAGCATAGTTAGGTCACTTCTACATATGTGGCTAGGATGTACTTGGATGATTTCAAAAAAAAAACCCTGATTGGGCAATTTCTAGTGCGAAGCATCGAGTTATGTAGAATGTGTCTGTGGACTTGAGCATAAATCAAGTGTACAAAGCTAAGAGGAAAGCTAGAGAGTTCATACTAGGTGATGCGAGGTTGCAGTATAGGAAGCTTAGGGACTATGCTAAGATGATTAAAGTAACTGATGTGGGGAGTAAGGTGATTCTGCAAACTGAGATTACTAAACCTAACACTCAACCCAAGTTCAAGAGGCTATATGTGAGATACAATGCATAGAAAGTTGGATTCTTATGGGGGTGCAGGCCACTTATAGGATTAGATGGTTGCCATTTGAAGGCTAAGTTTGGTGGACATATATTATCAGCAATTACAAAGGATGGGAATGACAATATTTTCCCTATTGCATTAGATGAAGTTGAGGAAGAAAACGATGATTCTTAGGTGTGGTTTTTACAAACATTTGCAGATGATATTGGGATGCCAGATAAGCTGAATTTGGTGTTCATTTCAAATAGGCAGAAGGTAATACAATTCACTTGCTTTTTGAGATTTCTGTTTGTTCTTAGTCATTACATTTCTACTTTTTGAAAGTTCTGTTTTTGTCAATAGGTAGATAGTGTTCATATTTGTTCTTTGGATGTTTATTGATTTTATTTATGATAACCAGGGATTAATACCTGCCATGGAGTTGTTGTTCCCAACAGTTGAACATAGATTTTGTGTTAAGCATATTTACAACAACTTTAAGTTAAACTTCAAGGGTTTAGAATTGAAGTTTTCATTATGGGGGTGTGCTGTAGCAACAACAGTTAAGGAGTTTGAGAAGAGAATGAAAGATTTGAAGGACCTGGACAAAGAAGCATGGGAGTACCTAGCAGACATCCAACCAACCCAATGGACCAAGTCACATTTCACTCCAAGGGCCATTTCAGATTGTTATGTGAACAATCTTAGTGAGTCATTTAATTCTATGATACTAAAACCTAAGGATAAGCCTATCATTGCCATGCTAGAATGGATTAGGGTTAGGTTGATGACTAGAATGTACAATAAGAGGATTGGGATTAAAAAGTTCACTAGTGACATATGTCCAAACATAATGCAGAAGCTTGAGCAGTTGAAACTTGATTGTAAGTCATTTTCTGTTGTTCCATCAGGTTGCTTTATATATGAGGTTGATAATGAGTATGAAAGGCATGTGGTTAACCTTACAAGAAAGTGTTGTAGTTGTAGAGTTTGGGATTTAACAGGAATCCCATGTAAACATGGTGTTGCAGCAATCAATAAGAATTTGGAGAGGCTTGAGGATTATGTGCATTCATGCAATAGAAAGGATGCCTATGTGGCTGTATACAAGGAGATGATTACCCCACTGCCTAGCCAAAATGAATGGATTGAAACCAACCAACCTGCTCATGTTGCTTCAATTGTGTACAAGCCTCTAGGCAAGTCACCCATGAAAAGGAGGAAAGATGCAGATGAGCCAAACAATTCATACAAAGTTTCTAGGTCAAATAGACCTATAAAATGTGGGTTTTGCCATAAGGAAGGGCATAATTCAAGGGGGTGTAAGGCTGGAATAACTGGTAAGACACCATGGTAAAGGAGACAGTGACTTGAGAGGTAAAGAAAATTGTAAGTAGAGTAAGAAGGTGTTCACTATGATCATTTTATTACAAATCTATTTCTGATACAAGGCAATTCTTTTTGTAGGGACAAGGAGCAAGCACTGACCAACCAAGTTAGGGTGCTACTTAAGTACCTCAGCCAGCTAACCATCCAACAAGACAGCCAGTAAATCAGCCACCTAGGCAACCACCAAGGAAGTTTGCAAGGCAGCCACCTAGATCTGCAAACAAGGCAGCCAACCTGTAAGCGAGGCACCCACCTGGACCAGTAAACAAGGCAACCAACCAAACAACCAACCAGCAAACAAGGCACCCATCTGGACTAGTAAACAAGGCAGCCAACCAAGTAACCAACCAGCAAGCAAAGCACCCACCTGGACCACTAAATAAGGCAACCAATCAGACAACCAACCAGCAAACAAGTCACCTACCTGAACCAGTAAACAAGGCAGCCAAGCAAACAACCAATCAATGTGCTCAGTCAATTAGGCAACAAAGTAAGTAGCCACCCATCCAAGCAACAAGTAGGGTAGCTAGCCATCCAACAAGAAAGCACACCACCCATCAAGGAAGACAGCCACTCAACCAGGCACAGAAGCATCCAGCTATTCCATCAGGTCAACAAGTGAGCCAACAAGCAAGTCAGCTAGTCAACTTGCCACAAAAGCAACCACTAAGGCAGCCAACAGGCAAACACTACACACAGCCAACTCAAACATCTACTTCAGCTTCAAGCAAACCACCATCATCTGCAATAGATTCAAGTAGACCACCACCACCAAGTAAAGCACTCACAGCTCAATGGTTCTCATACAGCTAGCCCATCTCCCATACTCCTAAGGAATCATGGGACATAAGAAAACCTTTATCTTAGGTATATACAAAAACACCACCTTTTGTACTTATATAAAACACTAGATTAGGGTTATCTTGACATGTAGTTGCTATATATTTTATAGCCTCCAAGGTGGTTGGTACCACCAAGGGTACTTGTGAGAAGTCATATGTTCTCATTTGGAAGAGGTGGATTAAAAGCTCAGACATCTGATGCAATGTTCTTAACAGGGGACAATATGCAAGGCAAGGATAAGGATAAGGGCAAGGGCAAGGGCAAGGGTAGGGGCAAGGGTAAAGGCAAGGTCTTTGGGAAATGAAGATTGGAGAATGTGTTTCCAGTTGTATTACTTTTTTGTTATTGTCCATGTTTGATAATGGCATGACACCATTTTCTATTGTAAAGTTGTTTTGCGATTGTCTTAGTGGGGACAGAACCACCTTTCATTTTTGTACTTTGGCATTGTTTATCCATTAATATTAGGTGGAGTCCACTTGTTTTAAACAATGTTTTGTATATGTTATCATATATGTATGGAATGGTATTCTTGCTTTAAAACATAATTTTTTATGCTTCAGAATTTGATGTAAACAAAATCTTGTGGGGTGCATAAACAAGAACACATTACATATTAGTTACACATTATGCATTACATAAACAAGAACACTTTACATACTCTATTCAAATAAACAACAACATTTCATAGTGCCAAATACATGGAATACACTTCTCAACAGTGATATCAATAGCTTATCAAAAAAAAAAAAAAAAAACAGTGATATCAACACAACACATTGCCAAAAGTGATATCAATACAACACATTACCAAAAGTGGTAGTACCCAAAATTACACAATAATTACAACAACTTGCCTTCAAGGTAAACTCAATAGCTTTGTTCCAAATTCTCCCATTCTACCAGAAAACACAAAAAAAAAAAAAAAAGCAAAAAAAAAGCAAAAAAAAACCCCTTGATACAAGTGCAAATTTGTAGTTTTGTAACTTCTCTTTAGCTATCCTCTCTCTCACCCTAGCTTCTTCTTCCCTTTGCTTGACTACTTTTTTCCTTCCCCTTGATTCTTCTTCCATTGCACGAGCCAAGATTTCCCTCTCAGTAGCTACTTTTTCCCTATCACTAGCCTCATTTTCCTTTTCCTGTGCAACTCTTGCCTCATTCTTGTATATACTGATTCTTGCAAGGACAATGAGTACAACTTCAGACCCACGCTTACATGTTTTGCCATCCAACCACCTAAAAGTATTTAAAAGTAGGTTCATTATCCTACAAACAAAATCAAATTAGGGTTATTTTAAAGCCAACAAAAAAGAAAACCAACAAAACCAAAAAATTAAAATAAAAAAAAATCTGAAAACCAACTGTTACTCACCACATTATAATAGCGACACCCATAAAACCTTCTCCCAAAATTGTTCAAGATCAAAGCAGTCCGTAGTTGACAACGGTCAGCAGAATATGAATGGTGACTAGAACCCGAGTAATAACTTGAAGAAGACATGTTCAGATTTCACTTTGGCAATCGAAGTAAAAAGAGAAAGGGATAATGGGTTTGAGGATTTTTAGAGATTTTGAGGTAGAGAGAGGAAGAGAGCTCGTTCTTCTTTTTGGGGTTCTATTTGAGATCTAATTTTAACTTATATAGTAAATGGAATTTTCTAATAGAAAAGACAAAGGTAGGTAATGGATGTCTAATAGAGGTCACCTCAAGTTAAGTGATAAGTTTTAAACCACGGGTGAACCTTGTTAAAACGGGTCAAATCACAGGTGGATAAAGTGCAATTTTTCCTAATATTATTTTGCAAATTTTGCTGCTACAGATCATCTAAGCCATCTTTTATAGTTTAAACACCTCATATCTATTTATAATATAAAAAACCAAAACAAGTTAACCTTGGTTGATCTCATAACATTGTGGCATATAAGTTGTTGAAACCGCAGAATTTTAGAAGTCATTTTTTTAATATATATATATATATATATATACATATATTTAATTGAAATTAAATTGCTTTATATATTTAAACCTTTGAAATAGAATTTTGGCAAATCATATATTTTTCTAAAATAGTAGAAAGAATATATATATATATATATATATATATATATATATATATATAATATTATATACAAACATAGTCATAATAAATACTTAATACTAGAATATGTAGTTTTATATACACACACAATTATAATTAAATGCTAGAATAAACCTTATCAAAAAAAAAAAAAAATGCTAGAATAAAAAAGAGAAAATAAAAATCATATTATGTTAAAACATTTTATGTACATCGCATAGGTAACCAACTATTTAAATACTATAATCCAACTGAAGTTAGGATTGTGCAATTGTCACCCTTTGACTAAAAATTTGGGTGTGTTCGGTTGTGATGAAAACAGAGAGGATGAAAAATAAAGAGAGAAAAATATGATAGAAAATGTTGTTTTTTACTGTTTGGTTGAGGAAAAAAAATAGGAGAGACAAAAAATAGGAGAGAGTTTTCCCTCCTGGGCCCACTTTTTTTATCATTCCAAATTGAGAGGAAAATGAAGAAAAAATTATTAAAGATGCATTTTACACAAATACCTCCACTTTATTACACTTACCTATCCCTCACATTTTCCCACTATTATATAACAAGGACATAATAGTCAATTTATATAAATTACATTTTCTATCCTCTCATTTTTCTCTCCAACCAAACAAAAAGTTTTCCACTCTACTACTTTTTCACCCCTCCAACCAAACACACATGAGGGAAAACCAAATTTTTTTTATCCTCCCACTTTTCCATCCTCTCACTTATTTTCCATCCTCCCACTTTTCTAATTCTCCAACTAAGCGGATCCTAAGAGTGAAGCACCAAAGAAAAAGAAAAAAAAAAAGTGAAATTTATTGAAGGATTAGGACTCCATTAACGATTTTACAAAGAATCATTCACTGCAATTTTTATCTCTTCCAATGATCACCAACCCTGAGAATTAAATTTTTTTTTTAAAAAAAACAAAAAGAAAAATGATGAAAGAAGAAGCACCCTAGCCATGTAACAATGGTAAATATTCAAATGATGAGAGTAATAAAAAGTTAGAAATCAAGACAAGTGTTCTTGATTTTTATCTTCTGAAATGTTAATTCCCTTTGAAGAGAGATCTTGACGAAGCAAGTGTGCATTCTTGAAATGTAGACCAATGATGCCAACTTCCACAGCAGCCTCTACATTTCTCAACCTGGAAAAGAGTCCATAACATAGTTTTAATAAGAGAAGCATCAAAAAATTTAAGTTCATTTAATCCAACGACTCTCTGGCGTGGTATGAAGCATTAGCAGTTCCATCCAACACCATTGCATATTTGGAGAGGCAATAAAACAGACTAGCAATATAAATCAGGCTCATGCTTGAGAAAGAGCCAGAATTTGAACTTCAGTTCTCATTTTCTCTACAGCCTTTAATTCAGAAAAACTACAGAAAATTGGGTTTAAAGATATATATCCAGCTGTGGCCATTTGTTATATCCTACCCTGCAATTTAATATAAAGAAAATTGGGTTCTCATAAATCAGGCTCATTCTGGTTCAATTTAATATATCCAGCTGTGGCCATTTGTTATATCCTACCCTGCAACTAGGGTGAAACCATTGGGTTCAGATTGGAGGTTTGGACTGGCGCTAAAATGATTATATATTTAAGTGCCCCTTAATGGTTGAGCAGCCAAAAAACACCATTGCAACCAGTATCCCAAACTATGTAATCAATAGCTTTGTCATTCCAAAAGAATTAGCGTCATTTTATTTAATGGACCATACAAAATGATAAATTACAGAATGTTCCAAAAGCTTAAATTATTGAAAAATAGTGAATTTAATCATTCAATCATAGTTTTAACACTGCCCCCACATGTGGTGCCTAAACTCTCCCTTAATAATTTAAGCCCAACGCATGAGATTTTCAACATTTTAAATGGGAGATAAAATAGAAATAGAGATCAAACTCAAGACCTCATGTTATGAAATCATGATAAATTATCATCTCTCCCAAAAACTTAAACTGTTAGAAATTAGTGAATTTAATCACTTGACCAAAATTCTAATACAATAAAATGAGACAATAAACATCAATTTAGGGCTCATTTCTAGTATACAAAAGATAGCTTTTCCATAAATGAAATTATGATCGCAACACAAAAAAGTCCAATATTAAATAATAAAAAAGAATATAACCTGTCATCAATGAAGATACAGTTTGCTGGATTAACTTTAAGAAGGTTTAAAACTTCCAAATAGAAGTTAAGATCAGGCTTCCTCTTCCCTGAAAAATGTGGTAAAGGGATCATTCTTTGCAGGTTAGGGAAATTTCCATATAGCAGATGTCCTATACTCTTCAAATATTAGCATTTAAACCAGAAAACATTTTAGCAATAATAATAACAATAGTAATTAATTAATAAATAAATATTCAAATTAAACGATAAAATTTTTCCCCAATGGCTATGCAGGACTTCATAAGAACATTTATTTAGAGTTCATTTAAGATAGTTATTTGAAAACATGAGTTTCGAAAAGCCAGTGTTTGAGAAAACACAGCATGTGAAAATGTGAATTTGAAAATGCACTGAAATGCTTGGTACAAACTAAAAACTATGAAAAAGTATTGTTTCTATCAATTGAGCGATTGGCTAACATTAGTATAGAAGTGCCGTTTCAAGTGCAAATTACAAAAAAGACATTACTATTCCTTAAGCTTCTAATGTGTTTAATGTTAAAAATTGATGATGATCATAACTATAAGTTAAATAATAATAATAATAACTCTCCCCACTTTTCATTTTTGATATATTTTAATAGTAAAATATAAAATAAAAAAATAAAAATTTGATTGTCACAATGGAAGAGGGGATTTGAACCCCGACTCTCTTCCTAAAGGAGAACATGCAATACCATTGAGTTACAAGATTTTTGGAAATAGTAAAATAAAAAAAGGAAATGCCAAACACATGGCTTTCTGTGTTTTCATCTAAAATGTGTTCCAGGAACAAAAATGCAGGTTCAAATGGGCTCTTACTCAACAAAATGGAACCATAAGAAAGTAAGAAGTAAAATATAAAAGGAGGCTTTTATTTATTTTTAAAAAAATGAAAGAATCATAATTGAAATATGCACAGTTATTGACATCGTAAAGCATTGACCTGATCTGCAGGTTTGGATTATGAAGCAACAGAATTTTGCTTCTGTATTTTTATTTGATTAATTTTCCTTTTATTTTACTTATTTAAAAAAAAATTAATCTCTTCATCTCTGGTACCTAGATAATGGTTGGTGATATTAGGGATAAGATTATCTACCAATCACTCTCCCAAGCCCAAATAAGTAGGAGCTTTATGCATCGGGTATGACCTTTAGATAGCAGTTAGTGACTTGGTGCTTATTACTTTCTATATTCTTTCTAATCCAGAACAAGTTATAAATCCTAGAAAAACAAATTTCTGTTGGTTAAAAATACAGAAAGGTAATGATATAACGACAATGAGCAGAATGCGTGTGCAACACACATGCATAAAAGAGAGAGAGAGAGAGAGAGTCATTTTTTTTCTTTTTTTGATAGGTAATCAGAGAAATATTATTGAAGAAAATAGAAAGGAAGAACACAAGTTGTTCATGATGATGAACAAGAAGAAAAGGCGAGAGAGAGAGAGAGAGAGAGAGAGAGAGTCATAACCATGTCTAATTAATTAGCATACCACTTGAACATGAGCAAAATGTCCAAGATAAATATCTTGAAATTTTTAACTTGTCCTCAATCATTTTGTACCTGCAAAAAAAAATTTATTAAATTAAAGATGACCACTTCACTGGATATAAAAGCAATATTAAAAAAAATTAAAATAATTAAAAAAAAAAAAAAAAAAACTTATTATACCAGATTGGATAGTTAGTGAAAGCATGAATTTCATAGCAGTTTTGTTTTAAAGCATGAAGCAATTCTTCAACACCTTCTATGTAGGAATATCCTCTTTTCATACAATTTTTGAGACCTGAAACAAGAGATGAATGTGGCCATTTTAAGATCAAGAAGGAAGAGCAAATTAACACTATGCAGCATGTTCTAGGAGCATGCATTTTATATTATCGACATAAATTAAAGATATGATTAGAATATAATATCAGAGCTAACACCTTATTCCACTTCCAATAATCTGCTCCAACAGCATGTTAATAAGGAAATATGGAGCACATTCTAGAAGTACAAATTTATATAAGGTTAAACTACATATTTGTCCCTATTCTTTGCACCATATTTCAATTTGGTCCCAAACTTTTCAACTTCGTGTCAATTTAGTCCTGCTATTATCTCTTGGATGGAAATTGCTAACGTGGCTAATAGCCAAAATAAAAAAAAAAATTAGTTTATTGCCACGTCAATGGAAACCAATTTTTTATTTCGGCTGTTAAGTCACATCAACAATTTCCATCTAAAAGATAACAACAGGAACTAAATTGACACAACACCAAAAGGATAGAGATCAAATTAACATAATTAAAAAGTTATGGACCAAATTGAAATATAGTGTAAAGGATAGGAACTAAATATGTAATTTACCCTTTACATAATTAACATCAGAAAAAAAAAATGCAATTGTTTCTGATGCTCATCATGATAATATACCAAAAGATGACCAACTGTGACCAATAACCTGCAGGGATTCTCTAAACCCGAGAGAATATAATATTCTAGAAGCATCTTTAAAGTAATTTATTTTGTACAAGTCATAAAATAAAGGAAATTTCTGCTGGATATTAATATTAAAAGTGCAAGTTAATGGGATAGTTTAGTTTAACATATAATTCTTCCTAAGCGAAGTGTAACATATTGACATTTCGCATGCACAAAATGTAAACATAAATATATCTTGGACAGTACAAAGAAAACAGAATTCTCTATATTCATTGTTCGCTTGTCACTTCAGAGATTGCCCATAATGAACAGTGTTCTCTGATGTCTGACAGTATAACACAGGCTCAACAACAGGTCAGAATTCTTTAGTTGAACCGCATTTTGCATTGGAAGCATGCAATGACATTACTGGTGAAAACTGCCAAATATGTAGTATTCTTCTGGGTAAGTTAGTACTGTAATGGACATTAAAGAATGAAAAACATAGTGATTTACGCAACAAAAAGGACAAAAGACTAAGCAAGTGGTAAGCTATGACAAGACTAGTTCTGAATATTAGACAAACACCTGGTTTTTGATGCAGGATAAAACAGATGCAACAACGCAAGTAAAAAAAGTAGAAAAAGGATAACCTAGGAGTCAACACCAAGGATTAGCAGGAGTTAGCCCAAGGCCATTAGAAATTTCCATGAGATTTTATTCATCAATCAAAATTTAAAACAATAATGATCCCTGAGTTCCTTAAATAGAGTTCCAAACTAATTATCCTAATGAGAAAAGAATATAATCAATTACAATAAACAATAAAAATTGATGCAACAACGCAAGTAAAAAAGTAGAAAAAGGATAACCTAGGAGTCAACACCAAGGATTAACAGGAGTTAGCCCAAGGCCATTAGAAATTTCCACGAGATTTTATTCATCAATCAAAATTTAAAACAATAATGATCCCTAAGTTCCTTAAATAGAGTTCCAAACTAATTATCCTAATGAGAAAAGAATATAATCAATTACAGTAAACAATAAAAATTGAAACCCCTAAATTAAATATGATTTTGGCCAAAATCAATGTTGATCCCTAAACTTTAGCCCATGATCATTTTTAGTCCCTAATGTGTCTAATTGAGTGTTGATGTGTCAGTTTTTAGTTTGTTCATGCCATCTAAGAGACTAAAATCGCTCATGAGCTATTGTATAGGGACCAATATTCCTAAGATTTATTTAATCAATTGGGCCAGCTGGTAGCAGGCCTTCCACCTTCAACATCTAGCCATGTGATTTGGGCCTAGATCTGGGGTCCACATCAGAGAATGTTCCAAATCCAGCAGAATTTCCAAAAAATCATAGGGTTAATACACTATAATACCAACATGACGGACACAACAAGATCAAAAATAGGAATAAGAAATTCTCACCAACCTTCCAAATCAAAAGATCTTCCATCTTTAAAGAATTTTCTGGCTAGTTCCACCTAAAAGAAAGTAAGATATCATTTGTTACACAAAAACTGACATGAAGTATTTAGAAAAACAAGGTTGTGCCAAAGATTACATTGATACTATTTAACAAGGTTTTATCCTAAGAAACGGCTTTGCAGGTTCATTAAGGTACATTATAGAATATCTGAAGAGAATGAAATGTAAGGTGAGGTGACAAGTTAGAGATATCGAAATTGATGTGGTTAGACGATGGTTGAGTGATCACACCGACTCATTTATACTATTTCCTCTACCATGACCAACCAAAGCTTAAAGTTGCAATCTTAGACATGGATCTAAATTTTGTGGCTTAGATCTAGGACCTGTTGCTCTGATACCACTTGAGGCACTGGGAAGAACTTAGGTCTAGTATGGAAGAAAGGTTTAAGAAAGAAATTCCACCATCAAATAAGATTAAAGCAAAGAAAATGATAGTAGGATTGAAGTTAAAACAATCAAATATAAATTTCTAGCCGAGCTCAAGAAACATTCAAATCTGAAATTTAAAGTTGATAAGAAAAGCTTGCCTACAATGACTCAAAAAAGGCTATTTATAATAGCCTTTGGGAAGCCTAAAATCCTAGACCTTCAACTTACATATAACAATTAAATCATAATTTTTCTGAGTTTATTAAGGAGCTTAATTTGATAGATTTACCACTGGAGAGAGGGAGTTATACTTGGTCTAGTGGTTCAAATCAGCCTTCCAAGTCTAGGATAGACAAAGCTTTGGTTTCTCATGATTGGGAGGACCACTACCTGGATGTGATCTAGCGGGTTTTACCTCGCCTTGTTTCAAACCACTTCCCTATTCTAGTGGAGGCAGGGGGGATAATGAGGGGGAAGAGTCCTTTTAGATTTGAGAATATGTGGCTAAAGATAGATGGGTTAAAGATAGGGTTCATTCTTGGTGGAATTAATATTCTTTCTCAAGTACTCCTAGTTATGTGCTTGCCAAGAAGTTGAAGGCTCTGAAAGGAGACATTGTTCAGTGGAATCGTAGCTAGTTTGGAAATGTAAGTCATCATGAGAAAGAATTATTGGAGGCCTTGAAATTACTAGATGCTAAGGAAGGAGAATTTGGCCTCTCTGAAATGGAGATAAGTGAGAGGGTTGTGGTGAGCTCTCAAATAGAGAACCTTCTTTCTTTGGAAGAAATTTCATGGAGACAAAAATCAAGGATGCTTTTTTGCATTAAGGAAGGAGACAAAAATACTAAATTCTTCCACAAGGTGGCTAATTCTCGGAGAAGGTATAATCATCTCAATATGTTGGAGGTGAATGGGGTTATTTATGAGGAAGAATCAAAGGTGGTAGACCAAGTAGTACTTTTTTATAAAAA
The DNA here is from genome assembly GCA_033629205.1 of Lithocarpus polystachyus. Classification (NCBI taxonomy): domain Eukaryota; kingdom Viridiplantae; phylum Streptophyta; class Magnoliopsida; order Fagales; family Fagaceae; genus Lithocarpus; species Lithocarpus polystachyus. The sequence continues at coordinate 56,009,170 of CM066162.1, read as the reverse complement.
TCTGTTGTGGGGGAGGAACGAATCCAATCCCGCAAGTAGTTTGTCCGCTTAGGGGCCGAAAGACCCGCACAGCTTTGTTCTTTGCAAGCGACATGAGCAGTTTTCGAGACTTGCTCCCATATCGAAAAAAGATGCACCTTACACATACCTTATAAGCCTTAGCCGAAGGCAAGAGTACCACTACAGGCAACAATCGGCAAGGTAGAGGGTTTGATTTTGTTAACTAGTGCATTATGTGTCAGTGTAATGGGGAGATGGTGGATCATCTGCTACTTCATTGTGGAAAGGCCTATCAGTTGTGGAGTTTGGTTTTTAGATCTTTTGGGATTTCATGGGTTTTGCCAAGATCGATTGCAGATACTCTCTTTGGTTGGTGGAATTGGTTTAGAAAGCTCTCATTTACATTTGGAATTTAGTTCCATTGTGCTTAATGTGGTGTATTTGGAGGGATCGAAATTGGCAAACGTTTGAGGACATGGAAAGCTCCGACGACCAGCTGCTTGCTTCTTTCAGTAGCTCCCTTTTTGACTGGTTTAGGACTTGGAGACTCACTTCTAGTGATTCTCTCCCTATTTTCCTTAGTTCTATCCTTTGTAATTAGTATTTCCTTTGTTTTTTTTATTATTCTCTTTCTGTAATCTTTGATCTGCCTTATGCCGTTTTGCATGAGGTAGTTTTTTTAATATACATCTTTATTACTTATAAAAAAAAAAAAAAAAATTAATTAAATCATAACCATCCAACTCATTAAAAGTCACATGAACTTTTAAAATACTAAAGTACGAAGAAATTCAGAAGGAGAGTTTTGGGGGATTTCAATATTCAAATAAACATCCTATTAATAGACGCCCCTTGCGTGGCACTTCTGCCAAATGGACCCAGGCCCACTTCTTCTTGAAAATTACTGTTGCTTTAGATGGGAATACTCACCATAAGGTCCACTGGAGTCATTTTGTCAAACCAAAAGAAGCTAAGTTGGGCCCTGTTGTATTAGAGCCCGGGTTGACTACTGATCAAGCTTAGGGGCCTAAACCCACTAAAGCCCAGAACAAGTTCATTAAAAATATGTTAAGGTTGACTGAAAGAAGTTCATGGGAGGTGGGCAAAGGATCAGGGTCAAATGTTTCAGCCGAGAAGATTCCAAAGTTGTCTTTGAGCACCGGTGAGTTGGATGGGGACCTCCCAAGGACCAATGGATGCGTGGATGAGATTGTGACCCACGCTTCTTTAGCGGGAACCCAGACTAGTGAAGGATCGGACCCCCATGGCTCAGCCGAGAAGCCACTGATGGGTTTCCGAGTACCGGCGAGATGGGTGATGTCCTTACAAGGTCCAATGGGTGCAATGGTAAGGTTGGGGCTATCGGTGGTCTTCCAGTGGACCCTGAATCAAGCGAGGCTGAGGTGGGTTGTATGGGCTTTAGTGTGATGGTCGCCAATGATCCAGCAGAGGACTTCCCAAACTCCGGGCCTGTCCTTAACTTCAAAGGGCAACCTGTCAATGCCAAACCCTTTACTTCCCCGCCTCTATTGGCTGCTAGATTTTCTGATACGTTCCGCCACCACCAGATGCTGGGTAAAAAGTGTTTCTCTCCCCTTACTGAGCTGGGTTTTGATTCTAAGGATGAGGAAATCTTGCTACTGGACTGGGTCAACCCCACGGGGTCAGGTAAGGATGAGGATGGTGGGACTGATTTGGATTTTGTGCCTCTGGCTAAGTGGGATCCTCAAGGGGGTATGGAATTAGTATCAAAGGAGGCTGGAATGTATGATTTTCTTGTGGGGGAGGACTTGGAACCTTCAGTGTGGGTAAAGAGGAAGGTTAAAGGCTTTAGTAAATTTGTGCGTTTTCCTATTGATGCATGCAAGCAGCAGTGCATTGCCTTATTCCAAAAGCTTGAGAAAGTGTGGGAAAAACAAGTCATGGTAGGTAGTTTGCGCCGCAATGCATCTTCATCAAAAAGAGGAATAAGGGAATTGAGGAATTTAGTCTCTTCTGTTAACTATGAGGGGCAATCTGGTCGACAAAACAGAGAGATTGAGAATTTCTGTGGGGTGGGCTCAGTTAGTTGTCCATGAATCTGAAACTCTTATCTTGGAATGTGAGAGGATTAAACAATCCTCAAAAGAGGGATACGGTGAAGAATTTACTCAAGGAGTGGAAGTGTGATGTAGTGTGTTTCCAAGAAATCAAGTTGGATTCCGTCAATTCTGCTATTGTGAAAAGTCTTTGGAGTAGCCCTTTTGTTGATTGAGAGGCTTTGGATGCTATTCATACAGCAGCGGGGGTTATTCTAGCTTGGGATACTAGGGTGTATAAAAAAATAGATTGATTGGTTGGATGCTTTTCTATTTCCGTTTTGTTAAAGGGTGTGTTAGACGGTTTTGCTTGGTTATGTACAGGGGTGTATGTTCCGAATGCTGATGGTCTTAGGGATGCTTTGTGGACTGAACTTGATAGTGTGAGAGGGAGGTGGAGTGCTGCTTGGTGTCTTTTTGGTGATTTTAATATCATCGAATATCCAGCAGAGCGCCTTGGTTGTTCTTCTTTCAGTCCAGCCATGTTCAAATTCTCGGACTTTATTGAGAGGAATTTATTGATTGATACACCTTTGGTGGGAGGTGAGTATACATGGTTCCGTGACTCAGAGAACCCTTCTATGTCTAGAATTGATAGAGTGCTGGTATCCGCTAATTGGGAGGATCATTTTTTGGATGTGACTCAAAGGCCTCTTCCTAGGGTGATTTCAGACCACTGTCCTCTTCTTGTGGAGCCAGGGGGAATGTCAAGGGGAAAGACTTCTTTTAAATTTGAGAATATGTGGCTTAAGGTGGAGGGTTTTGTGGATCTTGTGAGAGGTTGGTGGAACAAATACCATTTTGTGGGGCCCCCTAGTTATATTCTAGCTTGTAAATTGAAGGCTCTTAAGGGAGACTTGAAGCATTGGAATAAACATATTTTTGGGGATGTGGCTTTTAAGAAAAAATACTTGCTGTCTAAGCTTCTGGACCTAGATTTGAGAGAAGGGATGCAAACTTTGTCACCGACAGATGGTGCAAGAAGGGCTGAAATAAAGGCTAATATTGAGTATTTAGCTTCTTTGGAGGAGATTTCTTGGAGGCAGAAATCGAAGGCTTTGTACTTAAAAGAAGGGGATAATAATATTGGATTTTTTAATAAACTTGCTAATTCTCATAGACGAACAAATACTATGAGAGGTGTGGAGGTTGAGGGCATTTTGTACGAGGATGAGGCTGCAATTTAGGATCAAGCGGTGGGTTTTTAGAAGTCCTTGTATCAGGAGACCGAATCTTGGAGGCACATTATTGATGGGTTAGATTTTGCAAATCTGGATGAAACTGATCGGATTGCTTTAGAAAGGGAGTTTGAGAAGGAGGAGATCATTGTAGCCCTACGGGAGGCTAAGGGTGATAAGACTCCCGGCCCAGATGGCTTTATTATGGCTTTCTTTCAAAAATGCTGGTGTGTTCTTGAGGAGATCTTGGCTTTTTTTGCAGATTTCCACAAAGAATGTATCTTTGAAAAATCACTCGATGCCACCTTTCTGTGTTTGATTCCCAAGAAGCTTAGTGCAGTCAATATTAGAGATTTTAACCCAATCAACCTGGTGGGTAGTTTGTACAAGCTACTTTCAAAGGTTTTGGCACATAGACTTCGTTGTGTTTTGGATAAACTTATTTCCAACTCCCAAAATTCTTTTGTTGGGGGAAGACAGATACTTGACTCTGTTCTTATTGCAAATAAATGCTTGGATATTAGATTGAAGAATGGTATTCCGAGTGTGATTATTAAATTGGACATTGAGAAGGCTTATGATCATGTGAGTTGGAGTACCTTATAACCTTATGGAGAGGATGGGTTTTGGGGAGAAGTGGGGAAGATGGATGAAGATGTGTACTTCTACTGCTCTTTTTTCAGTGCTTATTAATGGGTCTCCAGTTGGTTTCTTTGACAGCTCTCGTGTTCTTCGCCAAGAGGATCCCTTATCTCCACTCCTACTCTTATTGGTAATGGAGGTATTGAGTAGGTTGTTGAAAAGGACAGAAGATGGAGGCTTTCTTAGCAGATTCCAAGCAAATCCCAACACTCGTGGAGGCTTGCATATCTCTCATCTTTTGTTTGCTGATGATACTATTCTCTTTTGTGATGCATCCAAGGAACAATTACTACATATTCGTATGGTTCTAATTTTCTTTGAAGCTATCACAGGACTGAAAGTAAATGTTGGTAATAGTGAGATTGTGCCGGTTGGTGAGGTCTTGGATGCCTTAGCTCGTGATTTATGTTGTAAGGTAGGCTGTTTACCCATGTCTTATTTGGGGATGCCCTTGGAGGCACATTATAAGGATTCCTCAATTTGCAACCCTATCACATTGAAAGGATGGAAAAAAAGCTTGCAGGTTGGAAGTAGATATATTTGTTAAAAGAAGGTAGACTTACTTTATTGAAGAGTACTTTATCAAGTCTCCCTACTTATTATTTATCTCTGTTCACTATTCCACAACATGTGGCGGACAGATTGGAGAAAATTCAAAGGAATTTCCTTTGGGGGAGATCTAATGATGTCTTTAAATTCTCACTTGTTGCTTGGAAGAAAGTTGTGTGGCCAGTGGAATCTGGTGGCTTGGGGATCTGGAAAATTAGGCTATTTAACCAAGCTTTGCTTGGGAAGTGGCTCTGGCGATTTGGGAATGAGGTCACACGTTTATGGAGGCAGCTGATAGCTTCCAAATATGGGGAGGCCAGTGGGAGATGGTGTACTAGAGTTGTTAGAGGGGCACATGGATGTGGTATGTGGAAGAACATTAGGAAGGGGGCTGAGAGTTTGGTCATGTGTTGTATGCGGCGGGTGAGGGTTTCCGTATCAGATTCTAGTATGACCCTTGGAGTAGCCCTACTACCTTGAAAGATTTATATCAATCACTGTTTGCTATTGCTGTGAAAAAGGAAGCTAGGATTTCTGAAATGGTTAATTATGCTCCGAATGGGGGTGGTAGAAGCTGGAACTTACGTTTCCGTCATGCATTTCTAGATTGGGAGATAGGGATCTTTTATGACTTCTTTGCGTATATCTCCTCCAAGTTACCTATGGGGGGGTGATGATACCATGATATGGCAATTGAATCGTAGTGGTATTTTTGGTGTGCACTCTTTCTACACTTCATTGCTAGCAGCCCCGTTGGTGTCTTTTCCTTGAAAGAGCATTTGGTGTGTTAAGATACCTAGAATGGTGGCTTTCTTCTTATGGACAGCTGTTAGGGGTGGGCTTCTTACTATAGACAACCTTGTTAAGAAGAAGTTATGGTGCGGACACCACACGATAGCATATTGTGGAGATCATCTTTATCATTTATGTTATCTTTATTTGGGTTTATCTTTAGTATTGGATTAGTATTTGAGATTGTTAGGATTATCGTATTAGTATTTGAGTTTGTTTAGGATTTGTTTTGAGAGTTTATCTTTATCTTTGTGATTCCTGGAAGCTGTATATAAAGCTCCAGATGGTTCCTTTTGTACGTTACAGACTATTATTATTATTATTGAGATTATTTCATTGATTTGTTTGGTGGAGATTCCAAACACCTTGGGTGGGAAGCCTAAGGTTCTTCAGTAGGACTAATCTAGGTGGGAAGCCTAGGTTGTCCTGCATCAAGTTACCTCTTGTGAACTGGTGCTACCTTTGTCGATGTGAAGAGGAAACTGTGGATCATTTATTGATCCACTGCAAGTATGCTTATACCTTGTGGAGTGGAGTCCTTCGTTTGTTTGGGGTTTAGTGGGTGATGCCGAAGAATGTTGTTTCTCTTCTTAATGCATGGTGGAATTGGTTGGGGAGTCACACTTCAAAAGTGTGGAATATGGCTCCAACGTATCTTATGTGGTTAATTTGGAAGGAGCGCAATGCCTGTATGATGAGAATCAACAAGCTTTCAAGGATCCATTGCAAGTTCCAGTTGGGCCTATTACTAGAGCAAGATCTAAGAAGATCAAAGAAGCACTTAATGGGCTGATTCAAGGGATTTGGGCTGATTCACATTCCAAGCTAGACTCAAAGGAAGAAAGGCATAATAAATTTAATCCAAGCTATTGAGGGCTGATCTGACTTAATTAGGCGCTATTTATGGCATGGAATTATGGCTGATTGACTTTCCAGCTCTAAATCAGTTAATAGATATTTTTCCTAATTTAGATTTTCTAATTTTGGACCAGATCTACCTTAATTTTAGGCTTTTATTATTGAGAACGTTTTTTAGGGTTTTTCCTATTTTAGATCTGCTATTTTCAGACCAAATCAGCTTTTAATTAGGGTTTTATTATTTAGTACGTTTTTTATATTTTCTACATTCAGTCATGCCTTATAAATAGCATACACTCATTGTAATAGAGGGGATTATTGAATAAAAATCAGAAAAAAGGTGAGGCTTTACTCTTCTCTTTGATTCTTCAAGAACTGTGAACTTATTAAGGATTCTTCTTTGTGGCGTTCAAACTTTCTACCTTTGGTTCGTGATTCCTTATTAATCATTGGGTCAAGGTTCTTTTACTTATACCTTTGGTTCGCGTTTCTCTTATAAACGTTGGGTCTGGGTTTCTATCAAATCTGAATTTTAGCTTTCTTGGGCAATATTCCAATATTGTTTGTTGAGTCTCAAAGCGAGTCGATTGAGGTTCGCATCACTGTACTTTTAAGGAAACTGAGAGACTTGTAGAATGTGTGAAGTCTTTGCTCCTTAGGACTTTGTTTGAGTGGTCTCGGATTTGGGGGTTTACACATTGTCATTCTTTGTCTGACTTACTTAATTCTGTCAGTCTTTCTTTTTGATTGGTTTGTATTCTTTTCAGTGCATTGAGTTTACTATCGTAAATTCATTGTGCTTTTATTATCTATAAAGCTGTTATTACCTATCAAAAAAAAAAAAAAACAACATAGAAAAATAAAAGACTAGACTTATGACAAGTATGAGCGAGACAAACTGATGTAGGACAAGGGAAACAAGGTTTAATAGGCAAAATCTGATTTAGAACTGTTGGGTCTGGTAGCACTTGGGCTTTGAGGCTTTAAGGGTTTAGGTCTGGTAACACTTAACACCAAATGGTTGGAAATACACATTTGACAAATTCCCACCACAAGCACTTGTAGACAAATTCCCTAATTGTTTTTGGTGTTGGTTTGGTAACAAAGCCAAAATCTTATAACAAGATCTATAATGAAATTTTCTCCACTCACCGCTTGCTGAAATTTCTTAATCAAGATGGTGATCACCAATGTGGAACTAAATTTAAGATTCTAGGGTTTTTCTCAAGATTTTCAAGGAAGAAGAAAACTTTGCTACAATTCAATGAGAGAGTGTGCCCAATAGCAGCAAAGTTGGAAAAACTTTACATTATGAACGAAACTTTGCATAATCTGTCAGTAGCTATTTTGGTAAATTATCCTAATACAACTGCAGTTTATCAATCACTTATATATTATATGTTGAACCCATGTTTATCCTTGCTTTCATCATTGCACCCAATGCCCCTTCAAAATCTGATGAGTGTGGCCCTGCCAATTTTCAGCCATAGCAACCTCAATTGGATGTGGTTCAATGCATCAAGGTGTTGCAATAAAGAGAGAAATTCAGGCTTATTATAATTCACCACATGTGATTTCAAGAACAACCAAAACAATGCATTACAAGGACAACGGAGACCACAAAGGAGCAAGGTGAGAATAAGGCTGATCATGGAAAAGTTAAGCCCAAAAAAGATATTTATGTTATTGTTATGGATCAATTCAAGAAGGATTTTAAGCTGACAAGTCTTCCAAGCATTGATTTTATCATTCCACTAGAATTTAATACTATGGCAGGAAAGAAAAATTCATTATCCTTAAAACAGTTTTGTATTCAAAGTCTTCAAGGATTTTTTTTATTATTAGTAAGTTATTGGGTCTTGACCCTATGACCTCATCCTACACCAAAGTCCCTTACACTTCAATGCTTTCCTTTTCTTTTTCTTTTTTTTTTAACTAGTAAGTTATTGGGTCTTGAACCTTTGATCCCATCCTCCACTTAGCACTTGTAAGGGGAGGAGGTGCCGGTTAAGCTAGAGCTCATTGGCTTCTTATACTCCAATGCTTTAAAATCCACGGCCAAGTTTTTTCCCACTAAGGGAGAGTGATGCAGCCATGGAATCTATTCAAAACTTATTTTATGGGCCCACATGTGAAGTCCAATTGAAGTAAAACATTTTTTTAGTTTGGGTTTTTGTTCAAAGTGAATTTTGTATTCATGAGAAAAAATTGTAATTCTTACAATCCCCGCAAATTAAGGGTAGGTATTTTTGGTAGTTTAGTTAAGTCTAGAATTTTCAAGGAGCCTAAGTTAGTCTTTTATTAGGTATTACCTTATTAGTTTTAGTTTACTAGCTAAACTTGGAGTCCAAATATTACCAGACAAGAATTAATCCTACATATATTTGTGCTCAATTTACTTAAAGAATAGATAGAATTTATTTATAAAAATATTGAGTGTTTGTGTTGTATTGTATTGTATTGTATCTGTTTATTGTTCTGAGTGTTCACCGTCATGAACATTATGTTCAATTTTTCAATAAAAGTCTTATTACCTATCAAAAAAAATATTGAGTGTTTGAGTAGTGCATGTTGGCCTTCATGCATTCTTTTCTCCCTTTCTCTTATGACTTTTCTTCATCTCTTTCCTGTGCTATTGTTCCTATATACTGTTCATAAAGACCCTGAACACCATATATTTCTCGTTTTTCCTTCTTCCTTACAACCTCAAACCAAAGCTTTCCTCTTACCTATCAAACCCTAAAGTTTAGGTACTTTCTTTATCATATAGCCATTTAAAATTTAGAAAAAAAAAACAAAACAAAAAAAAACAAAACAAAACAAAAAAAACAAAACAAAACAAAATGACCTTAAGGTCAACTGGCACTTCTGGGTGTTCTAACGGAGATTTCTAGGGTTAGAATCCTCATTCCCCCACCTAAGATGTATCCCAAAAAAAAAAACCTCATTAAAATCCTAGCCAATTTTGAGCCCTAGTCCTTGCTTCTACAACTCTAAACCCTAAATTAGCAAAACTTCTAAACCTTAACCCACCCAGGCAAACGTTGACCAATTTCCCAAATTTTCCTACTTCATACTTTCCCCATAAATTGCTATATATCATAACTTTTTAATGATATACAGCAGACCCTAACTTCAATTAAACAAAAACAAACAAAAGTAAACATTAAAAAGTTAAAAGTAAAAAATAAAAATAATCAAAGAGATTCCAAGAATCCAAAGAAACAAAATAAATTCTTTCATTTCTTTTTAACACTTTGTTGAGGCACTCAAGGCCTAATTGCACACTCAAATTTATGCTAGCCGTCATTTTAATGTTTGAAATTGATGAGATAGTGCAAAGTAATTTATGCTACGAGTGGATATTTTAGGCAGTAAAGATTTTAAAGACATACTTTTCAATACCAGTCATTAGTTCCAACCATACCTCATCAATCATCCCCTTCTCAAACTCAATCCATGCAGTTGGGTGCTTGCATTCTAATAATTCCTTCATCGGCATCCTGAGCATAAAATCTGAATTTGAGTATCTTGGTATAAAATAAATTACAGAATATTAAGAATCAAGCAAAGTCTGAATTATCATAGAAATTTTTGTCTTTCTAACTTCAGTTAGAATGTGAAAGCAATTATATGTCAAACCTTGATTATTAAAATTCATCTTATAAGCCCATGAATACTATTAACATCTTAACTCATTAAATGGGTCATAGTAGAACATGTGACAGTGACATCCACTGAGTTTTAAATAACTAAGAGATAAATGATAACAAAAATCAAATCTTCCAAAACTATCTAGAAATGTAACTAATAGAATAAGAGTCTAAGAGATACCGTAATTCCTTTAGAGAGAAAGAACTACATGCACTTTTAAAGGGTTTGAGTCACTGGTTGTAAGGATAAGCTTTTGTTTTCAAGATCTCTATATGATAGGACAGGAAGGAGCCTTCCAGTTCACTCTCTTTTCTTAACTCATTGGGGTTTTTAGATCTTTTGAATTATAGGTGTTAATTTTAATTCTCAGGTGTTTCTTTCATACACATCCCTTGTATTAATGTTGCACCCCTTTCTGCACTTTAATGATTGAATTTCTTATCAATAAAGCATTTAATCTTAGGTGGAGTTCAACCAAATATTAATCAGAAAGAATACTGTCGCACTACTTTAATTCTCGTACAGGAAAAACTGTAAGTGCAAGCAGGAAAGTTAAAATAGCACTTCTTCGGTATTCCAACTAGCAAAAGTAGCATCAAGATATCTGCTCTAAGCCTCTAACATTTTCTTGCCAGATCATAATTAGCATCAAGATATCTGCCCTATCAAATTCTTGCCAGATAAATATCCTGGACCTACGCCAAGGTACGCAAATATCACAGAAAAGAATATGATACATTTTTTTTTAATGGCAGAAAAAAATATGATACAATCAAATGTTGCAGAACCAGATATGATACAATGAGGCATGCAATCGAAAGAAAAAAGACACATGAAACTGGTTACTACTATTAATTCTCAAGGTAAACTCCTTCATTCCAAATTAAAGATCAACCTTCCTCTTAAAAGTCAAAACATCCCTGTCTCATATAAATTCACAATTATACTTGCATTAATACAGGTGCTGAAGGGCTTGTAAGAACCGGCTTTTCCTTTACATCAAGCAATCTTGTTTGGAAAAGAGTCACCGACTTGATGAAACAAATGCAAAGAGTCTGATGTTAAGAAAAATAATATGTCCTGGCAAGCAGGAAGCATAGTAAGTGGAAATTTTCAACATAATCTATTTTTCATTAAAGTCAAAACAACCAAAAGTTAATGCAATATCTACCATGATACCCAAATGTGCAGTGAAGAATTAGAAACAAAGCATCTAGCTTACAAAATAACTTAAACTTCAAAAGATTTAACTGTTAGTGGCACCCACAACAATTTTTGTTGTTAATTTGCTTCAACATTTTCATTTCACAATAATAATAGAAGTATCATTAGTTTAAAGGAAAGAATGTGAATCCTGTGTTCTATGAAGCCAACTGGGGTGGCTTTAGGACGCCTATATGAGCTGCCAAAGTTGCTAGTGTCTACAAAAAGGGCCCTTTTACTAGTTTGTGCTCAAGGTGCCAATTATATCAAGGCAAAGAATTTGTGCCAATTCCATAAACTGCTCTTCATTTAGCTTCTCTTCTTCTCTTGTTCTATTATTCTCTTTAGAGAACCTTTTGGTAATATCTATCAGCCACCAGCCTCACAATGTTGGTTTTGAACAACCATATGTGTCGACATCATTGCAAGACAATGAGCATCACAAAATGTGGAAAATCACTAAAGTCACAGTTCCATATCCATTATGACACAAGTCTAAAGTGTTACATGTGTGTGAATTTTGGAATTCTTCATAAACTTCTAATAAAGTTTCTTTCATTCACCATATAGCATATATTACATTATATAATATAACTATTGGTGTCATCCATTTGGAGGAATTCTAATCCTATATCCTAGCAAAAGAAAAAAGGACTTCATTTTTTTTTTTTTAATAATTCGATTGTACAATAAGGGTGGGGGGATTTGTACATAATTCTCCTAATATAGAAGAGCAGGCTCTCCAAGAAGAAGACCCTTTTGATCAGAAACAAAGACCATCCAGTTGAGTAAGTCATTCAGATTTCTCAACCCCACAAAACAATGAAAATTATACAAAACACAATTTGAGCAAACCAAATTGAAACAAAAAAAAATACCCATCTCAAAAGAACTGAAAAACAAAACAAAACAAAACAAAACAACAAAAAAAAAACAAAAAAAAAAAAAAACAAAAACAAAAGAGCAAGAAAAATATGAGTACCCGAAGAAGGCAGGGACTTCATGGTAAAAAGGGTCGCGAACAATGGTGTCCATTATGTCAAAAAGCAATATGGGGAGCTTTCTATTGGTATCTTGGGCTGCTGCTGAGACAGTGAAAAAGGCATTGGTATTGGTTTTGAGATTTATTAAGGACATTTTCATTGGTTTTTGGTATGGATATGAGCATGATGAGACTGAAGTTCGTTTTAGAGGAAACCACATGGTTGTTGGATGTGGTACTTTCATTGTGAGAGCCATTATCATGAAATGGGTCATACGGGTTTGGGTTTGTTCGTTGTTAATCTATAATTCTATATATAAAGTCCAAAGCCACCGGCCTTGTTCGTGGATTGGTTGTTGTTTAACAATAGTATTTTTTCCCTTGCAAATTAATACTAGTTGGTATTTTTTTTTTTTTAATATAGAAAAATACTCATTGGTGCTTGGTATTGGGTTACCCGTGTAATATATGTTAAGGTGTGTGCCCTAAAATCTAATTTATTGGCACGTTATAAATAATTAAACTATTTAATTATATGAAACTATTTATAAATTGATTAATGAGACATTATCATAGTCTTTGAGATGCATTGTATGTGATTTATGTGCTTTAATTACAAAAGATATAAATCATAAGTTCCTTATAAACTCAAAATATAGTTCATAGTCGTTGATGAAATTGGGCGTTTCATCTGCGAAAACTATAATGCATTAACTAAGATGGTTTATCTTGATCATAGAAGTGGAGACTTCTAGTTAATGTGTTGATATGACTTAAGTGTGTAAGACATATTGAACTGAACCGCTATAAGATTAATTATTCAATTAACAATTGTCACTTGAATAATTAATCTCACGACTTCTAATTTCATAGATTCTCAATCCTAAGAGAATAGTGAATCTGATTATGAAATGTAGGTTACTTTGATATATCAGAAGTGAGATCTAGTTTAACGGTCAAAACCTTAATATGTTAGATAACCACACATAGTGTTAAGGGAACACATTTTCTCAAGATGGAATCTATAATCTCTTTCTATAGAGACACTAAATATCTCCTTGAGATAAGTTTAATGTGAATTGCTTATTCAGAGCTAGCCACTTTAGTATAGAGTTACTAAAGTTTATATTTATGAAATTAGATTTCATAAATATGAATAACAAAAAGATTAAATTAGGTACTCAAGGAATAAAATAGTTGTTTACAAAGTGACAGTTTATTATGACTTTGTTTAGTATGGATATTTCATGGAGGGGTTAAATGATATCATATTAGAGTCTTGGAAATAATTTATTAATAAGGCTTAGAGCGCAAATATATTTCCATAGTGGTACTTGTTATATAATTAATGGTAACTTTGAGTTTGTCAAGAGTTGACAGATAAGTCTGAGGCCCATTGGAGTTAGAGCCTTATTAGTCCCTTTGGTCCCATCTCAAGCCACACACTTAAGCCCAATTGAGTTGCCCAAAGAGGCTAATTTAATTAGATAATCAGTTATTTATTTAATAAGAGTTATTAAATAAAGTAACCACCAAAGCAATTAAAACATACGTATGATTAAAAGGAAGAGAAAACTATTTTTCTCTACAGAATCTTGGAAATATACTTTTTCAAAAGAAAATTAACGTACTCAAAAACTGATTAAGAGACCACTCATCTTGGGCACCATGTGGAATTGGGATGAAAATTGAAGGTATTCTCAAGTTTTTTTTTTTTTTTTTTGAATTTCACTGCATCAAGGTAGGCTTTTTTTTTCTTTGTTCTAAATTTCAAGGTTACATATTATCTATCATGAATGGAGTAAATTCTTGTGTTTCTTCCGCTGTGGGTTTTGTATGAGATTCAAAACCAGTTTTCCAACAATTGGTATCAGAGCCAAGTTCATGATATCATGCTTGTATAACATGTGATTGAGTTTTAGAATTAAAGAAAACCATTTTCTTGATGTTTCAAAATTCTGCAATAATTTTTTTGCATAATTTTGTTTTAGATTTATTATGCAATAAATCCTACGTGAATTGATTAATATATGCCAAGTATATAAGTCATACATATTGGTTCGTATTATCAATGGTGACGTGTCATGATTATGCATCAAGTTATGGTTCCGTGTCATGGTTTTTAATATTCATGCTTTTATGGTGCTGTATTCATGGAGTTCGTATGCATTAAGGATTCAAGTACTTTATTTCATATTGAATCAATATATACACACACACACACTGATAACGTGGAATCCGTATGTCATAAGGATTGAAGTACCTTAAATCTATTGAATCTGTTTATCTATATATATAACTAGTCGCTAACCCGTGCGATGTACGGGATAATTAAATAAAAATTAAAAGTACTTATTTTACTTAAAGGTTTATGACTTAACTTTTAAAAATGTATAACTTGAAAGTGAATGAAAATAAGTTGTTTTTTGTTCAATATAATGATTTAGAAAAATTCTTTTTCTTTCATACACATTCCGACGTGTACTATTCTATGGTGATGACTTCACATAATACTCAACTGCAATTAAATCTACTATCTACTACCAATCTAATCTATGTTATTTTGATAGTAAATCAAAAAATTGTATTCTCATATTCTTAGAGCTTGCCACATTATTATTAATATTTATACATGATATAAAACCAAATATTTTTACTTTTTGAGAGACTTACGTTAGAACTAGGATTAAAAAAATAATTATATATTTTTTTAATTAGACCTCACGTTCGATTTTTTTTTTTTTTAAAGAGGACTCACTTTAGATTTAAAAAAAAAAAAAGACTCACATAAAAAAAAAAAAAAAAAAACTTTAGGATTAAAGAAAAAAGAGAAAGACTCCTATTAGGACTCTCTTACTATTTAGTTTAAAAAATTAAAAAAAAATTTATAAATTAAAATGATGAGAAAAAAAGAGAAAGAGACTCCTGTTAGGACTCTCTCACTATTTAATTTTAAAAATTAATTTTTTTATATAAATTATAATGATGATGTGGAAAATTGTGGGAGTTTCAGAAGTTTCGGTTTTATATATATATATATATATATATATATATATATATATATATATATATAATAGGTAAAGAAGAGAGAAAATCCAATTAAATTTTCAATTAGAATTCAATTAATTTCTAATTTTATGCCACGTGTCTCATCTAATCTAAACTAGTGTGTAATCCCGTGCATATGCACGGATACATTTAAAAACAATCACAATTACATATATATATATATATATATATATATATATATATAATTTAGAATCTAATTAGATCTAAACTCTTTTGTTTTTGCATTCAATAATTTACTTGCCACAAAAATTAAAAAAATTGATAGAACACATGCGCAAAATTGAACTCCAATTAAAATTCAAATTAGAATCTAATTGAATTTAGACTCTATAATTTTTGCACCTAATAATTTACTTGACATACAGATTTAAAAATTAGATGAGACATACAACGCAAAATTAGACTCCAATTTAGAATTTAATTGGGATTTCTCTTAACTTTGGCTATTAATATATATATATATATATATATGACTTATAAACTTGAATTATTTTTAGTTATAGAAAAAAAAAAAAAGGCTCATAAATATAAAATCATTCAAAAATTTTTTTTTTTTTTATAGTTTACTTATATTGGACTCCTCGTTTTTTACACTAAATTAACTCATTTGACACAAAGATTAAAAAACTTAGATTAGATGAGACACATGATACAAAATTAAACTTTAATTGAAATCCAATTTTTACATTGAATTAACTCATTTGGCACAAATATTTAAAAACTTAAATTAGATGGGACACATGGCATAAAATTAGACTCTAATTTAATTCCAATTTGAAATCTAATTGGATTTTCTCTCTGCTTTACCTATTATTATATATATAGATTTTAGAATTTTGCGCCAAGTGAGTTAATTTAGGTAAAAATTGAATTTCAATTAGAGTTTAAATTTTTGTACCAAATTAGTTAATTTAATGTAAAAAACGAGGAGTCCGATATAATAAACCATAAAAAAAACATAATCATATATATAATATGTAATTGTGATTGTTTTTAAATTTATCCGTGCATATGCACGAAGTTACACACTAGTTATAGATAAAGATTGATATGATTTATATGTTATCAAGATTGAATCTTTATGTCAACAATTTGTTTCCTTGGCCATCTTATAAACATGTTTTTATTCCATTTGATCCGTTTGTGACCAAGCATTGGAATTAATATGCCATGATTTATAGTGACGGTGCGATGGTATATGTTATAGTGACAGTGCGAACTTTTAACATTAAATAGGATTCAAGGCCTAACTTCATGAATTGATTAATATATATATATATATATATATATATATATATATATATATTAATGTGCGGATTTACAAACTATGATATCAGTTCATGTCTATATATATTAAGATATGAATGATGAACGTGTATTGTTGCTTGCTTTGCATTATATATTTATAGTCAAACAATTTATGTTAATGCTAGAATTAAAGTATTTTTGTTTACTTGTTCAAATCCTATATTGAAATTTATTCCTAATGGGATTAGATTTTGTTTTCAAGGGTTTCTAGCATTATTAGGGTTATTGATCTTGATCTTGAAACCCTTAATGTTTGATCTATAGATCTTTATTTATAAAATCAAAAGGTGTTTTTTGATCATGTAAAACTAATTTGATTAGTGTTGATCAAGTGTTGAAACATAGATAAAGTGCAAAGCAATGTGTGGTAAGATTACACATTATTATAAATAAAGTGATTAATTTTATAGTCCTTAAAGTTAAGGATATTTATTAATCATTATTTAACTAAAAGGCCTAATGAAATTAAAATATATTAGTTAAATAGAACTCTTAGTCCTAATTAGTTTAGGACTAGTCTTTTAAGAAACATTCTAATGAGATTAGAATTGTTGTATGATTAAAAGTCCTTATTTTATTCTAATTACAATTGTTTAATGAGATAAAAGCCCTAATTAAAAGTTATATAGTTTCTAATGAGATTAGAATTCTTCATCAAGTAAAGTAAGGATAGAGTTCTATATAACTAATTTTTGATCCATTAGTGTATATGGAATCCTAAATAGTTTAGGACTTCCATTTTAGTTAGTGATTCTAATGAGTTAGAGTCTTTAACAAGTGCAAAGTTATAAATTGTGATGAGATCACAATATTCTAAAGAAAACCCAAACAACAAGTGAGAGTGTTGGATTTAAAATAACCCTTTTGTTAAGCTTATTGTAATGTGAGTAGGTACCTTGTCTTGGCCTTGAGCCTTGCATTCCATGCAGAGGGTATTTACTTCACGGATTACATAATTAAACTTCTTTGTGATTACGCGAATTTTCCTTACGCTATTGTGACGTAACTTAGTCAAATCACATTTAATTTAAACAATTAAACACATATGATGTGTAAGGTTAAAATTGTGATGAGATCACAATGATTTAGAGATAGTCCACTTGTTTTAAAATTTCTAGTGGGAGAGAGATTCAAGGGTTCTCACGGCCTCCATTGTCGGTTTATAGTAGTGTGATTAGGCACCTCATCTTGGCGTATATGTCTTGCTCCCTACAGAGGGTGTTTAATTCATGGTACTACAGGTTAAACTTCTTAATGATGGATGAAGTGTGTTTTTACATTGAGAACAACCACGCTACCGTGGAGTTACTTAGTGACTCACATAGAATCCAGGTAATGGTGTACACTAGACTAAGTGTAATGTTAACCTCCCAACAAAGCTGTGTCATTATTATTTAAAGGCTAAAGGAAGAACAGCAAATTATTTTTGTTTGGTAAGAGTTACTATGATAGCATTAATAATGAGAATAGTTCTCGCCTAATCATAGTGATTGATATGACCTCGCTACCGAGGAATATTAATTGCGGGATTGGATTGTTGTTGCACCTAATATAATATGGTTTTAGGGTTCCATATTATATGGTTATGGATGCAAAATATAATGTCCTTGTAATTATGTTCATAGTCTCAAATTAAAGTTGTCTTAATTTTTTGTTCTCTAGCTACTATTTTAATAAAAATCACATTGACTAAGAAACAATTTTGGCCATTGTGCTTAAATGAGCTGAAGTACATAAATATGTTTCTATTCAGCATTGTCATAATTTCCTATACACGATGAATTTTTTGAAGGTAGCTTAAGATATGATCATAGTCTTGTTGAAATACTAAAATGTTACATTGGCTTCTATCTCAATTGTGCTACAACATGAGATGCAAGAGTTAGCACTATGTTTAAACTTTATATTAGGTTTAAATGAGATGTTTGGTATGAATCATATTGAGTGCTAAGAAAGGCTTCAAGAGTTCCAATTCTATATCATTTTATGAAAATATTTTCATCTTCAAATGAATTGGAATTCTTGGATGTAGAGATTAATTGTTAATCTCATAGGGATATGATCCACAAGTCCTTGTTAGAATAATTTAATCAATTCAGATTGTTTTGAAAATAAATAAATTTTTTTTTATACTATTTGAGTTGATGAGTGAGTTTTGCGCAATAGAAAACATCCTAAAGCTAAGGCTAGGATCAATATGACTTTATTCAAATTCTAAGCCTTAACCAAAAGGTAAGGGTAAGAAGAAGAATGATAATACCAAACAGTTGGGCAAGCTAGTTGTCCTAGGAGTTGCCAAAAAGGAAATTATACTCAAAAGCATTGTCCATGATTGTAATCTAGATGGAAATTTACATGTTCTACTTTTAAAGAGAAAATTTCCATCTTTTAGTATTGTATGCTTTGGCAATTAAGTCTAAGTTTTATTAATCTAAATGATATTCTAGACTGGTGAAAAATGGACTTTTAGAACCATTGATTTTTTGTTATATTCACAATCTACGAATTCTATTTAGAGGATAATATAACCTAGGGCTCCTTTATTGTAAAGGAATATAGTTTCAATGACTTTTTTAAGTCAGTGCATACATGAAGGAGGAATAAGACTCTTTTAGAAATAGTAAAGTACATGATAAATATTTCTATTTGCTTATTTCTATTTGCTTATTTCTTTTGGAGATATACTCTAATTATTACTATACATTTTCTAAAATTGATTTCAAAAGTTTGTTCCTAGGACATGTGTCAAATTGTGGATTGGGTGAAAACCTAGTATATGATACTTCCACTTTTGAAGATGTCCAACACTTGTGCTAGAAAGGAAGTCTAACAAATTAGAATCAAAAGGTAGAAAAATGTGTGTTAATGTTGGTATCCAAAAGGAATTGCGGAAGATTATTTTAGTAGTCATAAAGATGACAACGTGTTTGTAAAGTACAAATACAAAGTTTCTAGATAATGACTATGTGAATAATCTTAAAGCTTTTATATTTGTTCTAGAAGAAAAATGTCGGAATTTTTTGTAAGACAACTATAAAATACATTTAGAAATGAGATGGTTGTATTAGGTACATCACAAGGCATTATTCTATATATATATATATATATAGCAAGTACTCCAGTACAATATCGTAATGGGAGGATTATCAGATTACCTAATAAATTCATACGTTTAGGATAAACTTGAGAAGTTATCCCACAAGAATATGAATTTAATCCTCAGTTCTATGTAGAGGCAATAGATGATATGAATATGTATTACCAGATCAAGGTTATGTGATTAGAATTAGATTCTATTTAAAGTCTAGAACTTGTAGAGGCACCTAATGGCATTAAGCCTATTGTTTTTAAATAGGTCTACGAGAAAATGAGATTGATAGATAAGAAGGTGTAAACCTTCAAAGTCAAGACTAATGGTGAAAAGATTTATTTAGAAAGAAATCGATCGATTATGAAAAGATCTTTTCATCAATAGTCATGTTTGACTCTATCTAGATTCTCTTATCCATTATATTTCATTTGGATGAAATATGGCAATGGATATCAAGAATGCTTCTCTTAGTGGCAATCTTGAGGAAGACATCTATATGATGTAACTGGACATCTATATGGACTAAAGCAAGCATCTAGATCATACAATATCATCTTTGATCAAGCAATCAAATTGTATGATTTTGATCAAGTAGTGAAATGCATTATATGTGTAAAAGCTATATAGAGTAATAAATCTCTTAATATATGTTGATGACATTCTAATCATTTAGAATGATGTATAGATATTGTCTTCAATAGAATATTTGTTGTCAAGACCAGTTTGATATAAAGTACTTGGGTTAGATTGGTCACATCCTAAGAGCTAAACTTTGATATGACTCAGAATTAAGATGTTAGGTCTATCTTAAACTGCTTAATAGATTAGATTCTAGCTAATTATAGCATGTGATACTTCAAAAAAGGATTCCTTCCTTTTAAGTTTGAAGTTCTTTTGTAAAGGACTATTGTCCTAAGACATATAAAAGAACGAGCATATGAAGACGGTTCCTTATACTATGTTAGTAGGAAGTCTCAGTTATGCTATACTATATGCTAGGTCAAGTATTTATTTTGCAGTGGGCATGGTAAGAAAATATCAATTAAATCTAGGATCACTTAATTTAGTGAGAGTAAAGCATATTCTCAAATATCTTAGGAGAATGAGGGATTATATGCTTATCCACCAAAGTGAGGATTTGATGGTTATTAGTTATACAAATACTGACTTGTAGTTTGATCGTGATTCATGAAGTTTGACTTCAAGATATGTGTTCACCCTATGTGGCAAAGATACACATTAAGCTTAAGTATGATTTCATTAGAGAGATACTAGAGCGTGGGATGTAGTAGTAGAAAAGATAATTTATACAATAAATTTGGCTAAAACTTCTTTCCAGACCTTGCCTTAGAGCAACTATGATTTACTCTAAAGGGAAATAAGTGTAAGATATATGCAAAATTGTCTTTGAGGGCAAGTGGGAGATTGTTAGGGTTTGTGCCCTAAAATCCAATTTATTAGCACGTTATAAATAATTTAATTGTTTAATTATATGAGACTAATTATAAATTAACTAATGGGACATTATTATAGTCATTGATGCATTGTATGTAATTTATGTGATTTAATTATAAAAGATATAAATTACAAATTCCTTGTAAACTCAAAATATAGTTCGTAGTTGGTGATGAAATTGGGCATTTTATCTGTGAAAAATATAATGCATTAACTAAGATGGTTTGTCTTGATCATGGAAGTGGAGACTTCTAGTTGATGTGTTGATATGTCTTATGTGTATAAGACATATTGAACTGGACCGTTGTGAGATTAATTATTCAAGTGATAGTCTGCTCCCAGTTCTCAACCAGTTCACAATTTTACATACATACTGCATAAAAGTATTTCCAGCATTATAAAACATATTTTTACAGACAAATGTGTAACAAAAAACCATTTTGTTTTCCCAAAAAAACCAAAACAGGAAAAAACCCGAAGTCCCACTAGTCCGTGGAAGATGGCAGAAAACAAAGGCAAAGGAAAAGCTCCTATTCAGGACTATTCCCAATTTACAAGGTTCCCAGAACAACCTTATGACTTTGAAATGCATGAAGGCGCTTCTTCAAACCCAGAAGCAGTATCCCTTCAGGAATATGCCACAGTGGCTCATTCCAGTGGAAATCCAGTAAATGATGTCTTAAAGTTTACCTTAGAGGAGAATTTAGCCAAAGACTCATATGGTATAAATTCAAATTTCCCATACCCCACCAAGACTATCCTGGATCTTCTCCAATCAGCCTTTATTTTAGATAATGATAATCTTTTCCAAAGAACCCTCAAGACCATGAAAAACCACATAGAAAACCTTGCGGCAAGGAATGATCATCTCACCAGTCTTCTCTCTGGCAAAGAGAAAATCCATTCAAAGGATAAGACTGTTCTTATGGGCACGTGTTTTGCTAGGTTAAGTCTTAAGACCCAAGCCTCAGTAAGAAGTGCATTTGCCAACTTACCAGGAGAATTACAAGTTCGTATTCTCGGAAGTAAGGCCATGTCCGAATCACTTAACCTATGGTTCAGACATTTCAGAGTTTTGGTTACCACTAGATATTATAATTCTGACAGTCCAGGTCCTGATCACACTGCTTTCCTAAATTATGAAGCTGAAAATGCAATGTCAACATCCAGGTGGGAAGCATATTTTGGAAGTAGTCTCAGGGTCTATGAAAGGGCAAAACACCCCTTTCCAGGATTATTAATTAACTACAGTGATCTCTTTGAAGATGAGGAAGAAGATAACTAGATGAACCCTCATTGGCTTTCACAAATGTTCGAGTATGGTTTTGTGAGGTTCATGAAATTAACCAGTCACAACCAAGTCAGCCAGCTTCCTGCAATCATCAAAGATACAGTCACCAGGGTTTCTAGTCCTTATGTTAACATCAGGTGCTGGAGCACTCTTCCAGATTGGGAACTAAATGAATGGGCAACCGTACAACCCTCACACCATCTCGTTCTCATCAATGGATACTCCCACCAAGGGCCCTGGTTACAAGGCAATACATTCCTTTCCTACAGGAATCCAAAGGCTCTATCTAACTGCTGGAGAAGTTTTTTCAGCAATGAGATCATTAAAGTTACCAGTGAGCTTTGGAAGAATTACCATTTTATTGGTAATACGGGAAGGATTTCAGTCTTCTCTGTAAGACCCTATTTTGAGTCCATTCCTAGAGTACCATGGACCACCGGTTATGATGACCCTAGACAATTCATGACTCCAGGGATAAACCCAGCCTATGAAGTACTGATTTATTGTGGTCTTTGTGAAAAGTTCACCACCTATCATGAGCATCCTTGCAATGATGATCCCCCATGGGAATCCCAAGATGGTGATGAAGACTACACATTTGATTGGTAGATTCTGGATAGCACCAGTCACTATTCAGAAAAGCAATTCCAAGACAAGTTATTATTCATCTACAGTACCAGTCACTATTGATGAACAGTAACCAGCACTCAGCCGACACTACAGACAAGGGACAGAAAACTATTCATGAATAGTAAAAAAGTCACTATTCATGAACAGTACCCGACAGAATCATTCAGAGTTACTATTTGCTTTCGGTGGAAAAGGTTTTCACCCCAGTAAAAGCATTTTACTCTCCGGACTTTCAACATCCAGTCAAGGAATCCGAGGCTCCCAGCTTCCTATAAGTACCAGCTCCCATTCCAATTGTAGGTAGGATCAAAAATTGCAAGAACCAATTTTGTAGTAACCCTCCCTTCTTTTTAAGATTGTATCCCAGTCTAGTTTTACATTTGTATTACTCCAGTCAGTTTTACACTTATAACCCAGTCTTCCGATCAGTTGTAACTCAGTAGTAACTTGCTCCCCTTTTAAAGTCATATTCTTGAAGGGATACTGCTTCTGGGTTTGAAGAAGCGCCTTCATGCATTTCAAAGTCACAAGGTTGTTCTGGGAACCTTGTAAATTGGGAATAGTCCTGAATAGGAGCTTTTCCTTTGCCCTTGTTTTCTGCCATCTTCCACGGACTAGTGGGACTTCGAGTTTTTTCCTGTTTTGGTTTTTCTGGGAAAACAAAATGGTTTTTTGTTACACATTTGTCTGTAAAAATATGTTTTATAATGCTGGAAATACTTTTATGCAGTATGTATGTAAAATTGTGAACTGGTTGAGAACTAGGAGCAGGATTCTTTGCCTGTTTCTTTTTTGAAGGGATAATGGTTAAATACCCGGGACTAGTTCCATGGTATTTAGGATTGATAAGGATTCCGCTTTGGACTTTGGATATGTCTAAATCTTGTCTAAGGGTTCTGTCCTTAGTTTTGGACCTGGTTTTGTTGAACTGGGCCAACTTCTGGGTTTTGATGATAGGATCCTCAATCTGTTCTATGAGATTAAGAATAGATTCCTTTTTGCTGAGGGTGCTAAGACTCTTGTTATGACAACAATTATTTTTGCAGGCTAAATCAATTCTGGGTTCACTGGAAGAACCGTATTCTTTGGATGGTTTAGAGGATGATGATGACTGGTAAATTTCATGCTCACTAGAACTACTGGTTGACTCATGTTCTATATGGTCAAGTTCTAGAAGTTTAAAAAGCTTGTCCTTGTTGGGTTGGTCACTGATTAGAGTGTTGATGAGTGTTTTTGCTTCTTCCTTGCACTCATTCCTAAAATGACCCTTTTTTCCACAATTAAAGAATTTTCCTGATGCTTTTGGGATTTTCTCGTATTTGCTTATGGGTTTGGATCTAGAAGGTTTTCTTTTATAATAATCGCCATCTTTGTGATTACTATATTCTTGCCTTCTGTAGGACTTCTTTTTCCTATATGGTTTCTCAGGGGGTTCTGGCCGCCTGTGTCTGTGTCTCTTGGAAGGGGCTACTGAGGGTAAGCCATACTGGGTACAAAAGGTTCCTAATTCATACTTGGC
Source organism: Lithocarpus polystachyus (assembly GCA_033629205.1). Taxonomy (NCBI): domain Eukaryota; kingdom Viridiplantae; phylum Streptophyta; class Magnoliopsida; order Fagales; family Fagaceae; genus Lithocarpus; species Lithocarpus polystachyus. The sequence continues at coordinate 55,984,871 of CM066162.1, read as the reverse complement.
TTTGCTTTTGTTGGCCTGGCTATGTATCTTGAAATCTCTGCACATTTTCATTCCTACACTCCTGATTGTGCTAGAGATGTCCCCATATGTTAAGCTATCATAATCAATTTCTCCAAGTGAGTTGCAAAGTGTTTCTTTCACTTTCTCACCAAAAAATTTGGGTAGACCATTGATAAATTTTTCTTTCCAGAATGGGGAGTTACAATCACTTCGATTCATAACCCTGGGGGTGAACACATCTTCATACCATCTGTAATCTCCTAGGGTTTTGCATCTAAGGTTACTCAGCTGGTCGTATATCCTAGATGTGATGTTACTAGGTTTTCCTACAAAATGGTTTATGATTGTATAGATCAAGGTATTGACCCCATCAGGAATGCCTCTTCTTGGTGGTTCTTGAAAGATGGGGATACCTTCCTCATCTCTTTGGATAGCAACCTTAATGTCTTCTTTGGATCCTTCAGTGAGACAATTGTTCCACCATTGGAGCAACTTTCCTGTGAAGCCTAAGACTATAAGGTCAATGACTTTTGGGTGGGTTTTTCCTTCATTAAGGTAATTGTTAGCGACCATCGCTATGTGCTGGATTTTATTCAAAATTTCTTGTTCTGATAATCTGTCTATGTTCCATTCGTACAGTTTTCCTGAGGTGACTGAAAACTGGTTACTAACGTTTCTTTCTTCATACTGGAGATCTGGAGGTGTGGGTCTGGGGTACCAATTTTTGGTTAAACCTGTTGAGGGTGGCTGGTAAAGTTTCTTTACATTCAAATCTCTAAACTGGTTTTCCACGTGTTCTATCTCCTTTTCACTATCTGAGGAGGTTTTGCTAGAATCACTGGTTGCTGTGTGGACATCTAAGGTGGTAAGCTGAAGACCTTTACTAGGTGAAGAAGTACTAGGTTCTTTCTTAACTATTTTGTGAAGTTCTTCAAGTTTCTGGGTGACTAATTCTAAGGCTGTAACATCCTTTGGTTTGATACTAGTTTGCCTGGCAGTAGGTAGTTTGACTAAAGGTTTTTCTATGATAGGTTTACTGGGGCTTCCTGGCTGGAGGATAACCTTGTTTTCTATCTTCTCTTCAACCCTGTCCAATTGTTTTCCTATTACTCCGAGGCACTGATTAGTATAATTATTTTGTTCTATGACCTTTCTGACTATCTTTTCTTCTCCTGAAGGAAATCTAAAAGGTGTGGCAGTAACATCTTGATTTCTATACTTGAAGGTAATGGCTGCTAATGGTGGATGACTGGATTTGACAACTTCCTTAGTGTCTTCCTTAATCCAATCAGTTTTAGTGAGAACACAAGCCTTTTTGTGTCTCATGAAATAGTTCTCAAAGTATTCAAAGAAAAAGATATGTTGTTGTACCTCTTTCATGAATTCTATCCAGGCATTAAGAACTTCAACCTTTTGCTCTCTGGTATGGTTGGCTTTATAGGCTTCTCTTTTGGCTTTATTTTTCTCTAAGTCAAATTCATCGCCTAAAAACTTCATGTCTGGCTTAAACTTTTTCCTTAGAGTTTTGAGCTCATAATCCTGGTATGGGTCCTCCATATCGGGGTTTTCCATATCTGTTCCTGAAGGTGATCCTACCTTCTGACTGTTATTGTCACCGTGATCAATAACTGAGTCATTCTTGGCTGTGTAGCAGGGTGTGCTAACCTGAGATCTATTTTTTACTCCTTGAAAATCTACACTTAAGTCTCTTCTAGATCTAGGAAATGGTACTAGAGGTCTAGAGGAACTAGCTTGGGATGCAGGTTTGTTTCTCAAGAGAATAGGTGATTGCCTTGAAGGGAATCGACTAAGATCTATTGGGGATCTTGGTCTATAATCATCTAGAGGTGTCCTAAACCTGGATTTGTCGAAACTAAGCCTAACAGAACCATCTGCTAGTTGTTGGACAAAGTCTAGTTCTGGGTCTAGATCTTGTTCCTGAACCTGGAGACGGTAATTCTCATTATGAAGTTTCCAATCATCGGGAAAGGAAATTTCATTCCATTTAAGCGTCTAGGGATCTGGACTTTGGCATGGATGTTGGTTTGGATAAGAAGGGTTTCTCCTACCTTCTTCCTATCTAAGGCTCCAACATTCATATTTGTCTTAATACACTTATAATACACTCTGTATATAAGTGCGATCTGACTAGTTCCTTGTGTTACAAAGGTTCCATGGGTCTTGATATTCAAGGTCAAGGCTTGTATGACATTTTTGTCATGGAGGTGAACTGTAAAATTCGGAAAACAGTCAAAATGGACTGGTCCGTTACTTAAACTGGCTTGAACTGTTCCTAAGAGACTGTCATTGAACCTTATATGACGGGTGTCTCTAAGGGCTAACAGAACTGAATTGTTCAATCCTGATCTGATGAGAGGTTTAACTCCAACCTGGACTAAACCTATGTGCATGAAATGGTATCCTCTGTTTAGTGTGCCTTGATCTGATCTGGGCTAAAAAAGTAGCACGTCTCGTACTCCTTGTTTATTCCATAAACTTGTTCTATGGTCCTAACATGGAAATCTGTCTTGAAAGAATTCAAGTTCCATGAAAAAGACTTATAAAACTCCTTTGTGGGTACCTTAGGGAGGTTCCAATCTCCTAACTTAAGGTCTAAATCCTGTACCTCATACTCTTCACAATTGATAATTCCAGACTGTTTTGGAATTTCTGGGAGTGATGTAGATCTACTTACTAGACTGGAGGTTGAGTTACTTCTAAACAATTTACTCAACATCTTGGCTATCTGTAAGATTTAACACAATTAAATCCTAATTTTCTCTATCTCCAAAACTGAATCTAACCATTAATTTGCTACAGGAATGTGTTTGGGATGGACTGCCCTCATTGTCTCACGTACATTAAAACTGCCCTTTTTGTCTAACTTGGGAACCCCAACAATTGCTACAAAACCACTATCCTGTGACACAACGCCTCAACGCCTCTCTCCGGCTAAACGGCTACAGTCTTTGGATACCGTGGACAAAGTAGATCGGGACAAGCACAAATCGGGACCTCTGTTTTAATATAAGCACAAATCAGGACCTACGTTTCTCAAACACACACTTATAACAGATTTCTGGGTAAATACAAGTATCTGGGGATACAAAAGATAGGGATAATAACTGGGTTAACTGAAACAGATAAGCAGGATATAGAATGAATAATAGACAAGTAACTGAATCAACAGGTAAGAAAGTAGATAAAGATCACAAGACAGAAGTAAACAATTGGAATATAATGAGAAATAATGCTATGAAAATAATGCATATATTATCTGAAAATAACCTTGATAACTATGGCGGTATAACCGGCCAACTTGATTAACTTGAAAATACAACTGATATGAAGGCGGTGTTAACCGGCCAACTGGATAAAAGTAACTTACAACTCTCTCGATTGGCCAAACTTGGCTCTGATACCAAAAGGGGAGCAAGTTACTACTGAGTTACAACTGATCGGAAGACTGGGTTACAAGTGTAAAACTGACTGGAGTAATACAAATGTAAAACTAGACTGGGATACAATCTTAAAAAGAAGGGAGGGTTACTACAAAATTGGTTCTTGCAATTTTTGGTATCAGAGCCACAGTTGTCAATTGAATAATTAATCTCACAACTTCTAATTTCATAGACTCTCAATCCTAAGAGGAGAGTGAACCTGATCATGAAATGTAGGTTACTTTGATATATCAGGAACGAGATCTAGTTTAACGGTCAAAACCTCATTATGTTGGGTAACCACAAATAGTGTTGAGGGAACACATATTCTCAAGATGGAATCTATAATCTCTTTCTATAGAGACACGAAATATCCCCTTGAAATAAGTTTAATGGGAACTGGTTATTCAGGGTTGACCACTTTAGTATAGAGTTACTAAGGCTTATATTTATGAAATTAGATTTCATAAATATGAATAACAAAAAGATTAAACTGGGTATTCAAGGAATAAAATAGTTGTTTACAAAGTGACAGTTTATTATGACTTTGTTCACTATGCATATTTCATGGAGGGGTCAAATGATATCATATTAGAGTCTTAGGAAATAATTTATTAATAAGGCCTAGAGTGCAATTATATTTCCATAGTGGTACTTGTTATATAATTAATGGTAACTTTGGGCTTGTCAAAAGTTGACAGATAAGTCTAAGGCCCATTGGAGCTAGAGCCTTATTAGTCCCTTTGGTCCCATCTCAAGCCACACACTTAAGCCCAATTGGGTTGCCCAAAGAGGCTAACTTAATTAGATAATCAGTTATTTATTTAATAAGAGTTATTAAATAAAGTAACCACCAAGGCAGTTAAAACGTACGTATGATTAAAAGGAAGAGAAAACTGTTTTTCTCTACAGAATCTTGGAAATATACTTTTCCAAAAGAAAATCAACGTACACAAGAACTGATTAAGAGACCACTCATCTTGGGCACCATGTGGAATTGGGATGAAGATTGAAGGTATTCTCAAGTCTTGTTTTTGAATTTCACTGCATCAAGGTACGCTTTCTTTTCTTTGTTCTAAATTTCAAGGTTACATGTTATCTATCATGAATGAAGTAGATTTTTGTGTTTCTTCTACTATGGGTTTTGTATGAGATGCAAAACCAATTTTCCAACAATATAAGGGGAAAAAAAAACAATATACTTATACAAAACCAGTTTTCCAACAATATAAGGGGGAAAAAAAACAATAGAAGAGATGCTAGTATTTATTATTTACTAGCTTGTAACCCCATACATATGCATGGATATACTTAAAGATATACAATAAGATAGATAATATAATTCCTATAAGGACCAAAGGATCTGGCGGCCCAAGCCCACTTAGAACAGTGAGTTGTATAGTTCAACCTTCGCCTAAATCAATAAAATTTATAAGAGAGGGAAACAAACAACAAAGGAGGGCTCTGCCCGAGGAAGAAAAAGAAGAAGAAATGGCTAATCTTATAGAAAAGATGAGCAAAATGTCTCCTTACATACCTGCCCGAGGAGGCTAAAGTTATATAGAAAGTTACACCGTTCACTCTTTTCTCTCAATGTTCCTTTTTTCCTTCCACCACCTTCTTCAGAGATAAAAAAAGATAGGTGTCATGACAAGAGGTATGTTAGGTAAGGATGGATGGTCCTTACAATTGGCACCGTTTGTGGTAACAATAAGGGGTTGTGGATTCTTCCTGAGGATTTATGGCTAACATAGGCCAGGGCAGGGAGGAATTAGTGAATTCATAAAGGGAGAACCAGTTTGTTAACTTGGAGCGAAAAAGGGATAGGCAGCATACCTTAAGTGTTATGGTGGAGTCTTACCACACTGAGCGTGCTGAGCGAAGTCACTTAGGGACCAAGAGTCATGTCTCACACGATCAGGAGACACATAAGTTGCAACAGGAAGATAAATCGCCTGCGCAGTAAGTTGAGGCGTAGGGAATGTAAAAGAAGAAGCCCATCCTCCCCACCAAGTGATGGTTCTAGGGGAAGCAGGGATTGTTCATACCGTCGTAGGTCTAGAACTCCATCTAGTGAGTCCTATTCAACTTCTTCACGCATGGACAAGTAGGAGAAGAGTAGCAGTGGCCGTGTGAAAAGGCCTTCCCACCATGGCATGAGGAATGATGCAATGAGTAAGGCCCTACAGCAGATTTCTAAGTCACCCTTCGTCAGAAGGATTAACAAGGCCAAGCTTCCCCTTCGGTTTTCTCAGCCGACGTTTGCCTTTTATAATGTGCACTAATCCCATGGAGCACATCAGTCACTTTACTCAAAAGATGGTAGTTCATGCCAACAATGAAGCTCTAATGTGCAAAGTGTTCCCCTCTAGTCTTAGACCTGTGGCTATGCATTGGTTTGATGCCTTAGTGGAAGGATCAGTGGGGTCTTTTGAGGAGCTAACGAGGGTGTTCGAGGCTAGATTCATAACACGCAGTACGGTCCTCAAGCTAATAGATTCTCTACTGTCTATGGTGATGAAGGAGGGAGAGACCCTCAAGACTTACTCGGATAAATATTAGGAAACATATAATGAGATCGATGGAAACTTTGAGGATGTGGCCGTGAGGACTTTCAAGGTTGGCCTCCTTGTCGAGCATGAGTTAAGGACGATGAAGTCCACCTTGAACATGCGTCAACTTATGGATCGCATAGATAAGTACAAATGGGTGGAGGAAGACCAAATACAAGGAAAAGGTAAGGCAAAAGTGTTTCCCGAGAAGAGGGATCCTCGTGGAGGAAGATATCAAGGCAATCGCCCCCAAGGGGAGTTTTCTAGTCAAACATCCTCTATGAGAGCTCGGTCAGTTAACTCGTTATTTATAGAGCTAATGTATCAGATACCGAAGAAAATTAAGAATGAGCCTTACTTTAAGTGGCCCAATAAAATGGGTAGGGACTTGTCCAAAAGAAAACAAAGCCTCTATTGCCACTACCATTAGGATAATGGACATACCACGAAGAATTGTAGAACCCTATGAGGTCACCTGAGCCAATTGGTGAAGACAGCGAAGCTCAATCTGTTTTTACATCAGCCTACAGGATAGTTCGGACACTCGGGTACTGAGTTTCACAAGGATAACGCTCATCGGCCACCATTGATACGATTAATGTGATCTTTGCTGAACTAGGGAATAGTGGGGGCTCGGCTACGGGGGTTATTTCTGTAAGTGCAGGTTGTGACCTTGTGGCTGGTGGTCAAATTCCTAAAAAGGCTAGGCTAATGGTCACCCCTACCTTGGGTTTCTCTATGGAAGATAAAGAGGGAACTATCCAACCACATAATGATGCCCTGGTGGTTACTGTTAGGATTAGGGGATATGATGTGAAGCGAGTGCTAGTTGATCAGGGAAGTGAAGCAGAGATCATGTACCCAGATTTGTACAGGGGACTAAACTTGAAGATTGAGGATCGAGAAAGGTATAATTCACCGTTGATGGGCTTTAGCGGTAGAATGGTGGTCCCTTGAGGAATGATACGATTGCCTGTACAAGCGGGGGATTAGGAGGTGCAAGTTAACTTTATTGTAGCAGAAGCATTTTCTCCCTACATGGCCATCCTAGCCAGGCCCTAGCTTTATGCTATGAGCGCCGTGTCCTCAATCTTGCATCTGAAGGTCAAATATCCTACTCAAGGGAGAGTGGGAGAGTTGGTGGGTAACCAAACCATAGCTAGGCAATGCATGGTGTCAGCAATTACACGGCAGCTAAAGGGCCCTGTAGATGTGCAGCAGACAGGGACATTTGGAGAATCATCCGAGGAGCTAAAGAAGGTGATAATAGGATAGGATCAGGAGCAATATTTCCAAGTGGGATCCCAGTTACCACCCTTGAAAAAAACAGAGCTGGTGAAGTTTCTAGAGGCTAACATGGATGTCTTTGTATGGAGTGCTTACGATGTATCAAGAATCGACCCCAGGTTCATATATCACCAGTTGAATGTTAATCTCGAGGCTGTGCCACGCAAAAAACCTCCTTGGCGATCATCCAAAGATCACGTCGAGGTGGTTAGGATAGAAGTGAACAAATTGAAGCAAGCTAGGACCATTATGGAGATTTTCTACCTCGAGTGGCTGGCCAACACTATGGTAGTCAAGAAGAAAAATGGGAAGTGGCGAGTTTGTGTGGACTTCACTAACTTGAATAAAGCTTGCCCAAAAGATCTGCTCCCCATCCCTAGAATTGACCAGCTGGTGGATGCCATGGTGGGACACCCTCAGATGAGCTTCTTGGACGCTTTTCAAGGTTACCACCAAATACCTCTATCATTATCTGATCAGGAGAAAACAGCCTTTCGTGCTCCTAATGGGAACTACCATTATCGGGTTATACCCTTTGACCTTAAAATTGTTGGATCCACATATCAACGAATGGTGACACAAATGTTTAAGTCACAAATTGAGAGGAATATGGAGGCCTACATTGATGACATGGTAATAAAGAGCAGGTAAATAGAGGAGCATTTGGCCGACTTAAGGGAGACATTCTCAGTTCTGAGAAAGCATAAGCTATGCCTTAACGCTACCAAATGTTCTTTTGGAGTAAACTCGGGAAAATTTTCGGGTTACATGATCACTCATCGCGGGATGGAGATCAACCCCAAGTAGATTAAAGCTATTAATAGCTTGCATACTCCTCAAAACCCTAAAGAGGTGTAGAAATTGACTGGAATGGCAGTAGCTTTAAATAGGTTCATATCTCAGTCTGCAGACAAGTGTCATCCCTTTTTCCAACTCCTCTACAAATGGAAGGATTTTCAGTGGACCCAGGAGTATGTAACCACATTTAAGGACCTCAAACAGTATTTGTCCAATCCTCCCATACTATCCAGGCCCGAGAAGGAGGAAGTGTTGTATGCATACTTAGCGATCACGGACTATTCTGTTAGCCTTGTCCTGGTCAGAAACGAGGACAGAATACAGAGGCCCATCTACTACGTCAGTAAATCCTTGCAGGAGGCTGAGATGCGTTATCTACCTTTAGAAAAGAGGTGTTGGCTATAGTGCATGCTACTAGGAAGCTTCCTCATTACTTTCAAGCCCACATTATTGTGGTGCTCCCCTAGCTCCCTTTGCAAGCTCTTTTGAGGAAATCAGATTAGACTGGTAGAATTGCTAAATGGGGAACTAGGCTAGGAGCTTATGATGTCAAGTACATGCCTCGGACCGCCAGACTTTGTGGCGGAGTTCACCAAGGGTACCCCCAAGAAGGAAGAAGCAGTTATGGGGGTATCGGTCACGTCAGCCATTGTTGTTCCCCCTTGGGAGGTTTATACAGATGGAGCATCTAATCGAAAAAGGAGCAGTAATAGGGATTGTGTTGATCACTCCCGAGAAGCTGATAATGGAGAAATTGTTACAATTGGGTTTCCTAGCCACAAACAATGAAGCCAAGTATGAGAACCTATTAGCAGGAGTGGCTATGGTCAAACAGTTAGGCAGAGAGGTGGTGAAGTTGTACTCTAATTCTAGATCGGTCGTGGGCCAAGTCAATGGAGACTTTGAAGCTCGGGATGAGAGAATGCAGGGGTGTCTTGCTAAGGTGCATAGTGCATGAGCTCAGTTTAAGGGTTTTGTATTAAAGAAAATCCCTAGGGGACAAAACTCTCATGCAGATTCTCTAGCAATGTTAGCCACTTCTCTGGGGTCAATTCTTCCTCGGGTTGTTATTGTTGAGGATATGGATAGCTCTAGTCTTACAAGGGTATCCTTGATAGGGGTATGCAGTCTCCATATGGGCCCGAGTTAGATGGACCCCATAGTAACTTTTTTGAAGCAGGGGTTGTTGCCTAATGATAAGTGTGAGGCAGAGAAGGTGCATTGAAGTGTTCCTTGCTACTGACTATCTGAGGAGGAGAAGTTATACAAGCGCTCTTACTCGGGACCATACTTATTATGCGTACACCCAAAGGTAGTGGAACCCTTATTGGAAGAGTTACATAAGGGCATATGTAGGAGTCATACAAGAGGTAGGTTTTTGGCACATAGGGCCCTTTTCCAAGGATACTAGTGGCCTAACATGTGAAGAACCTTCCATGATTATGCGAAGAAATGTGATCAGTGTCAGAGATATGCCTTAAATATTCATCAGCCCGGGGGAATCCTAAATCCGTTATCTAGCCTTTGGTTGTTCGCTCAATAGGGCTTGGACATAGTGGGACCATTTCCCCGAGCCGTAGGAAATTGGAGGTGGCTCCTCGTCGGCACCAATTACTTTACTAAGTGGGTGGAAGCTGAACCACTTGCTAATATCAGGGACATGGATGCTAAGAGGTTTGTTTGGAGGAATATTGTCACCAGGTTTGGAATTCCTTATGCACTGATCTCAAATAACGGTCTATAGTTTGATAGTAAAGCTTTCCGAAGATATTGTGGGGAGTTAGGAATTAGGAACAGGTACTCTACACCTGCCTATCCTCAGGGGAATGGACAAGCCGAGGCCACCAACAAGGTTATAGTGTTCGGGTTGAAGAAAAGGTTGGACAATGCCAAAGGAAAATGGGTAGATGAACTTCTCCAGGTGTTGTGGACCTATTGTACCACACCCCAAAGATCAACAGGGGAAACCCTTTTTTCAATCACTTATGGGGCAGAGGCAGTAATCCCCCTTGAGTCTGGATTCCCAATTTTTGAGGACTGATCAATTTCGTGCTGAAGAGAACAACCATTTACTCCTAGACAGCCTGGATGTAACCAAGGAGAGGAGAGAGGTGGCCACAGTAAAGATGGCATACTACCAACAAAAATTGAAGTAAGGGTATGATAAGGGAGTGAGGCTAAGGCCATTAGCCTTAAGAGACCTGGAATTAAGGAAAGTGGAGTGGATGACAAAGAACCTTGCTTGGGGAAAATTGGGTACTAACTTAGAGGGACCATACAGGATCACTTCCATTGCTGGCATTAGAGCTTACTACTTAGAAGATTTGGATGAAAATATAATTCCTTGTACTTGGAATGTAAACAATTTACGACGGTATTATTATTAATGTTATGAATTATTTTTCCACCTATATCTTTGTTAGTTGCATTTCATTGTGGATGTATTTGCTGCAGCAATTACTCTTTTTTTTTTTTTTTTTAAAGTTCTAAGCGTTAAACAAAACCTAGGCCTTGTTCGGCTCCTCAGGTCACAAGCCTAGGGTAAATTAACATTGCATGGAAAAAATTTTAAGCGTTAAAGAGAATCTAGGCCTTGTTCGGCTCCTCGGGTCATAAGCCTAGGGTAAATTAACATTTCATGGGAAGAATTCTAAGTGTTAAACAGAACCTAAGCCTTGTTTGGCTCCTCGGGTCATAAGCTTCGGGTAAATTAACATTGCATGGAAAAAATTCTATGTGTTAAACAGAACCTAGGCCTTGTTCGGCTCTTCGGGTCATAAGCCTAGGGTAAATTAACATTGCATGGAAAAAATTTTAAGTATTAAACAGAACCTAGGCCTTGTTCGGCTCCTCGGGTCACAAGTCTGGGGTAAATTAACATTTCATGGGAAGAATTCTAAGTGTTAAATAGAACCTAAGCCTTGTTCGGCTCCTCGGGTAACAAACCTAAGATAAATTGACACTGCTTGAGAAAATTTCTAAGTATTGACTAGAATAGGGGCTTTAAGCGTTTCTTAAGGTTTCAGGATCTACGCCAATGAATTTGCTGCGAGATACCAAGTCCAATTTATAGTCAGTGTTGGTTGGAATTTCTCCTAAGTTCCATGAGTCAGTCTATTAATTTTATTACAAGTCATTCTAGATTAGATGGGAATGTAAGAAATATTTGATGAATAAATTATAGGTTGATGTGATGAAGTAGCTATAAAGGAGATTGTAACACCCGTCTCATTCAAATTTAATTTAATCACTTATAGAGAGTGGATTTGATAGATTACATTAATTTTATTTGGAGGAAAATAATTATTTTATATTGTGATTTTTGCTATGATTATAATATTAATATTAATGGGTTTAGTGGGAATATGTATGGGTCTTAGAAGTTTTTTTTTTTTAGTGTAGTGGGCTTCTAAATTTTCAGCCCAACTGAAATTAGCCTTATCCTGAAATAGGCTTCTGAATTTTCAGCCCAAGTGCAACAGCTTTATATGAAAGAAGATTAGGGTTTCTCAAAAACAAAAGAAGAGGAGGCTGTGCACTTCAGGGCAGCCAGCAACTTCATCTTGGTTTTGAGGTAGGCATCATTCTAGGAAAGCTTTCTTTTTCTCTTTTTGCTCGGATTTCAGCATTGACATGTTAGTGTTAGGGTTAGTATCAATTTTGCTGGAATGTGATAATAACAATTGAATATATTGTTGATTTGGTGTTGCTGGAAAATAATGGTAACAATATATATATATATATTAATCATTGAATCAAGGATCAATTTCATGATAGCCGAATTGAGTGTTACTAGACTTTCATTTTAATTGTTGGCCGAATATATATGTAGAATATATTAGATTGCTAAGTCCATCAGGTACTTCACGTTTTGGCCGAAAAGGTATAAATGGTGTTTTGCTTGTTTTCACGTTCTAATGGTTGGCCCAAAAAGGGTGGAATTTGATATTAGGTAGGTATTTATAATGTATATAAGATTTCATGATGAATCACACGGCTGGCCGAAAATGGATTTGTGCCATTAGTTTTTATATAAGTATATGTATATATATATATTACATTATGAGATTACCTGATGAATCACATGGCTGGCCGAAAATGGAGATTTGTACAATTAGGTTTCTATACGAGTATATATATATATATATATATATATATATATATATAGGTTAACAAATTATATGTTAGGGGTACTTTACAATTTTTTTAATCTGGAATAGGGTTGGGGGTATGTTAGAAATATATGTTAAATTTTTACTTTGCCGAATCTTCATAGTGGTTGAGGAATTGTTTTATCAAGAGGACGTTGTGATTATTGAAGAACCTGCCCTTATTGAATTGTTTAATTATCATTTAGGTTCTAGTTGACGTTGTTTCGAGCAATTGAAGTGAAGCTTGGTTTAGCCACTAGAGGTAAGTAGACTTCAACACATGACGTCTCTCAAGACGTATATATTTATATATATATATATATATATATAATTGTGGTAAAAATATATTTATATATATATATACATACACATAATTGCAAAAGTGAAGTTTCAAAGACTTATACCATTGTTAGTGCTTTATACATACTCAAACTCTATTATTTATTGTATATTATTGTGAAACTGTATATGTCAAGAGTGTTTCAAATGGTCAACTAGACAGTCTGCAACCTTTGCCAACACAGGGTTAAGTGTTGGTCTTCGGCCGAAGTAGTGTTAGTGTGGTGTGGTGCAGTGTTATTGTTGCTCTTCGGAGTTAGTGTTGCCTCTTTGAGGTTAGTGTTATTGTTCCCATGGGAAATCACCCACCAAGTGTTTAGCAGCTTTTGTCTATGTTTGACTAATATTTTTCATATTGAATTACTGTGTATTTGCTACTGTTCTTTTAGGTGAAAAAGTGTTTATTTTCATAATAAAGTGTTTCTACCTATTTGGTGCATATTGGCATATTAATGTGGTTATTATTGTATTAATGTTTACAGCGTTATAGTGATATATTTTATTTTAACAGCTTTATGGAATAAATTATATTACAGTTTAAACTAATTGTAATTGTATTGTGAGGACTATATTTTGTCAAAAATATTATCGTTTTGTTCTGGAAGACATCCTCATGTTTGTAGTCTCTTATTGAGCCTTTAGCTCACCCCTTTTTCCATCCTTTCAGATTAGAGGCTTGGAGTGTATTTTGGTGGTAGATCAGTGAAGCCTTAGATTGATGATTGCGTTTGGAGCTTGGATAGTTGCTGAGTTGTTTTAGTAAAATTGTTTCAGGACTATGAGATTATTTTTTTTTTTGAACTATTTTGAGATGTTATTTGGGGATTTTACATACAAGAATATTATTGTTGTTTTGTTTTTATGGATATTTAAGGAAATCCGTTGATGAAATAAGAAGTTTATTTGAGGTTTTAATTACGCTCTGTTCCATTATATTAGTGTTGATTATTTCTACGACAGGTTATGCATCTAAATCCTTCTTAAGGGTTTGGGGTGTTACAGAGATACAAAAGCGTAATACATAAACTGAAAAATATAAGTTACGTAGTTAAAGGGGCATGAGACAAGCCATGAATTCTTCTTCATTAATGTTTGAAAAATTGAGTACAATAAAAGAAGAAGGTGCCTATTACATTTGATCCTAATTACAAAAATGGATGCCTGTCTTTTGGCCTAAGTGTTAGGATTAGTGCCCTTAAAGCTTATTGTAAGATGCTATGTATGGTATTAAGTATGACATTATGTATGACTTAATATTATGATTGATAAAGTTATTTTATTATTATCTAAAATAATGGTAACATGAATATTCGAACATTATCATATAGTTCATGAGATGCATAGTATGTGATTTATGTGAAAAGTCACAGAAGATATAAATCACAAGTTCTTTGTAAACTCAGAATTTTAGTTCGTAGTCGGTGATGAAATTGAGCGTTTCATCTGCGAAGACTATGACGTATCAACTAAGACGATTTGTCTTAATCATGAAAGTGAAGACTTCTAGTTGATATGTTGATATATTTTAAGAGTTAAGACATATTGAACTGGACCGCTGTGAGATTTATTATTTTCCTAACGACTATCAAATGAATAATAAATCTCACGACTTCTATTTACATGAACTCTTAATCTTGAGAGGATAATGGACCTGATCATGAAATGTAGGTTGCTTTGATATATCAGGAGTGAGATCTAAAGACACGAACAAAGCCTCAGTATGTTGGGCAGCCACATTTATTGTTGATGAAACATATATTCTCAAGATGGAATTCATAGTCTCTTAACGGAGATATAAAATATTCCATTGAGATAAGTTTAATGAGTTCGGTTATTCAGAGAGTTACGCCTAACCACTTTAGTAAGAAATTACTGAAGTATATATATATATATATATATATATATATATATATATATATATATATTTATGAAATTGGATTTCATAAATATATGTTGAATAACTTTAAAGGATTAAACCGGGTACTCAAGGATTAATATGTAGTAATCTACATAGTGGCAGTCTACATTTATGACTTTGTGTTACTACGAATATTTTATTAAGGGGTTGCATGTACAATAAAGTCTTGGGATATAATTTATTAATAAGGCCTAGAGTGCAATTATATTTATATAGTGGTATTAAATATAATTAATGGTAATTTTGAACTTGTCAAGAGTTGGCAGAAAAGCTCAAGGCCCATTGGAGCTAGAGTCTTATTTGTTCCCTTTTGGTCACACTCCAAACCACATACTAAAACCCAATTGGAAAGACCTAAAAGGCTAGCCCAGTTAAATAATCAGTTATAAGGAGAGAAACATACAAAATTTAGTACGTTACATGAAATGGTTTTGTATGTGAGTGTTGGACATTCTCTCATTCTCCCTCGAATAGACACATAGAAATTGATTGAGAGACCACACTTCTTGGGTGTTAGTGGAATTGGAGTGAAGATTAAAAGTGTTCCCAAGTGGTTCTAATCTTTGTTTGAAATTCATCATACTAAGGTACACTCTCTTATTCTTGAATTTTGAAAGTTACATAATACATGTTATCATTGCGAATGAAGTAGATTCGTTAATTTTCCGTTGCGTATGTTTTGTATGTGATACAAACATGTGTTTTACCTACACTGAGATGGAGTTATGCTGACGCTTCCTTTCCTTTTCCCCCCTTCTTTTCCTGTTCTTTTTCTTTTTTCTTCTTCTTCTACTAGGCCGCCTCTGTTGTCTCCTTTTTCTGCACATCCACCACTTGGACCTCTTGGGGCTACTCTTGCTCCTGGTTTGTGATGGGTACAATAGAAAGAGCAAAGGCAAGTTGGTCTACAGAGGAGGGGGGAGCAAAGTTGGACTCAGCTAGAGGCTGAGGAGGAGTAGGTGCCAAATGTAAGGTTGGGGGATAGTACACCTTATCAGGAGCTCTAAGCTCTGATTCAATGCCAATCCTAGCAGCACTCAAGGCTTGGCCCCACACTTCTAGGCAGAAGGCCCGAGCAACGTCCTTGAGTTGGGTAATAAGGGTTTCAGCAGCCTTAGTCATACTGACGTCGTAGGCCGCCTGCTTGGTCTGGGACATCTGTCTGTAGCTTGTCTTTCAAAACTTTTAAGGGTTGACTCAGCATTCCTCTGAGCCTTCTCCACCTCATGTAGCTAGGCAAGAGTCTCTTTGAGTTTCTTGTCCGCCTCAACATGGGCTCTTTCAGTAGCCTCTAATTTATTTTCATCTTTTCTCGCCACGTCTAGGGAATGGTTCACCCATTCCTTGGCCACAAAGGCAGCTTAGGTAGCCTACAAAAAAAGAAAAAGAAAAAAAGAAACGCGCGTGAGTGTCATACAGCGCGTATATAATATAATGTTGCAACTAAAGGGCATAGTCGTGTACCTTGGCTAGACCCTGTTTCAAGGCCAGGAAGACTTCACGCTTCCTAAAGGCCCTTAGCTCGGCCATGTCCTCGGGCAGGCATAGTGCCCTCTCTAGGCATTCTTTCACTAGACCTGAGCTGCCCTTCTTGGGGTCCCTTAGGTTGGCGTCTTCCAATAATGGGTTGCCTGAACTGAGGGTGAAAATGGGCCTCCAAATGGAGGGCTTCTTAGATTGGTCTCCCCCAATCTCTTTAGAAGTCCCCATAGATGCGGGCCTCTTCGGCTGGCCCTTCCCAGTTCCCAATTCGAGCTTCTTTGGTTGGGGGATGGTGGGAGGACTGGGTGACCTCCCCCTCATCAGCATCCTCGGGGCCCTTGCTTCCCTGGCCCTTTTTCCTTTTCTTGTCTGCAGCATCGGTAGGTGATGCGCACATCGTGGCAAGAGTAGGAGGGCGGGGTACCACTGCCACGGCTGGGGAAGAGCCCCCAACATGGGTCGTTAACAAGGCAAGCAAATCTGGGTTTTCTCTTTAAAACCCATCTCTGCTAAAGTACGGGCTTGTGATGCACTAGGAGCGTCGGGGCGATAAAACACCTCAAAGTCTCTGTCTATCACTTCTTGGACAGGCTCAGGGGTGGGCTCTTTCGCTTCCTCAACCATGGGCAGAGGTTGTTCTTGGGAGTAGAGTATGCGGGTTGCAAGAAGGGCTGAGAGCTGTGCATCCTGAGTTCTAGCAGGAGGGGGTCCTACTGCTAGAAAGCCTGGGATGGCAACGTCGATTAAGGCTAGTCTGGGATCCCTAGCTTTGATTACGTTCTTTAGGTTTTGGAAGCGCTTGGTGGAAGGTGTATATCCGAGGATGACGTGGGCAGCCCAGAGTTGACCGTCCTTGTGCACAAAGTTCTCTAATCTAAGAATTCATTTTAAGTCTACGAAGTTCACTAAGTGCTTAGCAAGGGCGGTGTGGTATTCGTTTGCCGAGGAAAAAAGTAACTCGTCAGTAAAAAAAAAAAAACGACAAGAAAAAGAAAATTTGCATACTGGTGAACTCTAGTAACGTCCTAAATGCATCTATGGTCCTCAGGAACCCTATCTAGTTCTCCTTCTTTGGTGGGACAATGTAGTCCGCCATGCCAGGCTCCCGAAACGATGAGGAAGTCCTCGTCCATACCCTTGCTTGACTCAAGTAGGCAGGAGATCAACCTAACGGAGGGGGCTTTACATTTGATGTAGTACTTGGCTTTTTCCCCTTTTTGGCAGTTGTATACCTAGTTTACATCATGCCAAGTAAGGTAAGTTCCCATTTTCCTATTTAACATATCTACACACCCGAAGACCCTAAAGACGTTTGTGGAGCACTGGGTGGGGGTCAACCTATAGTTTATTAAATAGTCCCTAGTGACCCTTCCCATGGGAAGTTCCATCCTGCCTTCAATGAAAGCGATCATGGGAATGACTACGGATTCAGAAGGTCTGTTCAAGACCAACCATTCATTGTCTTCATAGTGACAGATTTCAACACCATCAGGAATCCTATATTGTGCCTTAAAGGCAACCCTAGCCTCAGCAATATCCACTAACCTAGTGTATCTAACCATAAAGTTTTAT
This sequence comes from Lithocarpus polystachyus, assembly GCA_033629205.1. NCBI lineage: Eukaryota > Viridiplantae > Streptophyta > Magnoliopsida > Fagales > Fagaceae > Lithocarpus > Lithocarpus polystachyus. Next base: position 55,967,332 of record CM066162.1, on the reverse strand, counting down.
GGTGTGAAGGATGGAGTTTATGCAAAGATAGAAGCTAGAGAATTAACACACCTACGAGCAAAAGGAAAGGATTCTCCTAGAGAGCTTGCTTCAACTTAAATTGCCAGAATGTGTAAATGAACTTCAGCCAGCCTAAAATTCTCCTTTTATAAGAGTAAAAAATGGGTAGTAATTTTCTTGCTCATATATAAGGGAAAACAGGGGCCGTAGGATCTTGATCAAGTCATAGAATGTGGGGAGACAGGCAGCCGCTTGATGCTATAAATGTGAAATTGTGGATTTCGAAGCGTCAGAAGAGTGCTGAAGTCAGATGAAAGGATGTTACCATGTGGGAATACAGGTGGCACGTATATAGTCCACTTTTGTAACTAAAACTTCGTTTTTACCTCGTGGTTAATAGCAAAAGTTTTAGGGGGCTGTTGTGGGTGCCTGAGAACCGAGGATGAAGTTGAAGGGTCATATTATTGATGTGGTGATGCCACAGGCCTGAAGAGGAAGGACACCTGAGGAAAGGAGGGGACAAGTCATAGGACTCTAAAACGTTACAACTGGGAGGAGGGATCTGATGAGAGAGAATCAGAGGTCATGGGGGAAGTTTCTAGTTTGGAGTAGCCTGTTGCCTCCGCATAAATGGTGGGCAACAGCTTTGTCAGCTGCATTGATGAGGAAATGACCTGAACAGTGAAAGTCATACCTAAGCAAACTCCTTCCACCACCTTCTTTAGAGATAGAAAAAGACAAGTGTCATGACAAGAGGTATGTTAGGTAAGGATGGATAGTTGATATATGGGAGGAAGAGAAGTATATAAGAAAAAAGGGGTTTACAGAAAAAGGGATCGAGATAGAAATATCAAAGAAGGAAAAAAGGAACATTGAGAGAAAAGAGTAAACAGTGTAACTTTTTGTATAACTTTAGCCTCCTTGGGCAGGTGTGTAAGGAGACATTTTGCTCATCTTTTCTATAAGATTAACCATTTCTTCTTTATTTTCCTCCTTGGGCAAAGCCCTCCCTTGTTGTTCGTTTCCCCCTCTTACAAATTTTATTGATTTGGGCCAAGGTTGAATTGTACAACTCATTGTTCTAAGTGGGCTTGGGCCACCAGATCTTTTGGTCCTTACATATATATATATATATATTGATGACTTATAAACTTGAATTGTTTTTGGTTCTACAAAAAAAAAAAGGCTTATAAATATAAAATCATTCAAAAATTATGTTTTATGTGGTTTACATATGTTGGACTTCTCGTTTTTTACACTAAATTAACTCATTTGGTATAAAAATTAAAAAACTTAGATTAGATGGGACACATGTCACAAAATTTAATTTTTACATTGAATTAACTCACTTGGCACAAAAATTTAAAAACTTAGATTAGATAAGACACGTGACGCAAAATTAGACTCTAATTGAATTCCATGTTGAAATCTAATTGGATTTTCTCTCAGATTTACCTATTACTAGCTTGTAATCCCATACATATGCATAGATACACTTAAAATTATACAATAAGATGCATAAAATTCCTATATATATAATTTAAATACTATTTGTAAGGACACGGTTTGGTTCTTAAGCCCAAAAGATAATAGGGTTTAGGTCCAAATACCCAATCCAATGAATTTATAGAGAATGAGTTAGAAAACTAGGCTCTAATGAGTTAGATAACAATTATAGTGGATCCAGATGACAAGAAAATAAAGATAAACTGGTTTTATCCAAAAAAAATCATCCTCGGCACAGTCCGAGAAGATTAGTTTTTTATATATTTCTTTTGAATTTGGTTACAAGTCTAGTTCTTGTTACTACAGTGTTTTCTCTCCATTCTCAGATAAATCCCCCAGTAAGGGACTTCTTTCTCTATTATATACCCCTCTCTTCTTCATCTCCACCGTCCACGTGTAGGTCAAGTTGTTGGCTTTGATTCTTATCCCATCAGCACCTTCCTGAAATCTTTGAGAGTAGCTATAAGGTTGCTTGCCACTGTTCAGGTATCACCTCCACATTAATGCGGCCAGAGGGTTAGCAGCAGAGCATTCAATGTAGTGGTAGCAGCTTTCCCTTAGTTATTTCTTACCTTCCCTTTGTCCTATGTTTCCCCGATGTTTATCCTTATCAGTAGAACCTTTTAAAGTGTCGCCCTTAAGGGCAGACCAATCCTTCTAGCCTCTGCTTTGCTTAACCGAGGAGGTATTCCTCCTCGGACTACCTTCCCAAACCTTTGCAATCATAGTTTGTTCGTGGTGCTCTGACTCTTACGTCTTGCCTATCTTCTATTTGTCCTCGGACCACTAAGCGTCCTCGGACAAGGCCCACAGCCCAATATATACTCTTGGGCCCTTTATCCCTACACTATTGATAGTCATTTTTATATTTTGTTAACTCTTTAAAAAATTTGTAAGGATATTATTAGGTATAAAATGTAAATTATTCATGTTTTTTTTTTTTAATTATTGGGAAGCACTTTTTTTTTTTTTTACGATTCATTTAATTTAGACTCTTTGGTTTTTGTACTTAATAACACTTGGATGAATATTTATGATGTGGTCCCACATTTGATTCTAAAATTAAGAAATAAAACTCTTTAAGAATAAATAATTTAGGACACATGGTGCAAAATTGAAAATCTAATTTGGAAATTTAATTTGAGTCTCTCTCAGTTTCAGCTATTATTATATATATAGATTAGTTGTTGTGTGTTATTTTCGCAAGCTGTCTCCTAATGTAATTTTGTACGTTAGAGCATCCACATTGGTGGAGCCATAAATTTAGCAATATGATTCCACAAAAAGCTACTTTATCTATTTTACCTTTTCACTTTACAAAACATCTAACATCAGTGGTTTTATTTTAGCTTCAGCACAATAATTAATATATCTACTCCAATAAATAATTCATTTATTTATTATTATTTTTCTTTATTCTTCACTATCTTCAAGCACTCATGGTGGCACCACCACCACCACCACCACTAGTGTGAAACTCCTCTGGAAAGAAAGAACCAAAATCAGCCACAACACAAACACAAACACAAACCTAACAACCCCAAACCTAGCAACCCTAAATCAGCCACAAATCCTGTGCATCATTGGCATCGATTTTTGGGTGTTTGTCTTCCATGTGGCGTAGTAGCGGTTCTCGTCAATGAACATGGTTCAGCCGTTGTGGTTGAGTGATTTCCAAAAAAGGGTCTTTTGGGTTAGCCCAAAAACAAGAAAATTGCATGGGGACGAACATTTTAGAAGCACATCAAAGATTTGCTTGAGCTCTACGTAGGCCATGTGGAATGTGTTATTGGATGTTGAAGCGTAGTGGAGGAGGGTGTTGATAAAGGTTATTGGAATATTCTCTAGTATAGATAAGGGTTTGAATATAACATTGTGGGTCTAAATCGGAGCTGGGTAGGCTTTGTGGGTCTGTTGGCGGCTAGGATCGGCGAGGTGGAGGAAGACTAGAGAAGTGAAGAAAGAGAGAGAATTTGAGCGAAAAATTAGAGAAGAATGAGAGAAAGTTTTGAGAAAATAAAAGAGCAAGAAAATGAAAGTGTAGAGAAAATGATAGAGACGGATGAATAGAGATGAAAGAAAAGGAAGAGAAAAAATAAAGAAAAGAAATCAAAAAAATAATTAAAGTAGTGTGAACGTAGAATAAAAAAATGTTTTTATTTATTTATTTATTATTATTTTTTACGTTATAGCTATAGTGCAAAGCTATCTCTAGCTGTGCACTGTAGAAAAGAAGACAAAACTTTTGGCTATAGCTCCACTAATGGAGCCTCATTTTTGCATTTGGTGGTGCTAAAAATAGCAATATAGCTTTTTAGCACCACCAATGCTAATGCTCTTATAGAGGGGTGATAACTAGTAAAACTTAAATTATACACACACACACACACACACACACACACACAAACACACACACACACACACACACACACACACACACACAATAAGTTGTCTAGTTTGGAACTGTCGTGAGCTTGGTGTGAGAGAATTGGGTGCTCTCAAAAAAGAGATTTGGTTGCTTTTAAGGGCACCTCTCTTTTTGAGTAAGTGGTGTGGTGTTGCCACTTATTTTATACAAAAAAAAATAAGAAAAAATATAAATACAAATTACATGTTCAAAATACTTCATTGTCATTGATTGAATAAAGAAAAGTATAACTTTGCTAAATTAACCTTACAAGGCTTGGGGTCCTAGTTACAATCTATGCAAAAGAATACAAAACTTTGGCCCTAGTTACAATCTACCAAAATTAAAAAACAAAACACTAATCTACCTATCCAAAAATCCTAAGCTCAGGGGCTAGGTTACGGAATGGGAAGGTGTTAGGCACCCATTCTGCCCAGATAGAGTCTAGTCTTTTAGACTCTAATGACCAATATACCCTTTTTGCACGATGTCGAATGATATGTTATAATGCACATGACAAACACTTGACAAAAATTAATTTAAATAAATTTGCCTTATGAATGATGTTCTTCTTTTAAAAAAAAAAAAAAAGAATATTCAGATCTGTTTTGAAAATAATTAAAAAAATAAGACTTGGTTTGTAAAAAAATCAAATATATTTTTATGAAGAGTTAAAAAAAGACTTGTTTTTTTTATAAAAAAAAAAAATCAAATATGTTTTGTGAAGGGTTAAAAAAAAAAAGACTTTATCAAGAAAAATCAGATCTGTGATTTTGAAAAGAATCAGATCTATTTTGGGTAAAGTAAAAAAAAAAATTGATTTTTGGGTTTATGAAAAACCAGATCTGTTGTTGGAAACAAATAAAAAGGACTTTTAAAGGAAGATTCACATTCATGAGACAAATTTATTATGCATGCATCACATATTAAAAAAAAAAACTTTAACCTAACTTTCTATCCCTTCTTTTTAATTTCAAAATTTGCAATTTTATGACAAAGAAAACTTTTTCAAGAAAATCATATCTGTATTTAATGTAAATACATATCAGTTTTGAGATTAGAATAAAATTAGATCTGAAAATACAGATCAGTTTTGAGATTAGAAAAAAAATTAGATCTGAAAACACGGATTAGTTTTAAGATTAAAAAAAAAAATCTGAAAATACAGATCAGTTTTGAGATTATAAAAAAAATCAGATCTGAAAATATAGATCAGTTTTGTTTAGAGAAAAAAAATTAGATATGTATTTAATAAAAATACAGATCAGTTTTGGGTTTAGAGAAAAAAAAATAGATCTGTATTTAATGAAAATACAGTTCAAATTTGTTTTTTTATAAAAAAAATCATATCTGAAAATACAAATCAGATGAGTTTTTATATATAAAAAAAAAAAAAAAGCTTGATAGTCATTAGCAAATTTTGAAATTTAAGAAAAAGAATTACAATAAACAATCATCTAAGGAACATGTAAAGAAATTCTTGCAAAGTATTTAAGCATGACAATTATATATTAAGAACAAGACATCATTAAACATACTAAACATATTCATGCATCATACTAATTAATGGAAAAGGAAAAGAAAGAAATAAAACAGAATTCCTTTTGCATGAGCATGCTTTTCTAATGAATGAATATTTTAGAAATCAAAGAAATTTGTTTACCTCTTTGAGGTCTAAAATACCTTACTTACAAAAAAGAAGTTCTTAAAGCAAAAGCCTCTAGAACGTCTTTAACGTAAGGGGAATTGAAAAGTCAAAAGAGAAGAGCCCTAAATTCTGATTTGTTTCCTCTATTTATAGAGGTTGGGATGTTGAATGAGATCAGATATGAATTGGAACGTGTCCTTATCTCTAAAAAGTCAAAAAAGATAGGCTTTATCTTAATCAGGAATCTGTGGGCCGAGCCGAAAATTTGGGCCAATCGACAATTCTCATGTGCTTATCGGCACTCCAAGAGTGCCGAATAGCCTTCTTGGATGCCAAGCCTGCGTTTGAGTTTTGGTCCAATTTGGACTCCCTTTTTGAGGATTTTTTAGCTGGGAATCGTACCTAGACGCATTTTTAATCCGTATTCTAAAAATTAATCCATTTTTCTTGATATTCAGGTTTTTAAAGTGATAATTATCTTGTAGATAAATATTCCAAAAAAAAACTTTGATTATCCACAACTTGTTTATTATCTGATTGTCCACTTTATTCCCGTGCAAGCAGGCCAATTTTTGATACTAACTAACAACCAATCACAAATTATTTAATTAATTTTGATTGTCTAACCAATTAGAATTAATTTAAATTAATCATGTGTAATCGACTTCACCCAAACCATATGCATGCAGACCAAGCAAACTTGATCATGTGATATTTTTCAATCTGATGGTACGATTTGGAAATCAGACATATCGTCGCGATCGTTAGAACCTCAAGATCATTTTTATGATATGCAATGAATGAATTAATGCATGTAATGCTACTCTAAATTTTGGGTACATGAATGGTCACTCTAGTCATCTTTCAAGATTAAATTATGAGTGCAAAATCGAGTATCTACTGGATGCCCCTCATTGATAGTGCTTGTAAAGCGAATGTCAATGTAAAATAAAGACATTGATTTTAGCAATCATGATTTAATCGAGGTTGACTTTTCAAAGATTACCTAGCCTTAGAACCTAAAACCTTGGAACATAGAACTAGTGTTTTGTTATTTTGAAAAAATAAATGAGAATTGTGAATACTTGACCTACTTGATAACAGATAAATTTGAAATGAATCTTAAAATCTGGGGTGACTGAGAGGCTTTTCTATCTCAGTCATAATCTATGGTGGATTGAGAGGCTTCTCTACCTTAATTCGCATGTGGAGGTGACCAAAGGGCTTCTGTATCTCGATCTTTAATGGAAGGCGACCAATGGGCTTCTCTACCTTGAAACCTGGGGCGATTGAGAGGCTTCTCTATCTTAATCTTGAATTGTGATGACCAATGGGCTTCTCTACGTCGATCTGAATGGAAGGTAACTAAGGGCCTTCTCTACCTCGGAACCTGGGGCGATTGAGAGGCTTCCCTATCTCAATCTTGAATTGTGACAACCAAGGGGCTTTTCTACCTCGATTTGAATGGAAGGTAACCAAGGGGCTTCTCTACCTCGGAACCTAAGGCGATTGAGAGGCTTCTCTATCTTAATCTTGAATTTTGACGACCAAGGGGCTTCTCTACCTTGGAACTCGGGGTTTTGCTTGCAAAAGATCAAAATTTGGAATTAGACTTTAAATGTGCTTTGTTGTTCCATTTTTTTGAGATGTGTGATCTCCCCCTCTCCCACTTTTTTTTTTTTTTTGAATTTTCCCTTTTTAAGAAAACCTTGATTGATTTTTGTAGTCCTTTGAAAAAGATTTTTTTTTTTCTTTTGAAATTTGAAACTCGAAATTTGAAATTTGAAACTTTCTTTTTGAAAATGATACACTTTGTTCTTGATCATCTTTGAAAATCTATTTTTCTTCCTTCAAAATTGGATTTTTCTTGAAAATGATGTCATTTGTCTTTGAAAATCTTTGAAAAGTTTTTTATATTCATTTTTTTATTCATTCCTTTTTATTTTTCTCTCTTTAAAAAAAAAAATTTTTCTCAATTTTTTTTTTGAGAGTTGACTTAGCAACTCAGATTAATAAAAAAGAAAGTGGGGGAGGGGCGATTTTTTCCCCTCTCTCTCTCTTTGTCTTCATCCTTTTTTTTTTTTTTTTTTTTTTTTTGCTCTTCCCTCCTCACTTTTCTCTTTTCCTCCATTGTCACTATTCATTCACTTCCTCCACTTGCATTTTCTCCCTCATCACACCATTTCTTCTCTAGAAAATCACTTCCCTAAGCTTCTAAACTCACTTTCCTTCATCTCCCTCAATATTTTTTTAGATCTTTGTGTTCTTGACCACCTTTGCTACAAACCCATTTTTTGAAACCCATCTCCAAACCTCCATTTTTTGTATTGACGATGGCATCTTCCAAGGGACCATCTTTTCTCACTTTTAATGGGAAAAAATATCACCCATCCCTTGAATGGAATGAGGAAAAAGGGCTCCTCCAAGACCCCAAGACCGATGCTCCACACTCTAAAAGAGACTTCAAGGTGACCTCATTTTTTGATTTTTTTTTTTTTGTTGGGAAATTTGTTGATTTCATGTTTTGTTGAGACATTGTCATTTTGTTGTTGTATGCTTGTGTTGAAATTTTGGACATTGTATGATTTGTTGAAATTTGGACAATGTTTATGACTCTTGAAATGTGGACAATGTATGTAACTTGTGGTATTGATGAATGAATTTTGATTTGAATTTTGTGGGTATTGAAATCATGAAAATTTGATGTGTAGGCTTGATTGAACAAATTTATTTTTGATGAGAGCAGAAATTTTGTTGGAATGTGTAAGTCTTATTTCATGAGTATGGAAATTTTTATAGGTATGGGTATGGAAAATTTTTTTTGTGGTGGTATGATTTTTTTATGTTGGATGTAGGATTTTTTGGTTGGACATAGAGAAAATTTTTGGACATGGAATTTTTTGTTGGACATGGAAAGATTTTCTTTGGACATGGAAAATTTTGTTGGTCATGGAAAAATTTTTTTTAGACATGGAAATTTTTTTGTTGGTCATGGAGAGATTTTTGTGGAATGAGTATTTTGGGATGAGTATTTTGTGGACATCTTGATGATTGGCCAACTTTGTTTTGCAGAACTTCAAGAGTCAAGATAGCCTCTAGATGTTGAAAGGCATATGGGAGATATTGTCTCTAGATATTAAGAACATTATTAATGAAGCCGGTTTCCAGACTTTTTCCCAAGCTTTATTCAATCATGATATCCATGATTACTAGGATCTCCAGTTACTCCTTGCTTTGTCAGAGCAGTTTTGGGGCACTTCTTGCACTTTCCATTTTCCAGGCATTGGTGAGATGATGTTGACACATTACAACTTCTCAGCCATTACTGGCTTAAGATTGGATGGTGAAAGAATCAAAGTCAATGATTTCCACACTTCAAAAGAGATTAAAAGTCTTCTGGGTGTGATGCCTTCAAAAATAAAGAGCAAAAATGTCTCCTTGATATAGCTGTACACCAATATTGAGAACTGCAAGATTGTAGCAACCGGTACTCACATGTTCAAGCTTCTCTTTATTGGAACTCTCTTATGTGCAGACTTGGGTAGTACCGTGAGCTTGCGTTATTTGTGGAGTTTGAGGGATATTGGTTGGATCAAAAACTATGATTGTGGTGGCACGACTTACACTACCCTTTTCATTTTATAACTCAACTTTCTCGGCGTAGCCTTTCAAGCTTAGGAGGTGCATTGTTTGTTTGGCAGGTGAGGTCTTGAATTTTTGGCTATATGTGAATTTTTGGAAAGTCATTTTGGTTGTTGTGTCGTGATGATGTAGGTTAACTATTTTTTTATTTTTTTAGGTTTGGATGTGCGAGTATTTTGGGGTTGGTCCTCAAGTTTTAGCAAATGTTGGTGATATGTATCCTAGGTTTCTCCATTGGCTACCCAAGTATCGTTTTCAACGTCTTGCAAGCGTTCTTTGCAAGTTTGGTGTATGGTGATTGATGACTTGACTGCCGATAATGTGAGTTTTTTTTTTTTTTTTTTTTTGTAGGGTTTTGTGTTTGATTGTGGTTTGGCTTCCTTTCATTCTAGGCTCTTTGTGATTGTCAGATGTCTTTGGATCCTTGGCTTAGATGTATGGAGCATGCTGAGTGTGAATAGGCCCAAAAGCTAAGTAGCTGTCAAGTATTGTTTGAGTGTGACCATGGGAGGTATTGGTATCTGGGTGACCAAGTGTTGACTCAAGTTTAACACGTGTACCCTCCTGCGACGATTCTAGTGCAGCCTTTACCCTCCATTCGGTTGGCAGATCTTCTTGCTAATGAAGAAATTGTTTGTGCTCGAGTTAGCCATGTTGTTTCGGGGGCACCAGGAGACTATCATGAATTTATCCAAACTCAATTGCAGGGTTGTCTAGCTGGCATTCCTGTTACCTCAATTAATTTTTTTCCTACCAAAGTCAATTTGCATCTCATCTTGCATCTCTTTATCTTCTTTGTTTCAAACTTTGTGAAAATATCTGCATGTTGCACTTTTAGGCTTCATCTTCTGAAGAGGAGGAAAAGGAAGAAGAGAATCCCCTTCCTAGCCATGCTAGTGGCTCTTCTAGTCCCTTCATGGAGACATATCCTCATTTTCCTTTATGGCAATTTGAAGTGATGAATCTTAATAGGTCGTACAATTCTATGGCTTTAGACAGACCAAAGCACACCCCAAGTTTCCCTTAGGCTGACCCAGTATTTTCCTGAATCTTTTAGTCTCTTGTCCTCATTTTCCTTTTGGCTCATTAAGTTGTTCATGAACTGGTGAATTTATGTTTCAAGTCAGAGTTGATCTTGTGGAGGAAAGCATGCAGATGATTGGAGGTTTATAGCTTGTGGTGCGCACTCAATCTTCTCAATATATGCTCAATGAAATGAGCTGGGTAAAAGATGATGCTTCCTTAGTGATCTTTGCTTGAATCTCCACGATAATGGATCTAACACTTGTCTATGTTGATTTCTCAGAATAGCCGAATAGCAATGGCTGATGCCAACACAAGATCCTTGGAGGAGAGAATCAGAAATCTGGAACTTCAGAATCGGCAACAAGAATCTCGATTTTATGCAAGTCAAGTAGGAGACACTGAGGGTGGCTCATCTAGGGGTGGGTCTAGGAGATCTTCCCACAAGCGGAGCCGGAGTTCAAATGATGCTTAACCTGTATTTTAATTTTCCTACAAAAACAAGAAAATACTTCTTAGATAGTTTGCATTAATTTCAACTTTTAGCAATTTACCTTTGGATTGCTTCTGATCTTATTGAAACTTTAGATGAGACAAGTTTAGAATTCACCTGATGAAGTCTTGTAGTAAACAATTTGAACTTGTCTACCCACTTTTGATGGGATTAGCACTTACTTGAATGAAGCATGGCCGAATGCCCTTAGTTTAGAAATGGATGCATGATTTTTGGAAATCTTGATTGATTTTTTTTTTTTTTTTTTGAAAAGATGATGATCTTCTTCTTTTTTTTCTTTGTTTTTGTCTTTTGAAAATGAATGAGGCATGACCGAATGCCCCTAGTCTAAAAACTTGTGCATGATGACCTTTTATTTTTGAAAATAATTTTTTTTTTTCTTTTCTTTGAAAAGAGATGATTGATATTTATTTGTTCTAGAAAGAGGGGAGTAAGGCATAGCTAAATGCCCATAGTTTAAGAGATGAATGCATTACTTTGAAAAATACTGATTTGATTAATTTTCTGTTCACTTTTTTGAAAAACAGTTATGCAGGTGATTTTTTGATTGATTTTTTGAAAAGAAAATGGATAAGGCATGTCTAAATGCCCTAATTTGACAATCCATGCAAATTTTTGAAAACTTTATTGCACAATTTTTTTTTTTTAGTGAAAACGAAGTCAACATGGACCCATGAAATGTCCAAAAACACAAAATAGGGTAAACGGGCCTTAGCCGGGCTAGGTGCCACGATCGGCACTCTTAGAGTGCCGACTGGCACTTTGAGGTGCTAACATGCACGCCCAATTTTGCCCCAATTCCTTGCATTTTTTTAGCGTGTTTTTTGTATTTTTGAGTTTTTTGAAAAATATTTTCTCTGTTTGAGACCACGAAACACTTTCCTAGACAACTACAAACTCTGGAAACCTATTTAAACCTAGTCTAGGACTAAGGTAGCTTATTTTTGCATCTAACCTGCAAACAAATCTCTGCATCCAAGTTATCAAGCAATAATAATCACATGTAAGAGTTATCCATGGCTATCAATCAAAATTTTCCTCATTCAACCATTCATGATATCAATAGATGGGTTCGTAGCTTTGATTTTAGTACCAAGTCCAATTTTACAGGTTACAAGCTAGAGGGAATCAAGGCCTTGAGGAATGTCAAGATCAAGTGGGATTTCCTCCATGCTGCCTGAAGTTCTAGGATCCTAAAGATCATGTATTCCGGTTTAAAATTGCTGAACTTTGTCCCATAATTGAAGAATTTTCATCTATACTTGGTTATGATCCTGGTAAGAAATCCGTAGCAGTTTCTTATGATCCCAAACATAGGGATATTTTGTCTGATGCTGTAGGACTTCCTACTTCAATTACTAGTAGCATGATTGAAGCGCACATGGTGAATCTTTGCACAGTTCTTTCAAGATTGATTAACAAACGTACTAATAGAGTAACTGACAACATGCAGAAGAATTTTTGCTTAACTCTTTGCTTCGTGAGAAAAATTTTGCTTTTCTCTGGAAGGCTTGGTTTTGATCATGCTTGAGCCATAGGCATTGTGAGTCAAGTTAAGGATGGTGATAACCCTGCTTCTCTAATCTTGGCAGAAACTTTTTTAGGATTGGACTCTGTATTTCATGGTGGAGAGTCACAAAACTTTTTTGGGAGTCCCTTGACTTTGCAGATATGGCTGATGGAAAGACTGGACGTGATTGCCAAGCTTACTGTTGCTAATTATAGTCCAGGTAGTTTCCTCAGTAGGACTGTCCTCAAAACCGAGTGTCAAATTGAAAGCAACTGGGTGAAATTTCTAAACAAGAAATCCAGTATCTCAATTCGATGGAATTGTTATTGGTGGAACTGCCCACCTCCTTTGTTGCGGTCTCTAGGATCAGATCACATCTTCATAGTTGGATTAAGGAGGTATACTTTCTATAAGGCGGATAAACTCTTGAGGCAGTTCCAATATGAGCAAGGAATGCCTGGTGGAAAAGGAAGAAAACTTTTCACTCCTATGGACACAAATCCTTCTTCTATAAAGAACATGTTGTTGGGCTTGGAGATGGCTGACCGAGTGGATCAATCTTTTGTGAAGGTTCACTTTCACAGGATGACCATGTTGGGGTTGATGCCCTAAAAATCCAATTTATTGGCATGTAATAAATAATTAAAATTTTTAATTATATGAGACTATCTATAAATGAACTAATGGGACATTATTTTAGTCCATAAGATGCATAGTAAGCGATTTATATGAAAAGTCACAGAAGATATAAATTGCAAGTTCTTTGTAAACTCAGAATGTAGTTCGTAGTCGGTGATGAAATTGAGTGTTTCATCTGCGAAGACTATAACATATCAACTAAGATGATTTGTCTTGATCATGGAAATGGAGATTTCTAGTTGGTATGTTGATATGTTTTAAGAGTTAAGATATATTAAACTGGACCGCTGTAAGATTTACTATTCTCCTAACGACTGTCAAATGAATAATAAATCTCACGACTTCTATTTTCATGAATTCTTAATCTTGAGAGAATAATGGACCTGATCATGAGGTGTAGGTTGCTTTGATATATCAGGAGTGAGATCTAAAGTTACGATCAAAACCTCAGTATGTTGGGCAGCCACATTTAGTGTTGATGGAACATATATTCTTAAGATGAAATTCATAATCTCTTAACGGAGATATAAAATATTCCCTTGAGATAAGTTTAATGGGTTTGGTTATTCAAAGTGTTAGGCCTAACCACTTTAGTAAGGATATACTAAAGTATATATTTATGAAATTGGATTTCATAAATATATGATAAATAACTTAAAGGATTAAACCGGGTACTCAAGGATTAAGATGTAGTAATTTTCAAAGTGACAGTTTACATTCATGACTTTGTATTACTACGAATATTTTATGAAGGGGTTGCATGTATAATAAAGTCTTGGGATATAATTTATTAATAAGACCTAGAGTGCAATTATATTTATATAGTGGTATTAAATATAATTAATGGTAACTTTAGGCTTGTCAAGAGTTGATAGAAAAGCCCAAGGCCCATTGGAGCTAGTGTCTTATTGGTCCCTTTTGGTCCCACTCCAAGCCACACACTAAAGCCCAATTGGAAAGGCCTAATAGGCCGGCCCAATTAGATAATCAGTTAGTTATAAAGGGAGAAACATACAAAATTTTTCATAAGAGAAAAAGATACATCATTGTGAAGTGGTGTGTATGTGCGAGTGAAGCCACTCAATTATTCTCCTTTAGAAACTGATTGAGAGACCACACTTCTTGGGCGTAAAGTGGAATTGGAGTGAAGATTAAAAGTGTTCCCAAGTACTTCTAATTTTTTGTTTTGAATTTCACCGCACCAAGGTACGCAATCTCGTTCTTAAATTCTGAAATTTACATAGTGCATGTTATCAATCATGAATGAAATAGATCCATTTTTGTTGCTTCCGCTGTGTGTTTTGTATGAGATACAAAACCAGATTTATCCTACAATTGGTATCAGAGCCAGGTTTTCATCTCATGATTGTATAACATGTGATTAAGTTTTAGAATTTAAGAAAACCGTTATCTTTGTGTTTCAATTTTCTGCATAATATATATTAGTTCATCCAATCCATTTTGTCTTGGATATTGAATATATATATACTTTAAGTCAATGATATATTGTGGCTTGAATGTCTGGACATGAAACCGTATCAAAGAAATCATTAATAACCGTCCAATGCATGAAAGTGGTTGCATTTTTTTGGTAACCGTCCAATGCATGAAGGTAGTTATTGAAGATTATGTTTCGGATATAGTTATTCCAATAACTATCATTTGCATGGCTTGGTTTTTAATGCACCACTTAGATCCTTTAATGCATTGCTTGGAGTGTGTTTTGCATGGCATGGCTATAACAAGGAAGTGGTTTGTTAATGTAATATATATGGCATGTAGTTATTGAATCCGTATGCCATGTAGTTATTGATATTGATAACCAACAGTAAGCCATTGCACCGCTTGGCATGGGATTGCATGGCTTGGAAATTCTTTGCACTGCTTGGAATTTAGGTTGCACGGATCATTCATTACATGGCTATGCATTGCATGGCTTTAAAGGCTTGCTATTATCCGCATATTATAATATATATATATACAGAGCCATCCGTTCTTTTCTGGCCGGTGATAGTGTTGTTGTGTCTTTGTTACTTGTCCGTGCCTACCCGAAACTTTGGTACTCCTTTTTTGTGTTCCCTTCTTATCGTCGTTGGCGCCACCCTAGACGTAAAGTGAAGCCCCAGAACCGAACAGTAAGGCCCGTTTAAGCTAGGAGAGCGTGTAGGGCATGAGAGGTATAGGGTTGCTTAGGGTATGTGTTACGAAATGCAACGGTGTTAAGAAAAACATGATAATTGAGTGTTAAACCTAGGATAGTATGGATAAGTTGTGGAGATCCAACTCCTCTGTCAGCTCCAGGACTACTGGTTGTCCTCCTGATATTGTAAATGAAGAAGATCACACTGTTGAAGAAAATGAGATCCCAGATTTCAAAAACTGAAATATTCCAAAGGTTTCCACTAAGTCCATCTATAAGCTTAGTTGGGCTGAAAAAACTGCTTTTTCTGAATATAGAGTTAGAACTATTGAACAAACATTTTCTATCTCTAGAACACATAAAAAATGTTGCTTGTTTTCCAGAAAAAATGTTAATGAATTTCTTGCTAAAAAACTCAGTTATTTGCATATTGGTCTTGTTCAAGTTGCTGTTAAACCACTCACAAGAAAAGGTACTAATGCTTCTATTCTGATGTGTTTAAGAGATGCTAGATTTAAAAGATTTAATGATAGCATTCTTGGTATGATCACTGCTTCTTTGTATGATGGTCCCGTTTATTTTGACTGTTATCCTGATATCACTCTTGCTTTGGATGATGTTAATATTGTTAAAGCCTTGACATTAAATGTTTTGACATCTGGATATGACATGGAAGAAGGTAGTAAGCCTTTTGTTCTTATTTATAGAATTTATTGCAGACTTTTGGGTTCTCAATTGAATCCTCGTTTTGTTCATATAAGAGATCCTGCTGGTAAAACCATGTTAATTCAATGTTCAACTTCTGATGCTAAGATTCAAATCCCAAAAATGATTCAATGGGTAGATATCAATCTTCCCAAAGAATGGTTGCTAGAACGTGAATCTCCTCCTGCTAAACCTGTTTTTGATGAATTAAATCTTGCTAATATTCAACAATACCTTGATGGAACTGTTAAAATAAGTTTTCATGATGACAGACCCTTGAGGATCAACGAAGGAAGGCATTCCTTTGCTGGATCTGATAGTGTTTCAAGAAGTGCTTCAAGAAGAGATCTTGATCTCAATGAATATTTGAAAAAGAACTTTGGAAAACCTGATTTAAAACTAAAAGGAGTTTCAAGTGGTAACTCCCAAGTTAGCACTGCTTTTTATTCCACTAAACCAGATTCTCCCTCTCTATATAGCAAAACTGCTAATGAAGAAGAAGAAGAAGACAACAGATCTGTGTCTCCATCTGGTTCTGATTTTCAAACTGTTGATAACCCTGTTTTCCAAAGTCAATTAAGAGTTTTGAATGCTTTGAACGAAAGCTTTGAAATTGATATGGTTTCCTTGTTTAATGAATTTATTTCTGCTAAAAACAGAGATAAGAGAAAATATTACCAAAGTACTTTTGCTTAGTCTGAAAAAGATCGTGTCAAAAGGAAATGGAAAGAAAAAATGAACCAGTTGAAGAAACATATTTTGTTCTTTGATTTCCTTGAAAATTATTATGTTTCAAAAGATGAAGTTTCCCAAAAACATTTGAACGTAATAAAGAAATCAAATTTTGTTAAAGAAGATAAAACAGTTGTTAGGTCTAGGCATCCGCCTCTTGAGACAGTTCTTGTAAACTGTAAAGGGACTGATGTGAAGGCTTCCCCATTCAAAATTGCTGATGCTAATACTCCTGTTTCTAGTATTATTGAACAGAACAATTTTACTAATGAATCCTTGCATGTTATTGGTCAACAGCTTAACCGCATTGAAGAAAAAATTGCTGAAAAACCTGTTCTTCCAAAATCGGAAGTCGTTGAAAAATCTGTTGTTCCAAAACTTGAGAAACCTTTGATTGATTTGCCCAGTCAAAGAGAATTGAATTTTAAAACTTCTCAGGCAAAAACTCTTGAAATTATTGACAAAATGCTTTCTGATTTAAAGGTGAAAACTGAAGGTACTTCCACAAGTGCTGCTCGAACTATTTCAAGAAATGGAAAAGAAAACGTTTTTGAAGAAAACACGGATTCTGATTCATTGTCTTCTGTTTCAGCTAAAAATATTTTTGATGATAGTTTACCAGAAATTAAAAGATTTCTTAGAAAGCCCATTCCTGTGTCTTTTACAAAAAACTGGTATTCAAAACCTACTCTTTAATGGCGGTAGAGCAATATATAATCAACTAGTTACAAGCTTTGCAAACAGGGTAGCAGTAGGGAAATAGGAATCCTGAAGAGGGAAAGAGTTCTAAGGAGAGTCTGAAGGTCTTTCTTCTAAGCCTCTAAAGGTTCTTTCTAAAGGGTTCTGAGTTCAACTTAAGGGACAGCCCCCCTTAAATAGGCAAAATTTTCGGAGTGAACAGTAACTATGAACAGTGAACAGTAACAGTAACAGTGAACAGTACCATGAACAGTAATTTTTTACTTTTGTCATTTTTGCAGCAGAATCCGTAGGAGCATGTGCTAACCAAATTTATCAGTTTGTGCTTGAACAAATCTTCAGAAATCCATTGTAGAAAAAGCAGTATCAATTGGGAGACAGGCAGCATCTTTGGTGGGGAATAAGCAGCGCAATTTTTAAGGAAAACATTGTATCATTTTGGCCATTGTTCAGGCCAGACAAATAGGAGAATCACATGGGAAACAGGTAGAATACCTCAGCGGAATTATCAGGGGTATCGGCTTTAACATTTTGGCCGTTGTGCAAGCCAGACAAAAAAGAGAATCAAATTCAGTCTTCAGGATTGTCTTCTTCATCATGACCAAACAATTCCTGATTGTAATGGTAATATGGGTCTTTTGAAACAGATGCTTCAGAGGACCGTTCATCATCTGAACCATCATCACTGACCTTCTCCTTCGAAATCAACTTGAGGAGGGCATACAGAGCATCAGGGTCCTTGCGAATTCCATCCAGAGGGGAACCCTTCTTTTTAGGTTTAACAGAGGATTTAGCAGTTGAAGCAGATGTAGAAGCATGTGCATTGGCCAGTTCAGCCTTCTGCACTGGGGAATTAATCTTAACACCGAGTAAAGCATTTGGGGATGACAAATCCTTGGTAACATTGTTGACAACAGATTGTGTGTGTGGAAACTTATCCCACCATTTAACAAACCATCGGCGTTTGAGAACATCTCTGTCCTTCTCATATTGCCACTTCAGGATCCAAGGAACTTTATATCTCTTAATGAAATGAAGCAAAGGAGAGAATTTAGCACCATAGGAATCAACCTTGAATGTTTTTGAGAAATTTTCAAAAGAAACCCTTATATGATGAGGCCAACACTATGATAAATAATTTTACCAGTAGTATTGATCTTATCCTTGATGCCTTTAATAGTGATTGAATTTTCATGGGTTAAGATATCAGCATAATAATTCACAGTTTTGTCACTATGTTCAGGAATCCAGTGAAACCTTGGGGGAAAATAGCTAGTAGCAAGTCTGAAAGGGTCAGTAATAGAGGCCCTATTTGACTCAATGGAAAACAGGTTTTGGAAATATTGTTTTTTAACATACTGGAAAGTATAGGAAACTCTTGGGAAAACAGTTTTAACAGGTTGGTTAACAGTAGTTAAAGCATAAGGATCATATGATGAGGCCAAAACAGAAGAGTAATTAGGCTTAGGAATGGTACCTAAGGGGGTGAAACGGTTAACAATCTCTAATGGAGAAATAAGTTCCTTTTTAACAACTGTGTTGTTATCAGTGGCAGGGCTCTTGTCTTTCAACCGCCTACTTGCCATTATGACACTGCAGAAATTCACGTGTAAGGAAATCAGGGATTGAATTTTGAGATCCTTTTATATGTTCAATATCAAAATCAAAAACACATAAAATAGCTTGCCATCGGGCAAAAATATGTTTTGAAGCAATATTTTCAACATATTTTTCAATAACATATTTAGCACTTTTGCAGTCAATTCGTAACAAAAACTTTTGGTTTAACAAATCACTTTGAAACTTTGAAACACATAGTACTATAGATAAAATTTCCTTTTTAATAGTACTATAATTTAACTGTGCAGTATTCCAGACTCCAGAATAGAAACGAACAATTTGTTCAGATGAGTCTGGGGAAACTTTCTGTTTCAGAATGCCTCCGTAACCAATGTCAGAAGCATCAGTTTCAACAATTTTGAAAGCATTGGGAGTGGAAATACCAAGACAAGGCAATGCCTTAACATGGGACTTGATTTGTTTAACAAGGGAAGTATGAACATCAGACCAGGGTGGAGGATTATTCTGTAACCGATCAAAAAGGGGTTTACATTGTTTCCTCATATCCTTGTAGAAATCAGCAACATAATTCAAAGAGCCAAGAAACCTTTGGAGTTGGGTCTTATCAGTGATAACATCAGGGAATTTATCAGCAAACTGAATGGCTCTATCAATCGGACGAATTTGTCCTTCAGAGATGTCATAACCAAGGAATCGAATTTTTGTCTGAAACAGTTTGATTTTCTTAGCAGAGACAACAAGACCATTTCTTTTAATAGTTTCTTGGAATGAATATAGATGCTTCCAATGCTCTTCAATAGAGTTGGAATAAACAAGAACATCATCAATGTAAACAATGGTGAAATCACTAAAGGGATTGAAAATATCATTCATAATGTGTTGGAATTCACTAGGAGCATTCTTAAGACCAAAAGGCATAACATTCCATTCGTAGTGACCAAATGGAGTGGTAAAAGCAGTTTTATACCTATCATTCTCACTAATCTGAACTTGCCAAAATCCAGATTTCATGTCAAACTTGGAAAACACTACGACATCACTCAATCTATGAACTAAGTCATTCTTGTTTGGAATAGGGTACCTAATCCATTCTAAGACTCTGTTCAAAGGTTTGTAATTGATCACCAAACGAGGAGTTCCTCTCTCAATTTCAGCATTTTTTTTGCACATAGAAAGCAGCACAAGACCAAGGAGACTTGCTATTTCTAATCAGTTTTTTATCAAGCAAATCTTGGATTTCCTTTTTACAAAACCCAACCATTTCAGCATTCATCTGAATAGGATGAGCTTTAGTAGGAATATTTTTCTCATTAAAATCTTTAATATATGGCAAGTTAACAATGTGTTTCTTCCTATGCCAAAATGCATTGGGAATATCAGAGCAAACATCTTCAATCAATATTTTCTGAAAATTATTAATTTTTGATTGTAACAATTTATCAGAGAGTCATTCAGCAATTTTCTTGAACCTAACTTCTTGCTTAAGAAAATTGAGATGATTAGTCTTTAGCATGAATCAAAGTCAAAGCATTATCAGCATCAATTTCAACTTTTGAAGCAAATTTGAACTTTACTTTCTGTCCAAAAGGATCAGTAGTAATTCCATCATGTTCAACAAGAAAGGGATACAAAGCATTAATGAAAAGGAGACCAAGTATCACTTTATCAGTCATGTTTTTAACAAGAACAAACGAAATCTTGAAACAAACATTATCATGACAAACATGAGCATTATTCAATTCATATTTGATCTTCATTTGAGTACCATTAGTAGAAACCAATCTTTCAGTTGACTTTTCAAAATATTTTGAAGGAATTAATCCTTCTTGAATACAGTTCATATCCACACCAGAATCAATCATAACAATAACATTAAAATGATAATCATGAGAAACAACAATTTTAACTTTTGTAAACCATTTCGGAGGAAGCAATTTATTAACAAGATTAAGCTGAGAATCAGTGAGAACATCAGCAATACCTTTATCAGAAAGAAGAGCCTGTTGACTAGATTCATCTCCATCTTTGAGCTCATTTTGTTCATTATCAGATTGATGTTTATCAAGATTTTTATCAATTCTTAACAAAAGCAATTCTTGTTTAAGATCATTGTTATCACTTTTAATGCTGTTGAATTCATTTTTTAAATCAATTATCTCTTATTTGACAACATTGATCTCATGTTGAAGTTCATTAACAGTTATCACTTTGGATTTTGTTTTGTTGAATCTTTCCAGGGTTTCTTCAAAGCTTATTGTTGGTTTCAATTTTTTATCATTTTCATTTCTTGTCAAATTTTTCTTAAACTTATCAAGATATTCTTTTTGCAATTCAGGATTTTCAATCTGACTTATCAATTTGATTAACAAGCTTTCATTCTCTTCACTTTTGGTGAGAACATTAACAGTTTTAATAACATTGCAACAGGAATCTCTACAACCAAATATAACAGTAGGTGAACCAGAGAAATCATCATTAGATTGATAACAAGAATCAGATGAAGAAGAAAAATCGTCTTCCAAGGAATCGGACGAGACGTTTGATTCAAGGATTCGGAATAGTTCTTCTTGATCATTATCATTAATGTTTAACATATTGAACTTATTTTTCAGCTTACCCGGTTTTTGCTTACAGTCTTTACTGAAATGACCAGGTTTTCCACAGTTGAAACATTTACCTTTACCAGACTTCTGTTTATCATATTTTTTAGAAACATTTTTTCTTTTAGCATAAAATCATTAGGTTTAACAAAGTTTGTTCTGTTTCTTTTATACTTTGCATAATTTTTGTGACCTTTATCATGTGTTTCCCCTTTTTGCCTGGAAGGAGCAATAGGGGGTAAACCATATTATTCACAGAAATTACCCATTTCATATTTAGCTTTTCTCTTATTCTTTAACTGGTGTTTTAACAATTTTTCATCATTACACATGTTAATACCAAGTCTTTTAATAGTGCTTAAAATATCACCATAAGTTAAACTATGATAATCAATAGAATCATTTTTACCAATTAGCTCTTGTTTTACCTTATGAGCAAAGATAGGAGGCAGACCGTCAATAAACTTTTCTTTCCAATAAGGCTTGTAACAATCTTTCCGGAGCATGACTCTGGAAAGGAAAACACCTTCATACCATCTGTAATCAGACATAGTGGGACATCTCAAATTGTTTAGATAATCAGAAATTCGAGATGAAACATTGGATGGAGTACCAACAAAATGTTTGAGAATAGTATAGATCAAAGTATTAACACCTTCAGGAATACCACGATTTTGATTTTCATCAAAAATAGGGAAACCTTCATCATTCTTTTTAACAGCATGTTTAATAGAATCTCTGGATTCTTCTGTGAGATACGAATCCCACCATCCATGAAGAGCACCAGAAAAACCAGTAACAAGAAGTTCAACAATTTCAGAGTGACTATAATTATGATTATTCAAGTAAGAAGTTCCAACCATGGACAAATGAGCCATTCTATTAATTATTTCTTGTTCAGAAAAACCATCAATATTCCATTCATAAAGTTTATCAGCAGAAACAGAAAACTGGGTTTGAAAAGATCTTTCTTCAAACTGTATATCAGGAGGAGTAGGTTTTGAATACCAGTTTTTTGTAAAAGACACAGGAATGGGCTTTCCAACAAATCTTTTAATTTCTGGTAAATCATCATCAAAAATCTTTTTAGCTGAAACAGAAGACAATGAATCAGAATCCGTGTTTTCTTCAAAAACGTTTTCTTTTCCATTTCTTGAAATAGTTCGAGCAGCACTTGTGGAAGTACTTTCAGTTTTCACCTTTAAATCAGAAAGCATTTTGTCAATAATTTCAAGAGTTTTTGCCTGAGAAGTTTTAAAATTCAATTCTCTTTGACTGGGCAAATCAATCAAAGGTTTCTCAGGTTTTGCAACAACAGATTTTTCAATAACTTCCGGTTTTGGAAGAACAGTTTTTTCAGCAATTTTTTCTTCAATGCGGTCAAGCTGTTGACCAATAACATGCAAGGATTCATTAGTAAAATTGTTCTGTTCAATAATACTAGAAACATGAGTATTAGCATCAGCAATTTTGAAAGGGGAAGCCTTCACATCAGTCCCTTTACAGTTTACAAGAACTGTCTCAAGAGGCGGATGCCTAGACCAAACAACAGTTTTATCTTCTTTAACAAAATTTGATTTCTTTATTACGTTCAAATGTTTTTGGGAAACTTCATCTCTTGAAATATAATAATTTTCAAGGAAATCAAGGAACAAAATATGT
Organism: Lithocarpus polystachyus; assembly: GCA_033629205.1. NCBI lineage: Eukaryota > Viridiplantae > Streptophyta > Magnoliopsida > Fagales > Fagaceae > Lithocarpus > Lithocarpus polystachyus. Next base: position 55,944,324 of record CM066162.1, on the reverse strand, counting down.
TTCTTCAACTGGTTCATTTTTTCTTTCCATTTCCTTTTGACACGATCTTTTTCAGATTGAGCAAAAGTACTTTGGTAATATTTTCTCTTATCTCTGTTTTTATAAGAAATAAATTCATTAAACAAGGAAACCATATCAATTTCAAAGCTTTCGTTCAAAGCATTCAAAACTCTTAATTGACTTTAGAAAACAGGGTTATCAACAGTTTGAAAATCAGAACCAGATGGAGACACAGATCTGGTGTCTTCTTCTTCTTATTCATTAGTAGTTCTGCTATATGGAGAGGGAGAATCTAGTTTAGTGGAATAAAAAGCAATGCTAACTTGGGAGTTACCACTTGAAACTCCTTTTAGCTTTAAATCAGGTTTTTCAAAGTTCTTTTTCAAATATTCATTGAGATCAAGATCTTTTCTTGAAGCACTTCTTGAAACACTATCAGATCCAGCAAAGGAATGCCTTCCTTCGTTGATCCTCAAGGGTCTGTCATCATGAAAACTTATTTTAACAGTTCCATCAAGGTATTGTTGAAAATTAGTGAGATTTAATTCATCAAAAACAGGTTTAGCAGGAGGAGATTCACGTTCCAGCAACCATTCTTTGGGAAGATTGATATCTACCCATTGAATCATTTTTGGGATTTGAATCTTAGCATCAGAAGTTGAACATTGAATTAACATGGTTTTACCAGCAGGATCTCTTACATGAACAGAACGAGGATTCAATTGAGAACCTAAAAGTCTGTAATAAATTTTATAAATAAGAGCAAAAGGCTTACTGCCTTCTTCCATGTCATAACCAGATGTCAAAACATTTAATGTCAAGGCTTTAACAATATTAACATCATCCAAAGCAAGAGTGATATCAGGATAACAGTCAAAATAAATAGGACCATCATACAAAGAAGCAGTGATCATACCAAGAATGCTATCATTAAATCTTTTAAATCTAGCATCTCTTAAACACATCAGAATAGAAGCATTAATACCTTTTCTTGTGAGTGGTTTAACAGCAACTTGAACAAGACCAATATGCAAATAACTGAGTTTTTTAGCAAGAAATTCATTAATATTTTTTCTGGAAAACAAGCAACATTTTTCATGTGTTCTAGAGATAGAAAATGTCTGTTCAACAGTTCTAACTCTATATTCAGAAAAAGCAGTATTTTCAGCCCAACTAAGCTTATAGATGGACTTAGTGGAAACCTCTAGAATATTCCAGTTTTTGAAATCTGGGATCTCATTTTCTTCAACAGTGTGATGTTCTTCATTTACAATATCAGGAGGACAACCAGTCGTCCTGGAGCTGATAGAGGAGTTGGATCTCCACAGCTTATCCATACTATCCTAGGTTTAACACTCAATTATCATGTTTTTCTTAACACCGTTGCATTTCGTAACACATACCCTAAGCAACCCTATACCTCTCATGCCCTACACGCTCTCCTAGCTTAAACGGGCCTTACTGTTCGGTTCTGGGACTTCACTTTAAGTCTAGGGTGGCGCCAACGACGGTAAGAAGGGAACACAACAAAGGAGTACCAAAGTTTCGGGTAGACACGGACAAGTAACAAAGACACAACAACACTATCATCGGCCAGAAAAGAACGGATGGCTTTGATACCAAAAAGGAGGGGGGAGCACAGCTGCTGGAGAGATGAGAAGAGAAGCACAGTATGGAAGCACAGTAATAATATAATGGAAGCAATATATAAAGTAAATGTCAGCAAAATAAAGCAAAGTAGAACCGTCCAAGATGGTGGTAGAGCAATATATAATCAAAGTAATTTAAAGCAATAATAAGGTGGTAGAACCAGCCAAGTAGTATAATGAATTAATATAACAAAATAATTATGAGGCGGTAGAACCAGCCAAGCAATATAGAGCAATATAATAAAGCAGTTAGGAGGCGGTAGAACCAGCCAAGCAAAGTAATAAACAGTTAAAATATAATAAACACAAGCTGAAAGTAGTTATTACTGAAAATAGATTACAACACTTACAGCAGTAGTAGTCACTGGTTTACAACAACAGTTTAACAATACAAGGCTTGGAGACTAGTTCTAGTTACAAGCTTTGCAAACAGGGTAGCAGTAGGGAAATAGGAATCCTAGAGAGGAAAAGATTTCTAAGGAGAGTCTGAAGGTCTCTCCTCTAAGCCTCTAAAGGTTCTGAGTTCAGCTTAAGGGACAGCCCCCCTTAAATAGGCAAAAATTTTCGGAATGAACAGTAACCATGAATAGTGAACAATGAACAGTGAACGATACCGTGAACAGTATCGTGAACAGTACCATGAACAGTAAATTTTCACTTTTGTCTTATTTTTGCAGCAGAATCCGTAGGAACATGTGCTGACCAAATTTATCAGTTTGTGCTTGAACAAATCTTCAGAAATCCATTGTAGAAAAAGCAGTATCAATTGGGAGACAGGCAGCATCTTTGGTGGGGAACAAGCAGCGCAATTTAAGGAAAATATTGTATCATTTTGGCCATTGTGCAGGCCAGACAAATAGGAGAATCACATGGGAAACAGGTAGAATACCTTAGCGGAATCATCAGGGGTATTAGCTTTAACATTTTGGCCGTTGTGCAGGCCAGACAAACAAGAGAATCAAATTCAATCTTCAGGATTGTCTTCTTCATCATGACCAAACAATTCCTGATTGTAATGGTAATATGGGTCTTTTGAAACAGATGCTTCAGAGGACCGTTCATCATCTGAACCATCATCACTTACCTTTTCCTTCGAAATCAACTTGAGGAGGGCATACAGAGCATCAGGGTCCTTGAGAATTCCATCCAGAGGGGAACCCTTCTTTTTAGGTTTAACAGGGGATTTAGCAGTTGAAATAGATGTAGAAGCATATGCATTGGCCAGTTCAGCCTTCTGCACTGGGGAATTAATCTTAACACCGGGTAAAGCATTTGGGGATGAAAAATCCCTGGTAACATTGTTGACAACAGATTGTGTGTGTGCAAACTTATCCCACCATTTGACAAACCATCGGCGTTTGAGAACATCTCCGTCCTTCTCATATTGCCACTTCAGGATCCAAGGAACTTTCTATCGCTTAATGAAATGAAGCAAAGGAGAGAATTTAGCACCATAGGAATCAACCTTGAATGTTTTTGAGAAATTTTCAAAAGAAACCCTTAATGGATCTGGAAATATATCAGGAATAGAACCAAACTGGGTCCACCATCGGTCGAACCAAAGAGGCAAAGTGGAACTGAACTCCTTATCAAAGTTAACAAACCATGAATGAGTATTGTTTTCATTCTGGTGAAGCATGAATCTGAACCAGGCAGTGACATAATCATGATAGGAGTATGGAACATTACATTTGGGTAACATTCTTGTGGAGGCAAGGTTCGGATCCCACATTTCTTCAGAAATAATATGGTTTAGGAAAACACTATGATAAATAATTTTACCAGTAGTATTGATCTTATCCTTGATGCCTTTAATAGTGATTGAATTTTCATGGGTCAAGATATCAGCATAATAATTCACAGTTTTGTCACTATGTTCAGGTATCCAGTGAAACCTTGGGGGAAAATAGCTGGTAGCAAGTCTGAAGAGGTCAGTAATAGAGGCCCTATTTGACTCAATGGAAAACAGGTTTTGGAAATATTGTTTTTTAACATACTGGGAAGTATAGGAAACTTTGGGGAAAACAGTTTTAACAGGTTGGTTAATAGTAGTTAAAGCATAAGGATCATATGATGAGGCCAAAACAGAAGAGTAATTAGGCTTAGGAATGGTACCTAAGGGGGTGAAACGGTTAACAATCTCCAATGGAGAAACAGGTATTATATATAAAAATATATATATATATTATAATATATATAAACCCATATATATTTATATAAATTAACGCTAGGATTAAAGTATTTGTTTAATGAAATTTATTCCTAATGAGATTAGGATGATGTCTTCAAGGTCTTTAGCATTATTAGGGTTCTTGATAATGATCTTGAAAACCTTAATGTTTGATCTGTAAATCTTCGTTGATAAATTCAAAAGGTGTTTTTGTTTTGATAGAAGAACAATGAAGATGTCAAATACGGTTACCTGAAAATTCTATAAAAAAAAAAATTCAGTTTTGCGAATTCGATCGATCAAGTAATAGGTTTGACTGATCGAAGGCACTGAATTTTGAATTTTCACTTATTTTTGACTAAGTGTTAAAACTTTGATAAAAACAAAGCTATGTGATTAATTTTATAGTCCTTAAAAGTTAAGGACATTTATTAATCGCTATCTAACTAAAAGACCTAATGAGATCAAAGATGTTAGTTAAATAGAACTCTTAGTCCTAAATTGTTTTATGATTAAAAGTCATTAATTTATTTTAATTAGAGGTTTTTATTGAGATTAAAATTCTAATTAAAAAGTATATAGTTTCTAATGAGATTAGAATCTTTTATTTAGTAAATTAAGGATAGAATTCTATATAACTAATTTTTGATTCATTAGTGTTTAAGGAATCCTAAATAGTTTAGGACTTCCATTTTAGTTAGTGATTCTAATGAGATTAGAGTCTTCAATAAGTGCAAGGTTATTAGTTGTGATGGGATCACAATTATTTAAAGAAAAATCCAAATAATGAGTGGGAGTGCTGAAATAACCCTTTTGTTAAGTTTATTGTAATGTGAATAGATGCCTTGTCTTGACTTCAAGTCTTGCATTCCTTGTGGAGGGTATTTATTTCACGGATTACAAGGTTAAACTTCTTTGTGATTGCGCGAATATTCGTCACGCTATAGTGACGTGACTTAGTAACATCACATTGAATTTAAACAATTAAACACATTTAATGTGTAGGGTTAAAATTGTGATTAGATCACAATAATTTTATAACAATCCACTTGTTTTAAAATTTCTAGTGGGAGAGAGATACAAGGGTTGGATCTCACGGCCTCCATTGTCGGTTCATAGTGGTGTGGGGTAAACATCTCGTCTTGGCCTCGAGCCTTGCGTTCCATGCGGAGGATGTTTATTTCATAGTACTAAAAGATTGAATGTCCTGGTTTATAGTGGTTTGATCAAACACCTTGTCTTAGGTTCGAGCTTTGCATTCCATGCGGAGGGTGTTTTTATCATGGTACTACAAAATAAGCCTGTTAAAGGGATGAAATGTGGCTACACATGATTCTAGACAGTGGTGTACACTAGACTAAGTTTGATAGTATCCTCTATGCTGAGTTCTTACTATTATTACTTAGAGGCTAAAGGAAAAGCGGCAAATTATTTTTGTTTGGTAAGAGTTACCATTATAGCATTAGTAATGAGAATATTTCTCGCCTGATCATAGTGGTTGGTATTCACTCTATGCTGAGGAATATTAATTGCGGGATTAGGTTGTCGTTGCACCTAGTATAGTATGTTTTTCGGGTTCCATACTATATGGTTATGGATGCAAAATATAATGTCCTTGTAATTATGTTCATAGTCTCAAAATAAAGTTGTCATAAATTTTGTTCTTTAGCTACTATTTTAAATGAATCATATTAACTAAGAAATAATTTTGGACATGGTGCTTAAAGGAGCTGAAGTACATAAATATGTTTTGATTCAGCTTTGTCATAATTTCCTATGCACGATGCATCGATCGAAGATAGCTTATGACTTGATCATAGTCTCCATTGAAATGCTAAAATGTTACATTGGCTTCCATCTCAAGTGTGCTACAGCATGAGATGCAAGAGTTAGTACTACATTTAGACTTTAGGTTAAATCTAAATGAGATGTTTGGTTCAATCATATTGAGTGCTCAGAAAAGCTTAAAGAGTTCCAATTCTATATTATTTTATGAATTTTTTTTAATTAATTGGAATTCTTGGATGTAGAGATTAAATATTAATCTCATATGGATATGATCCACAAGTCCTTGTTAGAATCATTTGATCAATTCAGATTGTTTTCAAAATAAATTATTTTTATGTTATCTAAATTGATGAGTGAGTTCTACGCAACGGAAGACATCCTAAAAGCTAAAGCTAGGATCAATATGATTTAATTCAAATTCTTAGCTTGAACCGAAAGGTAAGGGTGAGAAGAAGATGAATTATAATACCAAACAGTTGAACAAGCAAGTTGTCCTAGTAGTTGCCTAAAGGAAATTAGATTCAAAAGCATGACCAAAAGGAAAATGTTTCTGTTTTGGAAATTTACATGTTTTACTTTTTAAAGAGAAAGTTTCCATCCTTTGGCATTGTATGTTTTGCCACTTATGTCTAGATCTTATTAATCTAAATGGCATTCAAGATTGGTGAAAGATAGGCTTTTCGAACCATTATTTGGTTATATTCTCAGTCTATGAATTCTATTTAGACGATAATATGATCTAGGGCTCCTTTATTGTAAAGGAATAAGGTTTCAATGATTTCTTTAAGTCAACACATACATGAAGGAGGAATAAGACTCTTTTAGAAATAGTAAAGCACATGATAAGTATTTCTATTTACTTATTCCTTTTGGAGATATACTCTAATAATTACAATACATTTTCTAAAGCTGATTTCAAAAGTTTGTTCCTAGGACATTTGTCAAATCGTGGATTGGGTGAAAACCTAGTATATGATACTTCCACTTTTGGAAATGTCCAGCACTTGTGCTAGAAAGGAAGTCTAACAAGTTGAAATCAAAAGATAGAAAAATGTGTGTTTATGATAAGTATCCAAAAGAAATGGTATAAGATTATTTTGGTAGTTATAAAAAAAAACAAGATGTTTGTAAACTTCAATTACAAAGTTCTTGATGATGACTATGTAAATAATCTTAAAGCAAATCGCAGATTGTTCTAGAAGAAAAATGTCAAAATTTTTTGAGAGACAACTATAAAATACATTTGGAAATGAGATGGTTGTATTAGATATACCACAAGGCATTGTTCTAAATGTATAGCTAGTACACTGGTACAATATCGTAGTGGGAGGATTATTAATTACCAAGTAAATTCATACTTTTGGGATAAACTTTTGAAGTTATTCCAAAAGGATATGAATTTGATCTTCAGTCTTACGTAAAGGCATAGATGATATGAATATGAATTACTGGATCAAAGGTTATATGAATAGAATTAGATTCTATTTAAAGTCTAGAACTTGTAAAGGCGCCTAATGGCATTGGGCCTATTGTGCTCAAATAAGTCTACAAGTAAATGAGATTGATAGATTTGAAGGTGCAAACCTTCAAAGTCAAGACTAGTGGCGAAAAGATTTATTCAGAAAGAAATGGTTCGACTATGAAAAGAGTTTTTCACCAATAGTCAAGATTGACTCTATCTAGATTCTCTTATCCATTATATTTCATTTGGATGAAATATGGCAATGGATATCAAGAAAGCTTCTTTTAGTAGCAATCTTGAGGAAAACATTTATATGATGTAGCTAGACTTGTACATAGCAAAGAAACAGTAGTGCTTAGTATGCAAGTTGCTTAAATTTCATTTAAGGATTAAAGCAAGCATCTAAATTATAAAATATCATCTTTGATCAAGCAATCAAATTATTTGATTTTGATCAAGTATTAAAATGCCTTATGTGTGTGAAAGCTATATAGAATAATAAATTTCTTAATGCATGTTGATGACATTCTAATCATTTAGAATGATGTAGAGTTATTGTCATCAATGAAGTTTTGGTTGTCTAGTCCAATTTGATATAAAGTACTTACATCCTAAGAATTAAACTTTGTTTAAAATTCAGAAATTAGGATGTTTGGTCTATCTCAAACTGCTTCAATATATTAGATTCTAGCCAAGTATAGCATGTAATACTTCAAGAAAGGATTCTTTCCTTTTAAGTTTGAAGTTCCTTTATATAGGACTATAGTCCTAAGACATATAAAAATATAAGCATATTAAGATGGTTCCTAATACCATATCAATAGGAAGTCTTTGTTCTATGCTATATACTAGGCTAAATATCTATTTTGCGGTGGGCATGGTAATCAAATATCAATTGAATCAAAGATCACTTAATTTAGAGGGAGTAAAGCATATACTCAAATATCTTAGAAGAATGGGGGATTATATGCTTGTCCACAAAAGTGAGATTTTGATGGTTACTGGATGTACAAATGCTAACTTGTAGTTTGATTGTGATTCATGAAGTTGGACATCAAGATATGTGTTCATCTTAGGTGGTGAAGATGCACATTAAGTGTAAATATTATCGATATGCGTACGTGTGTAGTAGTAGAAAAGATAATTTATGCAATAAATCTGACTGAAGCTTGTTTCCAAACCTTGCCTTAGAGTGACTATAATTACTCTAAAGAGAGCTAAGTGTCGGATATATGGTAAATTGTCTTTGAGGGCAAGTGGGAGATTGTTGGGGTAAATGCCCTAAAAATCCAATTTATTGGCATGTAATAAATAATTAAATTGTTTAATTATATGAGACTATCAATAAATGAACTAATGGGACATTATTTTAGTCCATGAGATGCATAGTATGTGATTTATGTGAAAAGTTACAGAAAATATAAATTGCAAGTTCTTTGTAAACTCAGAATGTAGTTCGTTGTCGGTGATGAAATTGGGCGTTTCGCCTGCGAAGAATATAACATATCAACTAAGATGATTTGTCTTGATCATGGATATGGAGATTTCTAGTTGGTATGTTGATATGTTTTAAGAGTTAAGATATATTGAACTGGACCGCTGTGAGATTTACTATTCTCCTAACGACTGTCAAATGAATAATAAATCTCACGACTTCTATTTGCATAAACTCTTAATCCTGAGAGAATAATGGACCTGATCATGAGGTGTAGGTTGCTTTGATATATCAGGAGTAAGATCTAAAGTTACGATCAAAACCTCAGTATGTTGGGCAGCCACATTTAGTGTTGATGAACATATATTCCTAAGATAGAATTCATAATCTCTTAACGGAGATATAAAATATTCCCTTGAGATAAGTTTAATGGGTTTGGTTATTCAGAGTGTTAGGCCTAACCACTTTAGTAAGGATATACTAACGTATATATTTATGAAATTGGATTTCATAAATATATGATGAATAACTTAAAGGATTAAACCGGGTACTCAAGGATTAAGATGTAGTAATTTTCAAAGTGACAGTTTACATTCATGACTTTGTATTACTACGAATATTTTATGAAGGGGTTGCATGTATAATAAAGTCTTGGGATATAATTTATTAATAAGACCTAGAGTGCAATTATATTTATATAGTGGTATTAAATATAATTAATGGTAACTTTGGGCTTGTCAAGAGTTGATAGAAAAGCCCAAGGCCCATTGGAGCTAGTGTCTTATTGGTCCCTTTTGGTCCCACTCTAAGCCACACACTAAAGCCCAATTGGAAAGGCCTAATAGGCCGGCCCAATTAGATAATCAGTTAGTTATAAAAGGAGAAACATACAGAATTTTTCATAAGAGAAAAAGAGATATTATTGTGAAGTGGTGTGTATGTGCGAGTGAAGCTACTCAATTATTCTCCCTTAGAAACTGATTAAGAGACCACACTTCTTGGGCGTAAAGTGGAATTGGAGTGAAGATTAAAAGTGTTCCCAAGTACTTCTAATTTTTTGTTTTGAATTTCACTGCACCAAGGTACGCAATCTCGTTCTTAAATTCTGAAATTTACATAGTGCATGTTATCAATCATGAATAAAATAGATCCATTTTTGTTGCTTCCGCTGTGTGTTTTGTATGAGATACAAAACCAGATTTATCCTACAGACCACAAAATATTCTAACTGGTTAGTGAACAAGATTGCGGACAAGAAGGTTGACATGGTTGCTATGAGAAAACAATTTCTTAGAGACAACCGAGAAAGACATGAGGCTGACAACTATGAGTTTAAAAGGAGAGACAACAATGACAAAGTACCTGGCACAGATGGAACCAACAAACAACCAAAGGAGAAAAGATTGAAGAAGAAAATGATCTTCTTATTTTTGGCTTTAAACATGTTTATTTTAAAAGTTGACATGAAACTTTTAGATTTAGGAATTATTTAAGACTTTCAGGTTAAGGGTTTTCTTTAGTGTTTAGGTTTTTAGGTTTTTTTTTTTTTTTTATGGTTTAATTATGGGTTTGGGTTTTGAATTCTATGTAATGGAATGGTTTGATTTTGAAAACAATTTTTTTTTTCTTTTGCTTAATGGGTGGTGGGTTTAGGGAAGTTGTGACTAGACCAATAAATGGTAGCCTACGTAACTCCTTGGCAGAAAGATCAGGTCATCACATAGTTCATTTTTTATTTGTCTTAACTTTTGCCTAGGCCGCCCTTTCGAGTTTTCAACTTAGCAGGCTCTCTCACTCTTTTTTTTTCTCCCCTTTTGCATAAATCGCCCTTTCGGGTTTTCAACCTAACTTTTTTTTTTCCCCTAATTTTTGCCTAGACCACCCTTTCAGGTTTTCAGCCTAGCAATCTTTTTTTTTTTTTTTTTTTTGACGAACTTAAGAAGGAAATAATATAATTTACAACCATTTCAGGCATGGTATTTTCAGACTACCACCTCAGATGTGGTATTTCTTCAATTGATCCATATTGGTAGTGTTGGGAAATTTAGACCCTGGTTGATAGAATTAACAAGTTTTAAACCCAAGTTGTTAATTAGATTTATTATGTATGAAACTTGTTAAAACAAACTAACATTAATATCATGTCAATATAATGCAGCGGAAAAATAAATAAGACAAGATATGATGACCTAGAAAAACCAATGAAACAAACTAGTTTCACAGTAAAAAACCTGGGGGGAAACATTTCCAAAAAGTAATTCACTATAGTAAAGAGAAGTTTCAAATCTAGTACAAAACCTTTGTCCCTAGACTCTACAACCCCCATAGATAAACTTACAGCAGAAACCTTTTACCGCTTTAGAATCTCTGAACTCTTCAATATATGAGCGCCACCCATTTTTGCACTGATCCCAGTACATGACTAACTAAAGATGCACAGCTCCCAGTACGTGACTAACACACCAACTTGAAGAAGATGTTGGATGCAAAGTTCTTCACTTCATCAACAATGAAGATCAAAAAGCCCTTGGTTACAAAACCCTAAGGCGTAAAGACGTAGTAGCTTCTTTCAGAGAGAATAAGGCATCGGTAACCTTTTGCATATGTTCTCCTTGTATTCTCTTATGTGACGGCCTTCAAAATAAGCCTTATATATGTCTAAGGTTGTGAGAAAAGAAACCCTACACAAATACATAAGTATGGGCTAAAAATCAGATCTGAAAAACTGATTTTTGTAATTCTCAATAGATACCTCGATAGATAGCTATCTGTTGAAACCTGTCACGAGCTATCGAGAGCTATCAAGCTATCTGTTGCAAGCTATCGAGCATCCAAAAGGTTTCTCGATCTATCGAAGTAGCTATCGAATGCTATCGAGAATGCGATAAAAAGTAGCTGAATGGTCTCAATAGATAGCCTAGCTATCGAAAGGTATCAAGGAGCTATTGAGATTTAATGAATCAGCACTTCTTCACTTATTTCTTGGACAGATTTGCATGGCTTCAATACTAGACTTGAACTCTTATTCCTTGAAGTATTAAACACATCCTAGATCTACTCAATTACAAGTAAAGTGTGTTTTGTCAAAAGATAGGCCAATTCTAAATGACATATGTTCCTAACATGATTCACATATGTCCTAACAGGTTGGCTCAGTAAAAGGGTTTGCATCTAAGTCCATCAACCTTACTGCTCCTCCAGAGTATATTTGCTTGATAATATATGGACTTGCCCAATTTTGCTTGAACTTCCCGTTTGTATCTTGAACCAGGGCTCAGATCTCTTTCAGTACTAAATCCCCCAACTTCAAATCTCTAGCTCTTACTTTCTTATCAAAAGCTTTTCTAAGCCTCCTTTGATAACCTTGAATGTGATACAAGGCCTCGAGTTTCTTCTCATCCATCATGCATAGTTAATCATACTTACTTTGCAAACAATCTACCTTAAGGATTTCACTCTCCAGTACCGTTATCAATGAACGAACACCCATTTCAATGGGAAGGATTGCTTCCATCTCATACACCAATGAGTAAGAAGTGGCTTCTGTGGGAGATCAAACTAATGTCCTATACCCTCAAAGTGCATGGGGTAATTGTAGGTGCTAGTCCTTGTAGTTCTTCGTGCTTTTCTTCAAGATTCACCCTATATTCTTGTTGGCAGCCTTAACTGCTCCATTAGTCTGAGGACGGTAGAGGGAGGATTTGTGGTGTTGAATATTGAACTGTCGAAGTAGCGTCTCTGTTTCTCCCTTGAAATGCAACCCATTGTTAGAGATAATTTCATGTGGTACTTTATATCTGTAGATGATATTAGTCTGAATAAATTGAGCAACTTTCTTCAAGTTCAGAACCTTGTATGAGGCAACTTCCATGCATTTAATGAAGTAATCAATAGCAACCAGTATAAATTCATGGCCATTGGATGCTGTTCGGTGAATCTTCTGAATAATATCTATTCCCCATGTAGGGAACGGCCAAGGTGAAGTCATGGTATGCAATGGCATAGGTGGCATGTGCTTCAAATCTCCATGGACTTGGCATTGATAGCACTTTCAAACATGAGTTGCACAGTCTGCTTCCATAGTAGCCCAGTAATAACCTTGTTTCATTATTTTTCATGACAATATATATGCATTCATGTTTGGCACATAAGCTGACTCATGAACCTCTTTAATTATTTGTTATGCTTCCTTAGTAGTCACATAAAGGAGATGAATTCTGTTATATGATCTTCTGTAAAGCCTTTCTCCACAAATAATATAATTAGTGGACATCCTTCTGATAGTCAATTGGTCATTCTTGTCTGCAGGTTTTGGGTATGTTCCATCCTTAAGGTACTGTAGAATGTTTGAATACCATGCACCTTCTCCATTCTTTTCCTTGTCTTCTTCTATTGACAAGTAATAAGCTGGCTTTTCTTTTTGTTCCACCACTATTGGTCTAACTTCATCTTCCTTAGGTCCATCCATCATGGATGACATTGTTGCTAGAGCATCTGCAATCTGATTCTACATTCTTGACACATATTGGTACTGGATCTTACTAAAATTTGAGGCCCACTTTTGAAGACATTCATGATAAGGCATTAACCTTTCTTCCTTGATCATCCATCTATTCTAAATTTGGAAAATTATCAAGGCTGAATCACCAAATACTTCCAACTCTTTCATTCCATGACTTAGGGCTGCTTGTAACCCTATAATGCAAGCTTCATATTCAGCAGCATTATTTGGGGTAGGAAAGTTGAGCCTACCAGAGAACGAGATATGTGTCCCTTTTAGAGAGATTAAGAGAACTCCAATACCATTTCCATTCTAATTAGTTGCTCCATCAAAATACATCTTCCATGATTCTACCTTGATCCCGATGATATTCTCATCTAGAAAGTCGCATTGGATTTCTTTAGCTTCTTTAGATGAATAGTGGGCTAAGTGATAGCAATTGCTCTCCCTTTCACAGAATTTTGAGTCACATATTTAATATCAAATTCTAACAAAAGCAAAACCCATTTAGCAGTCTTCCTGTCTTGCACAGGCTTCTCCATTAGATATTTAAAAGGATCCATTCTTGCAATTAATAAGACCTTCAAAGAAAGCATATAATGTTTGAGTTTGCGGGTTGCCCATACAAGTGCTACACATGTCTTCTCGAGTGGTAAATACTTCTCTTCATAAGCCAATATTTTCTTGCTAATGTAGTAAATCGCATTCTCCTTCCTAGACTCCTTTAGGAATTGAGCAAGAAAAGCCCCCATTGTTGTATCCGTAGTTGTGAGATACAACAATAATGGCTTTTCAGGTATCGGTGGAAACAGTATTGGTGGCTTCATCAGATAATTCTTAATCTTCTCAAAAGCTTCTTGACATTGTTCATTCCATACTCTGGGAAATTCTTTCTTGAGCAGTTAGAAAAGTGGCTTACATGTCATGGTAAGTTGGGTTATGAATCTACTGATGTATTGTATTCTCCCTAAAAATTCTCAGATTTCCTTTTTAGTCCTTAAAGGCTTCATCTCTACAATTTCCTTGATTTTGTCAGGATCTACTTCAATTCCCCTCTGACTTACCATAAACCCCAACAGCTTTCCGGTTGTCACGCCAAAAGTGCACTTCTTTGGATTTAACCGCAACTTATAGAATTGGATTTTTTCAAAGAACTTCCATAAAGCTGGTATGTGCCCTTCAAGGTCTTTAGACTTCACTATCATGTCATCAACATAAACTTCTACTTCTTTATGGATCAAATCATGCAAGAAAGTAGTGACTGCACGTTGGTAAGTAGCACTAGCATTCTTATGGCCAAATGACATGACCTTGTAGCAATACGTCTTCCATGGAGTAATGAAGGAGGTTTTCTCCATATCTTTCGGAGCCATCTATAACTGATTGTATCATAATAAAACATCCATAAATGACAGCAAGGCATGTCCTGTTATGTTATCAACCAGGATGTCAATATGAGGCAAGGGGAAATCATCTTTCGGGCTAGCCTTATTCAAATCTCGGAAGTCTACACACATTCTCACTTTCCCATCATTCTTCGGTACTAAAACCACATTAGCTAAGCATTCTGGATAATTGACCACCCTTAGAAATCCTGTACTGTACTGTTTCTCAACCTTTTCTTTGATCTTGAGAGTCCACTCTGGCTTCATTCTTCTGAACTTCTGCTTGACCGACTTCATGGTTGGATCTATTAGAATGTAGTGTTGCACTATATTTGTATCAATCTTAAGCATGTCTTCGTATGACCATGCAAATACCTTTTTAAACTCTATCAGTAGGGCAACTAATGCATCTTTCTCAGAGGAGGTTAGGGTTTTGCTCACTTGTATCATCTTCGATTCATCATCAGTTCCCAGGTTAATAGGTTGGGTTTCTTCTATTATAGGTTCTACGTGCCCTTTTTTTAATTCCTTATTAAAACAAGGAATTAAGAGTTTCTATTATAGGTTCTATGTGCCCTTCTATTATAGGTTCTACATGCCCTTGTTTTAATTCCTTATTATTAAGAGTTTCTTTACCAATTTCAGAAACAAAAACATTCAAAGCCAACAAATAAGCAAAATCAGAAATCATATTATAAGGAAAAGAGTTTTCAACAGACTCAACAGAAATAGACTCTATAAGACTACGATCACAAATAGACTTAACAAGAATAGAAATACTAGCAGAAACAGACTCAATAGGGATAGAAACAATGTTTTTGGCAAGAGTGATCGGCTCGACGGTCCTGATCTTCTTGGTAGGAGTGATTGGCTCGACGGTCTTGATCTTCATGGCAGAGTCTTCCTTGGGGTGGGCGGCTCTCTCCCATGCCCAATTCTTTAGCTTAGTTGTGACTTCAACGATGGCGGGTGGCTTCCAACAAGTTCCATCTTCCCTCAGCATTAGCACCATGGGATCTTCATCCATATAATCCGTGCCTTCACCATCAAACTCCATATCTGTGGGCTTGTCAGTAACATAAGAATCCAGACGCTCTGTGCTATCCATCCACTCACCAAACAGATCTTGCTTTCCTTTGTTTCTCAGGTGGATGTGTTGGGGGAGATATTCTGACTCATTCGCTTCCACCTTCTCATCTTCATCTTCAAGACTCTCCAGTGTTAAGTTTCTGAAACTGTGGATCATTAACTTTCTGTCTAGGGTGGCCAATCTAGCATTTATGCAGTCTTCTTCCTCAGTGTATGGGGTCAGTGAGCCAAGTTCTAAATTGTGGAATGACCACAACTTAGGAATTTCTCTACCATGCTTGTCATAAAGAGGACCTGACCTTGAGCTACCATCAGTAATGCAGCTCCAATCTGAGCACCACCCGTAAGGATAATCATTATAGTCTATATTATCGGCTTCTTCAACCTCCTCTCCTATAGCTTCTAGCACATTTTCTAGCTCATATTCTTCACTTTCAGTGTCATTCTCCATGTCTGCAGGTTTAGCTTTAGCATCATCCTCTATATCTCCATCATAGTAGTCTATGTCATTATCAGAGTAATCTTCATAAAAAAGTCCTACATCTTCATCCTCTCTATCACTAGGGGGTTCACCCCAATCATTGCCACTATATTGGATGTCATAGCCATTACTATTGTTGCTTTCACTATCACTATTGCTGTCATCCTCAATATTTCCATTGTCACTGCTGCTGCTATCACTACGACTATCACTCCTGCTGTTGCTACCTTCATTATCATCACTAGGGGCTTCTCCCCCTTCCTCGTCTTCATCACTTGTTCTTACTTCATACAGGCTCTTCAATGCATGTTGGCAAGCCTCCCAGTATTCTTCTTCTTCTATATTGCAAATGGAATCTCCTAAAAGCATAGTCATTGCATCAGGGTCCATGTAATTAGCCCAATCAGTAAAGACCCAATTTGTGTCTTCCTACTTTAGCTCTAGAAGCTTGTTGTTGCAATCGAATAATAGCTCAAATCCAGGCACCATTGTTCTTGACTTAAGATCAAATCTCGATTTAGGGAATCCCCAATAGCGTTGACTATCTCTAGCTTTGACAAACTTTCCGTTCAATGTGGGAGTATAGGGCTTTAGGGTTCTGGAGGATAAGGAAGTCCCTTGGCTTTGGCCTTGGCACGGGCCATTCTTCTTACTTCCACCTCTAGCAAGTCATCATCAGTAGGATTATAACCTAGCTTGAAAGGTGGTGTGGCAGTAGGAATTATTGGGACTTGAGCATTTGGCTTCTTCATAGTCTTCCCTAAGTTCATCCCTGGAAGGTAATTCATTCTTCTCATCATTGCCACCACGTTGTTGATGCTGTAAGGAGCAAAGTCCATAAGGATCTTCTCTATTTCTTCTTCTCTTCTTTCAAAACTAGGTTTCTCAATTTCAAAGCCATCTAAGGTCAATGGCTCCTTCTCAGAATCAATACCAAAAATGGGCGTCAGTATGGTCAAAGTATCACCGTATATGGTAACTATGGCTCCTTCATGCGGAAGCCGAACCTTTTGGCATAGGGACGAAGGTATGGCCTCTGTGTCATAGATTCATGGTTACCCAAGGAGCATGTTAAGGCATAATGCTATGTTCAAGACTTGAAACTCCACCTTCTTGATCATTGGCCCCATAGTGAGCTCTAGTGTCACGGTTCTCAAGACGTCCCTTCTACTATTGTCATATGCCCTTACATGCTGATCAGTCAACACAAAGTCTTTAATACTTAAGCCCAAGCAACTTGCAGTATTTAAAGGACACACATTTAAGGCGCTTCCATCATCAATTAGAACCATGGGAATCCTCTTGCCTTTAGCATCTATAGTAATGTGCAACGGGTCATTGTGGTGCTTCCCCTTCTTCATCAAGTCTTTGTTAAAGTAGGAAATTGTGAGTTCCCTACTTATAGACCCAATCATAGCATTCAAATCTTAAGAAGTACTGGTTGTAGGGACTTGGATTTGATTGAGAAGGTCAACTTGATTCTAGCAGTGCTTGTATGAAGCCACGAGTAAACCCCATAAAGATATATTGGCTTGTGTCTTCTGTAGTTGCTTGAGGACCTCATCCTCTTCAGTGGATGTTTGTTGGGTGGCATTGTTCAAGGCTTCTATTGGGTTGCCTCTCTCCAAATGTGGGGGTTTGAAGTGTCTTCCCCCATATGTGGATGTCGGGTCATTTGATTGAGGTTCGAAGTACCCTCATATGTAAGTGTTTGATGGCTTGCTTGGAGTTCGAAATATCTCCCCCCATTTGTGGGTGTTGGATAGTTTGATTCAGGTTTGAAGTGTCTCCCCCCATTTGTGGATGTTGGGTAATTTGTGGTTTCTATTACATCTTCACACCATATATCATACCTTGCAACGGATTTCATACCCATCAATTCTTCCCATGTCATCATAAAGCACTCAAGTAGGTCATAAATCAATTCAAACTGGTCCTCTTCACTTTCCTTTTCAATTATCAAGCAATTAATCCTTGGTCATCTCCCAAAATTGTGGTTGGGCAAGGGATTATTAATGATGCTAGGCCTTGTAAGTGGAGCAATCACCTTAGTGTTTATCAAATCTTGAATTGCATGACAAAGGCCAAAACACTTGTCAGTATCATGGCCAGGGCTTTAGCGGTAGGCACATCTCTTAGTCACATCAAATCTTGCAGGTAATGGGTTTGGGATTGGTCTTAGGTCTAAGGGTTTTAGCAATCCCTTTGCTTTTAGTTTTTCAAACACTTGACTCATAGGCATATGTAACTCATGAAATTCCTTCCTAGGCCTTGGAGGTGACCCTTGTGATATTGGCATAGGGGCAATAAAAGCAATAAGTTGATAAGGATCATTTTTGTATATATAAGAAAATTCTGCAGTTTTAGAACTTGATCCTAAATTCTTTTTAAACCTTGGTGGGTCTTTATTCTTTATGGTGCCAATATTTATTGCATCCTCAATTTGGGTTCTAGCAGCAATCAAAGCTTTAAAATTTGGAAAATATTGGGTAAACAATTATTTATGGTATACAGGTAATATGTTTTTTACAACCATGGTTAATTGTTCTTCTTCACTTGGCCTATTCATCATTTATGCCACCTTGGACCTCCACTTGGTAATGAAGGTAGAGAAGGATTCTTTCGGCTCTTGCTTCGTGGTCTCCAAGTCTCTCCTTATCACATCCACCTTTATGTTGTACTTATTTTGATTATGAAACTCGCGGCAGATGTCCTCCCAACTCCTTGCTCTAGCATCATCTAGGTTGAGGAACCACCTAAGAGTGGCCTCAGTCAGGGTATTTTGGAACATTTGAGCAAGTAGTTCTTCAGTTGCTCCCAGGGGCTGCATGTGTTAGGAAATCATCATGTTTGTATCGCATACAAAACATACGCAGCGAAAAATAAACGGATCTACTTCTTTCGCAATTGATAACATGCACTATGTAAGTTTTAGAATATAAGAACAAGAAAGTGTATCTTGATGCGGTGAAATTCAAAACCAAATGAAGAAGTACTCGGGAATACTTTCAATCTTCACTCCAATTCCACTTGATGCCCAAGATGTGTGGTCTCTCAATCAGTTCTATGTTTTCTAGAGAGAATATATGAAAAAGTGTCTCTCTACCTTATATTATCTTATTATATTAAACATACAAACCATTTTATTCTTTTATAAAATTCTGTATGTTTCTCTCCACATAACTGATTATCTAATTGGGCTAGCCTTTGGGCCTTCCCAATTGGGCTTTAGTGTGTGGCTTGGAGTGGGACCAAAAAGGAACAAATAAGACACTAGCTCCAATGGGCCTTGGGCTTTTCTGTCAACTCTTGACAAGTCCAAAGTTACCATTAATTATATTTAATACCACTATATAAATATAATTGGACTCTAGGCCTCATTAATAAATTATATCCCAAGACTTTATTATACATGCAACCCCTTCATAAAATATTCGTAGTAATACAAAGTCATGAATATAGACTGCCGCTTTGTAAATTACTACATCTTAATCCTTGAGTACCCGGTTTAATCATTTTGAGTTATTCACCATATATTTATAAAATCCAATTTCATAAATATATACTTTAGTCTTACTAAAGTGGTTAGGCCTACCTCTCTGAATAACTGTACCCATTAAACTTATCTCAAGGGAATATTTTATATCTCCGTTAAGAGACTATGAATTCCATCTTGAGAATATATGTTCCATCAACACTAAATGTGGCTGCCCAACATACTGAGGTATTGACCGTTACTTTAGATCTCACTCCTGATATATCAAAGCAACCTACATTTCATGATCAGGTCCATTATTCTCTCAGGATTAAGAGTTCATGTGAATATAAGTCGTGAGATTTATTATTCAATTGACAGTCGTTAGGAGAATAATAAATCTCACAGCGGTCCAGTTCAATATGTCTTAACTCTTAAAACATATCAACATTTTAACTAGAAGTCACCACTTCCATGATCAAGACAAATCATCGTAGTTAATATGTTATAGTCTTCGCAGATGAAATGCCCAATTTCATCACCGACTACGAACCAAAATTCTGAGTTTACAAAGAACTTGTGATCTATATCTTCTGTGACTAAATCACATAAATCTCATACTATGCATCTCATGGACTATTTGATAATGTCCGAATATTCATGTTACCATTATTTTATATAAGAATAAAACAACTTTATTAAACACAATATTAAGTCATACATCATTTCTCACATAATGTCATACATAATATCATACATAGCATCATACAATAGGATTTAAGGGCACATATCCTAACAGCATGGCCCTCATATACATCTTCAAATGGGACTTTGGGCAGCCAGTCCCGTCGAACTTGTCCAAGGTTGGCATCTAAAACTTAGGAGGCAATCTCACATCATGGAAAAGTGAGAGTGATTGGTATTCCATGAGGTCTTCCATCTTGCGAGCTCTCTTGATCATCTCTTCCATCTTGTTTATCCTCTCGTTGATCTTCTTTTCACCCTCTATGGTTGGTGAATTATGGTCAATCTTGTTCTCTTCTTGGCCACTATTCAAGCTCTGAAATTGTTGTACCATAAGGTTCATGTCCTCTCTCAGTTGGATTTGACTTGGTACCATGGTGTTTAGTAGCTCTTTGGAAGTTCAAATAGGGTGTGAAACACCTATGAACGTTTAGACCCCAATTTACAAATTACCAACACAAGCTTATAATCAAACAATATATGTGCAGAATATGAATATAAGCTAAACCCAAATTGGTAAAACACTCTAAACCATACTTAATCACAATCATCGCAGCAATTAAAAGGTAAAAGAGCAAGGAAAGAAGGATGCAAACACAAAGATAACACGGCGATGTGTTATCGAAGAGGAAACCGAAGCACTAGGCGAAAAACCTCTCCACTGCCCTCCAAGCGGTCAATAATCCACTAGAGAATAAAGTTGGGATACATGAATAGTAGAAGACCCTCCAAGCCTAATCTACCCAGTGCATCTAAGCCCTCCAAGCTTCTTGCTCCAACAGGGTTACACCGAACCTTGTCTTCTCTAGCTTACCAGATCCTGTAATCGCCCATTGCATCAACCAAAATGAATTGGTCCCTTCTAAACTGCTTCCCAAGCACCAAAATACCTCCTTACTGATATGGGTATGGTGAGATAAGGATTTGGCTAAATGTATCCCTCAAGGAAATGTCAATGGAGAGGGTGAGAGTAGAGGAATTTGGAGAATCAAGGATGAAGATTATGGATGAGTCAATCTTGTTTTTCTTTAAGGTTTCTCTCTTAAAATTCTCTCTGGAGGCTCTCAACATTTTGTGGGTATAAGGAGTATTTATAGTAAGGTGTATGAGGAATGCGAAGAGTCAGTTACAACCAAACAGGGCATTCTGGTGACTTGAGCTTGCGACTAGAACGAGTCACGAGTTTGAGTCGCGAGCTAACTGCCTAGCTAGACTGGAGGTTTTGTCCTGTAGTGCAACAGCTGGCGTGACCCTTCAGCTCCCCTGCATGCTTCACATGTGTGCCACCTTTTGGTGACTCGCCAGTTGCGAGCCAGTCGCGAAATCCAGTCGCGAAGCTCTTCTTGAGTGCACACTCTTGAGCTTTTATTCACACTCTCTACATACTACCCTTACATGATTCCCACCTAAATACAGGGTTTCTAAATGCTAAATTACAAGCAAATTTGACAAAGAATAAGCCAACAAAATGATTGAATAAATTCAACCTTACACTCTTGAGTGATCATGGGTTCTTCAGTGTTTGGATGTTCTCCCCCTTCTACCATAGTGATGGAGTCTTCAGACTTCTTATGGCTTGGACTGTCTTGTAGGTCAAATACGGGATTGCGATGTTGCAGTAGTGAAGTCTTCTATGCTCACGGGCTTTAGTACCGTGATGGGAGTGATGGGCTTGGAACTGGAACTACTAGCTTAAGTGTTGGTCTTGGGTTCTCTTTGGATTATTCCCTCTGATCTTGACCAAATTCTTCCCTAAGAAAAGGCTCGGTTGGGTCAATCAAAGCTAGGTCCCCATCTACATCAATCAACCAACCAAACAAACACATGCAACAATGCAATGCAATTTTAACATAGACTGGCCTAAGGGTAGGTTAGTCATTACATTGTAGGGTGGGTTTGTTATTTCATTGTTTTCCAAAACTAGGACGTTACACCTCCCAACTTGTAATGTAATGAACATTATGTTGGTTCGAACAGCATGGTCTATCCTCTATACTCAACAAGAAATGATCCAGTGACTTTAGGCTATGAGTTGGTGAGTTCACCACTCGATACCCGAATCTAATGAAAACCGGTGATCCATGGTTACTACCACCGTATGTTTGAGATGGGTGCATACATATTTTTTGTTGTAATAGCACACGTTATGACAGTTAGGGAAAGCTCTTAACAATCAACATGGGAACACAAACAACAATATAAATATCATACAGACATCTCAAGACATAAATAAACAAACAAACAACAATATCATGCAAAAATATGGCAAAAGACAAGGGTATATAGTTGGTCACTTAAAGTCTAACACGAAGCTTAGCCCTCGATATCCCCAGTGGAGTCGCCACTGTGAGAGACCCAAAAATTGGGTGCTCTCAAAAAATAGATTTGGGTACTTTTAAGGGCACCTCTTTTTTTGGGTAAGTGGTGTGGAGTCACCACTTATTTTGTTTTATACAAAAAATAAGAAAACATATAAATACAAATTACATGTTCAAAATACTACATTGTCATTGATTGAATAAAGAAAAGTACAACTTTGGTAAATTAACCTCACAAGGCTTTAGGTCCTAGTTACAATCTATGCAAAAGAATACAAAACTTTGGTCTTAGTTACAACTACCAAAATTAAGAGACAAAACACTAATCTACTTATCCAAAAATCCTAAGCTGAGGGGCTAGGTTATGGAATGGGAAGGTGTTAGGCACCTATTCTACCCAGACAGAGTCTAGTCTTCTAGACTCTAGTTACCAATATACTCTTTTTGCATAATGTCGAATGATATGTTAGAATGCACATGACAACACTTGACAAAAATTAATTTAAATAAATTTGCCCTATGAATGATGTTCTTAAAAAAAAAAAAGAATATTCAAATTTGTTTTGAAAATTAAAAAAAAAAAAGACTTAGTTTGTAAAAAAATCATATCTATTTTTATGAAGAGTTAAAAAAAAAGACTTCTTTTTTTTTTTTTTTTAAATCAGATCTCTTTTATGAAGGGTTAAAAAAAAGACTTTAGCAAGAAAAATCAGACTGTTGTTTGTGAAAAAAAAAAAAAAAAAAGATTTTGAAAACAATCAAATCTATTTTGTGTAAAGTAAAAAAAAAAAAATGATTTTTGGGTTTATGAAAAACCAGATCTGTTGTTGGGAACAAATAAAAGGACTTTCAAAGGAAGATTCACATTCATGAGACAAATTTATTATGCATGCATCACATATTAAAAAAACTTTAACCTAACTTTCAATCCCTTCTTTTGAATTTCAAAATCTGCAATTTTATAACAAAGAAAACTTTTTCAAGAAAATCAGATCTGTATTTAATGAAAATACAAATCAGTTTTAAGATTAGAAAAAAAAAATTAGATTTGAAAATACAGATCAATTTTGAGATTAGAAAAAAATCAGATCTGAAATATAGATCAGTTTTGAGATTATAAAAAAAATTAGATCTCAATATACAGATCAATTTTGTTTAGAGAAAAAATCAAATCTGTATTTAATGAAAAAACAGATTAGTTTTGGGTTTAGAGAAAAAAATTAGATCTGTATTTAATGAAAATACAGATCAGTTTTGTTTTAAAAAAAATCAGATATGAAAATATAGATTTTGAAATTTAAGAAAAAGAATTACAATAAACAATCATCTGAGAAACATGCAAAGAAAATTCTAGCAAAGTATTTAAGCATGACAATTATATATTAAGAATAAGACATCATAAAACATACTAAATATAGTCATGCATCATACTAATTAATGTAAAAAGAAAAGTGAAAAAAAAAACAGAATACCTTCTGCATGAGCGTGCTCTTCTAATGAATGAATATTTTAGAAATCAAAGAAGTTTGTTCACCTCTTTGAGGTCTAAAATACCTTACTTACAAAAAAGAAGTTCCTAAAGCAAAAGCCTCTAGAACGTCTTTAACGTAAGGGGAATTGAAAAGTTAGAAGAGAAGAGCCTTTAATTCTGATTTGTGTCCTCTATTTATAGAGGTTAGGATGCTGAATGAGATCAAATATGAATTGAAATGCGTCCTTCTCTCTAAAATGTCAAAAAGATAGGCTTTATCTTATCAAGAAGTCCTCGGGACGGGTAAAAAATTTGGGCCAATTGGCACTTCTCATGTCTCGATCGGCACTCCAAGAGTGCCAAATGGTTGTCTTGGGTGCCAGGCCCGCATTTGAGTTTTGGTCTAATTTGGATTCCCATTTTGAGGATTTTTGAGCTGGGAATCGTACCTAGACACATTTTTAATCCGTATTCTAAAAATTAATTTTTTTTTCTTGATATTTAGGTCTTTAAAGTGATAATTATCTTGTAGATAAATATTCCAAAAAAAACCTTGATTATCCACTTTATTCCCATGTAAGCAGGCCTATTTTTGACACTAACTAACAACCAATAAAAAAAACCTTAATTAATTTTAATTGTCTAACCAATCAAAATTAATTTAAATTAATCATGCGTGATCGGCTTCACCCAAACAATATGCATGCAGATCGTGCAAACCTGATCATGTGATATCTTTTAATCTGACAGTCTGATTTGGAAATCGGACATACCATCACGATCGTTATAACCTGAAGAGATTTTTATGATATGAAATGAATGAATGAATGCATGTAATGCAACTCTAAATTTAGGGTATATGAATGGTCACTCTAGTCATCTTTCAAGATTAAATTAGAGGTGCAAAATCGAGTGTCTACACTTGGGAACCCATGTACAAAGAAGGAGCTTGGTTTTTTAGTTTAGGCAAAAGATTTCTCCATCATGTTTTTAGCCAAAAATTGGGCGAATGAAGCAATACTTAAAAAATTAAGCAAGATATGGATTTTGATAATTTATATTTCATGGAAAGAAATAATAGGAGGGGAGGACTAGCTTTATACTAGAGGGATTCCATTGATTTAGATGTCGATACATTCTCAAAAAATCATATTAATGCCTGTGGTGGTCTGTTCCCAATAACCTTGGGTCGTTGGGCTTGGACCCCCAATTTACTTATACTCTAGGTTGGGCATGGAATCCTAGCTTTAGTTTGGGGTTAAACTACCATAATCTTGGCTCAACCGTGATTGCTATCAAGAAACAAAGATCGCCCTTTGAAATCCGGATAGGATTTTCTTCTCCCCAAAATATATTTCTCCTTACTTCTCTCAGGTCTCTCTCCCCAATTTTTCCAAACCCTTCTTCCTACCTCTCATCCCCTATTTATATCCTTCTCTCAATGGGGTTGTCATGATAAGAGGATATTCCACATGTCAGTGGGTCCCACCATATCATATCACTAGCCAGAAGGGACCCACCTCCTCCTGTTAACATGACCTTCTAGTAACTCATGCCTGACGCCGGTTATTACTCGGCGGACAGATTCCCCCCAGGCATTATCTCTCGTTCATGACATGCCTGGGTTACTTACTTATATGCTTGGCCAACTCCACATAGTTCGGCTAAATGGACTGAGATGGGCTAAGACTACTTCAATGAGTGGGCCTGCTATTCTCGATCCATATAGTGCCATAGTTAACAAAGGAAAGAAGAATGCTTGGGGTTTCACTGGTTTTTATGGAGAACCAGTACATTACAAGAGGTTTGAATTAGAGGACCTATTGCGCCAACTAAATAACCAGTTGTCCTTTCCTTGGCTTTGTGCTAGGGATTTTAACAAGTTACTCAAAAGTACAGAAAAAATGGGAGGAAGCTTTAGAGGTCAGCCTCAAATGCAACCATTTAGAGAGGCGATCAGTGCGGTTTTTTGGACCTCAATTTTATTGGTTCCCAATTTACTTGACAGAAATATTTTGCAGATGGCCATTCAATTTGGGAAAGATTGGATAGGGCTTTAGCAAATAATGAGTGGCTGCTTCATTTTGCTGGGACTAGAGTACATCACCTCACCTACAACTCATCAGATCATTGTCCTCTGTGGATAGTTCCGGATGGGATTGAAATTCTCCACTCATCAAAGACATTTAGATTTAAAGATATGTGGCTCTCAGATAAAGGGTGTACAAAGACGATTGAAGCAGTGTGGTCTTCTCATGATTGTCTTGATCTTGGTACTAGAGTGGTTCATAATATAGAAAAGTGGGGTAAGGAATTAAAGAGATGGAGCCAGCTGAATTTTGGGAATATTAAATGTGAGGTGGCTAGAAAAAAAAGGGCAAATTGTAGAAGCTGAAAAAGAAGCTCATAGAATTGGTAACAATTTCCAACTTCGGGATTTAAAGATAAAACTCAATATTCTCCTAGATAAGGAAACACAGATGTGGTTTCAACGAGCTAAAGCTTTGTGGGCTACACATGGGGACAAAAACTCTAACTACTTTCATAGTAGGGCTACATAGAGACACCGAAAGAACTCCATTCTCAAAATCTGAAATTCTTCTAGACAATGGTGCACAAATTCGGATGACATAGCCACAGTTGTTCTAGGCTATTATTTGAATCTCTTCAGTTCTGAGCTAGTCCAACAACCTGAAGACACACTTAGATCTATTCATGGTATCATAAGTGCAGATATGAACAACCAAATTTCATCACATTTTATGGCTTGGGAAGTCCAGGAAGCAATAAAACAGATGCCCCCCCGCCCCCCTTAAAACGCCAGGACCTAATAATATGCCTCCTAACTTTTACCAAAACTACTGGAATTTAATTGGAGAGAATATCTCTCAATCAGTTCTTCAATTCTTGAATTTAGCTTCCCTTCCTCCATATCTTAACCATACTTTTATTACTTTGATTCCAAAGATTAAATGCCCTGAACTTGTCTCTAAATATCGTCCCATAAGCTTATGTAATGTTTTGTATAAAATCTTTTCTAAGGTTTTAATCAATAGACTCAAGAAAATTTTACCAAAAATTATTATTGAGCATCAGAGTGCTTTCACCAAAAGTCGACTAATATCTGATAATATTTTAGTTGCTTTTAAGTCTTTACATAGCATGTAAAAACACAGTGGCAAGGATGACTACATGACCATTAAGTTTGATATGAGTAAAGCTTACGACAAAGTAGATTGGGTTTATTTAGAAGCTGTAATGAGAAAGTTAGGTTTCTGTGATCAGTGGGTAAAATTAATAATGGTTTGTGTAAAAACAGTGTCTTACTCCATTTTGATCAATGGCGAGCCCAAGGGTTTAATTCGCCCTTCCAGAGGCATTAGACAAAGAGTCCATTTTCTCCTTTTCACCTTTTACCTTTCTTTTATGCATTGAAGGTTTGCATGCTCTTATTTCCCAAGATGCAATTACAAGAGACATTCGGGGGTACTCTTTATACAAAAATAGTCCACAGCCCACTCACCTTTTATTTGCAAATGATGGTCTTCTTTTCTACAGGGCAACTAAACAGGAGTGTCAAAAAATTCTAGACATACCGGAGGTTTATGGGCATTGTTTGAATCAACATATCAACAAAAATAAAACTACCATCTTCTTTAGTAAATCTAACCCAGAAGCTATAAGAGATCATATCAAGGAAGCATTTGGGGTTCTGGAAATCAAGCAATATGAGAAGTATCTAGGTTCGCCATCTTTTGTGGGAAGAAGGAAAAAAGCTAGTTTTAACTTCTGGAAATCAAGCAATATGAGAAGTATCTAGGTTTGCCATCCTTTTGTGGGAAGAAGGAAAAAAGCTAGTTTTAACTACATCAAAGAAAAAGTTTAGCAAAAATTGCAAGGTTGGGAAGAGAAATTGTTGTCTTAGGCTGAAAGGGAGGTTCTAATTAAGGTTGTGGTGCAAGCTATTCCCACATTTACTATGAGTTGCTTCAAGATACCCCTAAGTCTGTGTAATGATATTGAAAGCCTTATTAGGAAATTTTGGTGGGGCTAAAGAGCAGATCGTAGAAAAATTCATGGGTTAGTTGGGAAGCTCTTTATCAACCGAAGAAGAAGGGAGTTATGCATTTCAAAGATCTGGCACTTTTAAATGATGCACTCGCTAAATAGGTTTGGCGTCTTATACATAATGTTAAGGTACAATTTTTCTCACATGCCACATGTCCTAATTTCATTTGCCCACTCACCAAAAATATTCATACAAGCCCTATAAATTATTTTGGGCCCTCAAAAATATTTCCTATATTATTACCCAAATTGGGCATTCCCAAATATTTCTCATATTACTACCCAAATTGGGCCCCAACTAATATTTCCTATATTGAGCCCACACAAATATTTCTCAAATCATTACCAAAATTGGGACACAATATTATATCATCTCTGAAAGCCCATACCTATTTACCTTATGGGAAAAACCCAAAAAAGCCTAACAAAATTCTTTACAAACCTCGTTGCTACACGACACCCTATTATAAAGCCCATTGCTATACGTCACTCTTTATAGAGCTTGTTGCTACACGGCACCCTATTACAAAGCCCGTTACTACACGACACCCTATTACAAAGCCCGTTGCTACACGATACTCCTTACAAAGCTCGTTACTACACGATACCCTTTATAAAGGTCGTTTCTACTCGGCACCCTGTTACAAAGTCTGTTGCTAAACAACACTCTTTATAAAGCCCATTGTTACATGACAATATTTTACAAAATCTCAAAATATCTTATTGAAAAGCCCAAATATTACCTTAGCAACATTTTACAAAAAGCCCAATACTACTTTGGCAACATTTTATCAAACCACCCAAAACTAGTTAATTTTTGGGCAAACAATTATTCTATCAAAGCCTAAATATTATTTGGCAAAAATATTATATTATGCTCAAAGCACAAAGTTAATAATCTTTTGGCAACAACATATTTTGACATGCTAAATTCCAAGCATATATGCTAACTCATGGGAAACATAAAAATATTTATGAAATATTACCCATCTCATAAAACTATTTATTCTACAAATCTATGGGAATTATATTTATTTTTTCCATAGAAAATTATAACTACAAAAGCCCATGTATAGTACAAACCCATGGCAAGACTATTTATTTTGTAGGGACATGTAAGCCCAAGAGCTCAATGACAAGGCCCAACCAAAACAGTCTAGCCCATGTGCCAAATCTTAGCAACTCAAGCTCATATGGGTGACTAAAATGGTTAGGCCGGTTACAATTCAATTTCAGCACAACTAGGCTAACAACTAAGACCTACTACAATCATTTTTAGCTTGCAAATCAAGTCAGAGGGGGGACACGTGTCAAGCTAAACTTAAACCCTTCCTTGGCAAGCTGATTTCTGATGATTTTGACAAGACATAAAGGCCTTGCTGATGTATGAAGACTGAAGTCAACCACTCTCCCTTTCTTCCCCAATAAATTCGGTCAAGAAGCTAAGGGAAGCCATAACCAGACCTTGGACGCTTTTGGAACTACTACTAAACAACTTATTACCTTGCTAAAAATATGTATTATCTGGTTCATGAACCAAACACATGAACCCTAATGGGAAAACTTATGGAAATGTGGTTTGGAGAGCACTAAAGAGATCTCCAGCAGAGTTTCTAACAAAGGGCTCCAAGATTGACACCTAGCTTGGGGTGACACAATCTGCCCTAGGAACTCTAATACTAGCAACAGATAACCAAGATCACTAGCCCTAATACATGCTCAAATCCCATTTACTAAGGACAAATCCTAGGATAGATCTTTTGAAGATTTATTGCTAATTAGGATAGATTCTAGTTGAGATTTTTTGCTAAATGCCCCCTTAAACTTAGCTATAAATAGAGCTCCTCATCAACACACCAAGACACACCACAAGTGAGTGACTAATCTCTCATAACTTCTCTACTCTTTTGCGCTAAATATCTTTTTAGCTCTTTAATGAGATTCTAAGCTCTTGTGTTCTTAGTTCTCAAGTTAGTAACTAAGCTTTTCAGTCCTTAGCTCATAAATACCCCTCATACTACTGTAGACATCTCATTTCATACCCCTTACGACTCGAGCCCTCGTTACCCAATAATGCTCAAACTCTAAGGCCCAAGGCTAGTTTAGAGCCCAATCAGATATCAAATTGACTTGAGGAGTGTTAAAATGGAAAATATAACCTTTTAAATAAGCAAAAATCTTTTTTTTTTTGGAAATAAAATGATTAAAATGGCCCTCGGCCTACGTACGCGGTCCAAAGGGTTGCAGAAGCATAAGAAAGGAAAGTTTTCTACAATATTGGCTAAGGTTTGGAATGAATCCCACATTGCCTGGGAGTCGTTCCAACCCCTATTCTTTCAACAATAAAAAACCTTATATGGTACATTTTTAGACACACATAAATCCCACGAGAAAAACTTATGATTCACTAGAAAATAGTGAATCAAAAGGGAGTTTTTCACAAAACACCCTCAAGTATATTTTATTTGATTGGGACATTTTCTGGCCCTAATCCTTTCATTTTAATGTTGCTAATCACTTTCTTTTTGGTTTGTGAATAGATTTGACTGAGGGAAACGATCAAAAATCAAGCCTATGAGCTTTTTGCTTTAAGGTATTCTTTCTAGCTTTCTTTTATTTTCTGTCTTTCTTTTCTTGTTTTAATCTTGTTTTTGGATTGACTAGTGTTTATGCACGTTTTCCTAGGGTAGTATATAGTTATGTTTAGGTTATGAGCATTCTAGGGTGTTAGAATTAGGTTTTTCTTGTTTGTGCTCTGTTTTTTGCATTTTTAGGTTTTTTGGGCAAGGACTAGCGTACGCATATTCTTGCCCACGCATGCAGGCTTGATTAATGCGTACGCATGCCTGTTCTAGCATGTGTGATGCCATTGCCTAGAAACCCTAAATTTTTGTTTGTTTGTTTTGTTTCTGCCTTCACATGTTTGTTATGTTTAGCCTTTTTTTCACATGTTTTAGGCTCTATAGGTTCCTGTTTACCTCTTTCACATGCTTGTTTGCTATCACATGTTTAGAGTAGGGTTTATCTTAATTTTAAAAGCCATGAACATGCATTCACATACTCATGCATAATGCCATAGGTGCTGTGTTGATGCAAGGTAAGTAAAGGGTAAGACATACATTAGAAATGTCCATGCATTTGTGTTTTGGTTTTATTTTGATTGATATGATGAAAAATGTTTAGATGTATGATTAGGGTTTTTAATGTGTTAATGCTTTTTTTTTTATATGTATTGTTTGATGATATGCTTGTTGCCATGTTTGGGGCTACTGCCTTGTTTAGATGTATGATAGGGTCTACACATGTTAGATGAACGTTAGGGTTTATTTTGTGCGTTTGGCTCTCTTTTGCTTTGTGGATAGGTAAGTATGCTTGTTTAGGGTTAAAGATGCCATGTTGTTTGTTAGATGCATGTTAGTGTGCGTGTGTGTGTGTGTGTGTGTGTGTGTGTGTGTGTGAGAGTTTAGAATGCAAGTATTTGAATAGTTTTTAATAGGGTTAAGACAAAAGACACAATGATAGGAGGCCAACCTTAGGGTTGGGCAATCTTTGGTGCCTAACACCTTTCCAAGAGCGTACCTAAACTTCAAACCCATACTCTAGTAATAAGATCAAAGGTCCTTCCTTGAAAGGACGCTATATATATGGTTCTTAGACCATCGTAAAAACTAGGTGGCAACTCCCCCCTTGTGTCCGCAATGGCGACTCTGCTGGGGATAGTGAGTTTAATTCCTATGTGTCTTATTTCAATACTTTTTTACGCACACATCACTTATTCTCTATTGTTCCTTAACCTTGGTTGGTGATGAGTGGGAAGCTGGAAGGCTCCATCCAGGCCCAAATTTTTCAAAGTTCATCCCACCAACTCACAATCAGTGCCATTGCCTATAATGAGCTTTGAGTATGTTAAAGGTTTGCTACCAATCCACTATAGGGTCCACTTAGGCCCTTGGTTGGAATTATAGCTCACTTAGTTATGAGTGACCGACTTATCTATCCCTTTAGCCTTAGGAAGCTTAACCACACTAGAGAGATCTTAGACCTTATCACCAAGGATACCTTTTATATATCTTTTGTTTGTTCAACCATATATCATGTGTTCATCTAATTCTAAAGGACAAATAAAAGGTATAAAAATGGAAGGGATGGCCCTAAAGTTATGGTATATGCTAAGATGAAATGGGATAAAAGAAAAGAAGTTCCCACATATAAGAGGCTTGTCCCTAAATCAGAGGTATATTTTAACTTGAAAGATTCAGAAGATCATAGCCTAATTGCTAACATAAGCCCAAGTTAAAGCCGTTTTGAAAAAACGGTAACAAATATGCTATGGACTTAACATCCAAAATCCTACAAAGCCAATATGAACTTCCTTAATCTTGGGCCTCCTTGTTGCATGCCTAGGCCCAAAATGATGAGAATTTCATAGGCTTTGAGAGGAAGGCTACAATGTATTATAGCTAGAGGGCTCTTTCAAGAAAAAATGATGAAATAATGAATAAAGAATAAAAAGCCTAAAAGTGATGAATACATTGAAAGCCCAAAGTTTGAGACAAAGGGTTGAAAAATTCCTAAGTACATTCTAATAAAAGCCCATGAGAGTAAGATGAAAGCTTTTATTGTAAATGGACCAAAGCCCAATGAAACAAGGGGTAAGGATCCATGAGAGGAAAGGGAGTGACATTCTAATTGGGCCTTCGTTAAAATGAACATAAGAACTTTCTATGGACATCTTAAAAGGAACCTTTAATTGGGACATGAACTTAATGAAAATGGGGCTTCTTTTACAACATCGCTCCAAACCAAGTCCAATGGAAGAAAAGACATCCAAAAGGAAAACTTATCAAGAGGGAAAGATGGACGCTACAAGTGAGAAGGTCCTCATGCTAAAGATGCTTGAGTGTGTGGAGGCACAAGCTGAAGTCCTTAAGAAGATAATAGGCCACCTCTCCGAGATAGCAAAAGAAGAAGCTGAAAAAGGCAAGGCTAAGTGTGAACAAAGCGAGTTGACCCAAGAAGACATCGACTGCATGATGATAGAAGGGAAGGCCTACTTCTACCCAACTTTAAGCCACAACTAAAGAGTGCTCCAAGACCATGGACTTTCAAGAGGGCCTATGTCAACGACTTTTCCAAATCGGGAGACGCAGGATCATGGGAAGATCATGATTGGCTAGAATGGACCTCGAAGGTGGGGATAACCCAAGTCACCCTAGCTCGCTTCATGCTTGAACGCAGCATGGACCCTTCTTCTAACGATGACAAATATCTCATGATGAACAAAGAAGAAGGAGGTGATGAAATGATTAGCTGTTGGAGCGGGGATGACGGCGATTGGTTCCTTGACGAGGTGAGGAAAGACTTTCCCAATGAGGGCAAAGATCTGTATGACATGACCGAAGCTATGCATGTGTGGGAACCTCTGAAGAAGGAAGACAAGGGGAAGAATGGCGAGCCTTGAAGAAGAAAGGGGAAAGAATTCATCATGCCTATTATGGGGCCCATAAATAATTGGACTTGGGTTGGGTTTTCTGAAAATATGGGGAAAGAGTTTTGTAATGCAAGTTCCAATATACTTTTCAATATTTTCAATAAGATAAATTTTGATTTGGCTTACAGAAAATCTGACCAAAGCCCTAACTATGTATGGTCAAAAAGTTTACTTTTTGATTCGACTGTTGGATCATGTTGGATTTTAGACCGTCTTGTAGGACACATTTTTCCCTTTGAAATGATAGTTTACGGGCCAAAATTGGAGTTAAAATGGATGAGATATCACAAAAATACCGAAACCCTAAAAAAGTCTTCACTATAATTTTTAGGAAAACCGATAGTTTTTTACCTGGATTCGCGCAATAAACTGTATTGATTGGTAAGAACTAGAATGAATGAGCTAGACCATCTTGAAGAACAAGGTCTTAGCTAATTTTCACCAAAAGGCCTTGACGATATCTGCTCCGGATTAAAAGATATCGCGCGAAAATTGGGCCAAAAAAAAGAAAAAGAAAAAAAGGAAGACGAAAAATGCTGACAAGGCGGATGACGTGGTGGATAAGGATGGAGTTGGCATTGGTGTACCAGGGTACACCAATGCTAGCCTCCCCTTTCCCTCACTTTCCCTATAAATACTCCTTTTTTTTCTTTGGAAAAATCATGTAGAGTGATCGGTAGAAATTAGTGTAATGTTATTGTGAGGAAAGAATAGAGAGAGTTAAAAAAACAAAAATAGTGAGAAGTCAGAAAAAAAAATGGAAAAATATAGAAAAAAATAATCTCTCTTTCTCTCTAGGAAACCCCACACTAAAAGCTGCATTCTTTCTCTATTCTTGTAATCTTTTATGCGTGAGAATTTGGGGGTGGGTTTAGTTCATTAATAACTAAACCCGTCCTACCCCTTTTGTATATTCTAATCGTCTTTCCATATATATATATATATATAAATTTCCTTTAATTTGTTGTGTAAATAGTTGCTTTATTTTACTAAGTTCTTGTATATATTGTGCTTGTTTCAAAACCCTTTCTTTTAATGCTTTTAATATTAATGTTGGGTATTATATTTGTATTTTTCATCCTAGATGAGTGTTGGACCATCATCCTAGGCCATGAATGGGAAGGACCCTTAGGGGGAAGAAGTCTCATACCACCTAGGCATCTAGGAATTTATTTATTTGCCTTCACATTATTTGTCATCCCTTTTATTTTCTTGCAACATCCCCATCCCCCTTTATATTTCTTGCAATCCTTTTTATTTTCTTGTAACATCCTCATCCCCTTTTACTTTTATTGCTCTTATATATGTAAATATATGTATATATTATATCTAGACAAAAAAAAAGAAGATTTTTTTATCATCCTCTTTAAATAGTGTCCAAACCCTTATTAGGGCACAATATGGTATGTCTCATAAGAGTGATGATGGCTTAAGAATCCATAAGGCTTAAAGGGGATTAGACTCTATTTAAGGAAGAAATAATAAATAAAGAAATGTTTTAACCAACTTCACAATATTTAAAGCTCTTACCTTAATGTCATTTACATTCCAAGCTTTTACATTTCAAGTCTTTATTTTTCTTGCAATTTTCCAAGTCTTTACATTTCATGTCTTTACTTTTCAAGCTTTATTTTTATGCACTTTATCTTGTTGTTGTCTCTTTATCTCTTCATTGTTGATAATGTGCCATTAAGAAAAAATGCTTGGGTAAATATCTCCTCTACACTCCATTCTAATAAAAGGTTTTCTTTTTCACCCCTTTCTAAAAATAAAGTCTTTTTCAAAAATGGTTTTTAAGAAAAAAATGTCTGTTTTCTTTTAAAAGTTTTCAAAACAAAATCTTTTCTTTATGTTTCTCCCTCCTCTAAAAACAAGAGAAGGTTTCAAAAAAAAAAAAAAACTTTTTTTTAAAGGGAAACCCGAAACACTAAAAAAAGTGATACCCTTGTTTTCAAAATGTTCTTCCAAAGTGTTTTCAAAACTGCTTCTCTTCAAAATCTTTTTCAAAGGTGCTTTTAAAACAATACTCTTTTTAGGGGGAACCTGGAATTTAAAAAAAAAAAATCTTTTTTTATAAAAACTCTTTTTTAAATTGTTTCCTAAAAAATCTGTTCTAATAAAAAAAACTGTTTTATAAAGTAAAAAAAAAAAAAAAATTTGTTGTTTCCAAAAACTGTTTTCTGCACTGTATAAAACTACTAGCCTCTGAGCACGCACTCACGCGCGTGCTCAGAGGCTCTTCTATTTTTTGGGTAAGGATTAATTTATAGTATTTATTATAATTTGGGATTACTACATTTTCCAATCACAAAAAAAATCTAAGGGTGTGATGAGTGCTCTGCAAAAAAAATCTAGGGGTGTGATGAATAAAGTATTTCATCCAAAATGCAGAGCACTCATCACACCCCTAGATTTTTTTTTGTGATTGGAAAATGTAGTAATCCCAAATTATAATAAATACTATAAATTAATCCTTACCCAAAAAATAGAAGAGCCTCTGAGCACGCGCGTGAGCGCGTGCTCAGAGGCTAGTTATAATAAATTTGATAATGATAAACATGTAAATTGAAATTAAAATTGTGACATTGAGTAACAAACCTTGTTCTCTGTAGCCATTCCCGTGATTTTGGTTATTTATATTTTCAACTTCTTCAGTTCTTTCTACACCTGCAATATAATTATAGAAAATGCTCAATTGGTGTAATTATATATAAAAAATAATGATGAAAGCTTTATAGAAGGATATAAACATGAAATAGAAGATAAAAATGGTGACATTGAGTAATGAACCTTGTTCTCTATAGGCATTCCCTTGGTTTTGCTCAACTATATTTTCAACTCCTTCAATTCTTTCTGTACCTGCAATGTATTTATATAAAATGTTCAATTGGTGTAATTGTATATAAAAAATAATGGTTAAAGCTTTATAAATATATTATATAAAACTTACCAGTATTAACATTAGAATTTACATGACTTGGTCCAGCCTCAAAGTCATTTGCCATTACAGTTGGATAGGTTGGAGGGAGACCTAAATTTAATATTATAAACATTGACTTAGTATCTTTGTATACATTGACATACAACTAACATGCCAAAAACTATGCATTTTCTCAAAATAATAAGATTCCAAGCAATGAAGAATGTTTAAATATACAAAACTATAATCTCACCACTGACTTCTTGCATAGCCCTATGCGCAACTGGCATATTGCGTGCTAAGTTACGAATATGTGTAAGTCGTCGACTTTGTCCAACCTCATGATTAGGTGGTATTAGTGATGGGTTTGTTGATGTTGAATTAGAACGTACAACATCTTCTTCATTTAAATTTGCTGGGCCTCCCACTAAAATGTGATCACCACCCAAAGTTTGTTGTCTTTGTCTTGAGTAATTAGCACGACGTCTTGCCAATCGAATATTTCTGCTTTCATTGTCTTCTCGTTGTCTCCTCAAGCGAGCATAATATCTCCATCGTTCTCATCGACGTTCTATGTCATCAGTATTCACCATTGCTGTATTTTGCAAACTCATTTCTACATAAAATTAAATTAAATTAATAGTGGTCGTTGCGCATACATACACAATAATTAATAGATTTTTCCTTGTCACAAATAGGGTGTATTAAAACCTCAATAAAGTGAACTAATTTTGAACAATTAATCACATGTAAGAAATGTAATAATATGTGTAATTGTAATAAATTTTTAGTAAAATAGGAGAAATAAGTTACACTTCTTAAAATTATTAAATTATTATTTTAGGTAGAAGTTTTGAGAATATATTTAAATTTAGGTTAAAAATACCCTTAATTACATGGGACATACTGATACATGGCTTGCATTTTTGGATTTGGATTTGGATGCTTCTACTTTTTTCTTCATTTTTTTTTTTTTGATGAGATGTATGCTTCTACTATTTTTTACATTAGTGAGTATCCAATGAGTTTTAAATTGCCAGACTATCATTATCAATACTTATATTGTATTTTATGAGGTACGTAACATTTTCTATGGAGTAGTAAATTAATAAGATTTTTGTTAAAGGAAATGCTCCTAAAAAGATCCTAAAATTTAGTAACTACCAATCCACATTTTTTTTTTCGTTTTTCTTTTTTCTTTTTGGTGTTGTCGATGTTGTTCTTTTTTCTTTTTTTCTTTTTCAAATTTTATGTATGGCAGTTATCATTTTTTGTCTAATCCTAAAATGTAGTTTTTTTAATCCTAAAATTTAAGCATTCACTACACATCCATAACATAAGTAAATAAAAGCTTAAAATTGGGAATTTTTTGGCAAGAGATTCACGTTAATTGTATAAAACCACAATTGTATTTTGAGATTTTTTTAAATAAAGTATTAAATGGTGCTTTAACCTTAACAAAAGGCTAATGCAATTGGGAATTAATGATTAGAAGTATCTCGGAAAAAAATTGTATAAAAACTTCATGATTGTTTGTTGAGAAGAAAAAAAAAATACTATGAAGTATTATTAAAGGTGGTTTAACAAAAACCCAATAGGAATAATAATGAACTTTTATTTTAATTCGTCAATGTTGTTCTTCTACATGTTAAAAAAAATCTCATGTTCTATCCATGTACTATTTGAAAAAAAAAATCCCACTTTCTATCCCACGTTTAAAAACTACCTACCCCCTTGATACATGGCTTGCATTTTTGGATTGGGATTTGGATGCTTCTACTAATTTTTACAATAGAATTTGACATAGAATTATACAAATGATAAATATAGTTTCTATTACAAAAGAAATTTTTTTACAACAATTTCTTAGATATCAACCACTTTATGTGAGGTTTAACATATATAATAAATCTTGTAAAGTCTCTCACCCGAACTTATCTAATATTCCATTCCAATGACTCCTCAATGCAATCCAAAAAATTTGTGCGTACGTGAACCTGAGAGAAATAAAAGAAACAACCAATGACTCCTCAATGCAATCCAAAAAATTTGTGCCTACGTGAACTTGACAGAGATAAAAGAATTAGGGTTAAACCAAGTATTTAAAAAAAAAAAAAAAACTGAAATCAACAATCCAAAGTTAGCTTGCGTATTATTAAAGATAATAGCATAAGTTTGTTAGAGTTTGTGTTTGATTTAAATTTTGATGAGATCATTTTTTCTGAAAATTCTATTAAAATTGTTCAGAATAAAGACAGATTTTTTTAGAATTTAATTCTATCACGGACTCTTTAAAATCTTATCACCACATCATCAATGAAAATCAAAATTGAGAAGTACAGTGGTAGAGTATATGAAGGAACTATTCATTTCAAAATTACATTTAAAAAAAAAAGAAAAAGAAAAAATGAGAGAGTTAATGTGATACACACATAAGAAAAAAAAAAAAAAAAAAAAGAGAGAGAGTTAACGTGATACATTTAAAAAAAAAAAAAAAAAAGTGGAACAACTCAAGATTGGTACATACCTAAAAAAAAAACTCAAAAAATTAACGCCAAAAACATATACAATGATGGTAAAAAAAGCTTTTTAAAAAAGAAAAAGACAAAGAATTTGTTATAGAGTGCTGGCTAATGAACTCATTAATTGACCACAGTTCTTCAAAATTTTCTTTTATACCATTTTTCTTCAATTTTATTCCAATTTTTTTTTTTTTTTTTTTTTGTATCTTATAAGGGATAATTTTACTGAAGATTTAGGAGCACTAGGAAATTGAAAAGTCTTATTCAATAATGGAAATAAACCAAAAACTTAATTCTATAATGAAACAATCACAGGCCTCTGTTCAATTGAGACCATCACAATAATCTGTTTCTTTCCTAACCTTACTTGGGAAGAGTTGGAATGCTCTGTTCATACCTGAAGAAATTTTCTGGATCAACTGCAGTCTTT
Organism: Lithocarpus polystachyus; assembly: GCA_033629205.1. Lineage (NCBI taxonomy): Eukaryota > Viridiplantae > Streptophyta > Magnoliopsida > Fagales > Fagaceae > Lithocarpus > Lithocarpus polystachyus. The sequence continues at coordinate 55,904,925 of CM066162.1, read as the reverse complement.
ACCTTCACCAACCTATCAAAATTTCCATTGAAGTACTTGACCCCATAAACCTTCCCTTCTTCATAGGTACCATTGTGACTGATACCAATGTCAATGTCCCTATAATTCAAATAAGCACTCCTAGGATTCTTTGATACTAATGGGGTCATGTAACTAAATAGGTTCCTTATCTGAGTTAAATATTTCTTTTGTGCCTCAATTCCCTCTTCTTCCCAGGTTATTGAGTGCTGCACCTTAAACAAATTCCCAGCACGGTGTGGAAAAGGCGTGTCTGTTGCTGGGATTCTGCCCATTTTTCCGCCATACGGGTTGAAAACCAATCCAGGTTTTCCAATCTCAATAACTTTCTTCCACAGCAATTCCAACCCATCTTTCGGAATTGGGGTCTGCACATAGTCTGACTTCCTCTTCAAGAAATCCGCGGAATCAAGATTTCGATCAAGCAAGACATCAGGGGAGGTTCCATTGTCATAATGATTCCACCACAGAACAGAATCAATCCAACTCATTTCCTCAACATTTTCCTTCTTTAGGCCTAATTCAGGAAACTCTTTTCCTAACAATGTGACAACATCATCACCCTTACCTAAAAACAATGCCATAATTGTGGCTCTGACAGTCTTTTGACCCTTCATCACTTCGAAAGTCACGGGTTGTATAAGCATTCTCATGGAAAGGTTCTCATCAGTGTTTGGTGCAACATTCTGCCAATGATAAACAACATCAGTTGCATTCTCTTCCAAGGTCCTTTGAACTTGAAAAACTGTAACAATTTCTGGAACCGGAACCAAATTTATTTTGTATGCCAATATTACTCCAAAACTGGCTCCTCCTCCTCCTCTGATAGCCCAAAAAAGATCTTCTCCCATCGAAATCTTGTCAAGAATTCTACCATTTACGTCTACTATTTTTGCATCAACACGAAGGCACAGTACATAGGTTGCAGACACGTAGTCATCGGATCCCATTGCGTGGCACTATCTGGTTGCACCACCTTAATCCCAACATCATTACCCTTTTTTTTTTTTTTTTCATCTTCACCGTCTTAATCCTCTCACTTAAAAAAATACTTCCAGCAAAATCAAAACAAACACAAAAACCCAAAAACCCACTCTACCCATATATATATAATAAACAAAAAAAAAAAAAACACAAATCATCACACACACAGAAAAACACTTTCAAACTACTCTGCACGTGATGCGCACTGCGCCTACTCCTTTCTCGAAATTCCCACTACTACTCACTCCCTTCCCCTGCTTTCTCTGCCACGTTCAAATATCTATCATTCTAGAGAGAGATATGCAAAAGATCCAAACATGTTTCTAGAGAGAGAAAGAGCGATTTAATCATCATTCTAGAGAGAGAAACAAGCTGAGAAAAGAAAATCCACAACCACAATTCTAGAGAGAGAAACGTTCTAGAGCCCTGGAGAGAGAGATTCGAATTTCATTGAACCGAGAGAATCGGATTGAAAATCCACGTATCGCAGTTCTAAAGAGAGAATCAGGCTCTGAAGAATCATTCTAGAGAGAGAAAAAGTGAAAAAAAAATATCACATAACTCTAGAAAAAAAGAGAAAACAGATTTCAAAAAATTCTAGAGCGAGAAAGAGTGATCCAAAAAAAAAAACATCAGATTCTTGTCAATGCAGCGAGAGAATCAGGTTCTGAAGCATCATTCTAGAGAGAGAAACAGATTGAAACTCTCACAACATTAACAATCCTAGAGAGAGAAACAGTGATATAAAAAAATCACATAATTCTAGAAAAAAGTGAAAACAGATTCAAAGGAATTCTAGAGTGAGAAAGTGTGATCCAATCAAAAGCATCATACTCTACAGCCAAACACATACGAAGAAGGAAGTAAAAAAAAAAAAAAGTGAGGAAGAAAATAGTAATTGATCATTTATATTTTGATCAAACTTTTTAAATAAAATGTAAACAAATGCTATTAAAGGAGGTAAGGGAAGCCATACTGTTTAACGGTTCAAGAATGATCTTGAATGCTTTTTTTATAACATAAGGCAGTATTGTCTTTGAATCACAATACCTGCAACATGAAATGACAATTCATTAAAAAGTACAATAATAGAGTATATGAAGGAACCATAAACAAAAGAAAAGAAAATGAAGAGGAACTTACAAAAGTTAGAACCTGAAAATTTGTTAAAGGCTTAATCTGAAGAAGAAGAAGAAAAGAGAATGTAGAGCTAAACTAAATGTGTTCAATCTGGAGAAGAATGAGAGATAGAAAGTGAGATAGAAACTGCAAAACGTACGTGAGTTTGTGGGTCTTAAAGTGTAGGAGTTTTAATTTACATATTTATCCCCGTTAGTTAAAAACTTGTAAGTGAGTATGGTGGGTGTATTTTAGGCATAAAAAATGAGGAATCCAAACAGGAGAAGCCCCTTAAATAGTAGTATAGATATTTTGCACTGTATAAAAACTGTTTTCTGCATTAAATCAAAACTGTTTTCTGGAGTAAATAAAATCTGTTTTCCGATAACTGTTTTTTAAAAAAGAAAATCTGGTTTCAAATAAAACTAAAATTTGTTTTTTTCAGGAGGGCCAAAATTTTTTTTTTTTTAAAAAGGTGTTTTCAAAGTTTTTTTTTTTAAATGTTCTCCAAAGTGTTTTCAAAAACATTTTCTAAAAAATTGTGTTTTTAAAGTGTTTCTTTTAAAATACGTTTCTTCAAAAAAAAAAAAAAAAAGCTTTCAAAAAGTGGTCTTCAAAAAAAAAATATATATATATATATATATATGTTTTTCGTGAACCCTTTTTCCACGTAAAAAAAAAATGTTTTCAAAATAAAACTGCTTTCTAAAATATTAACGGTGTCGTTATAAGCCTTTCTTTTTAAGCATTTTTCTTAGAATAGTGGTAGTTTGTGGTTTTGAGTTCAAGACTAACTTTCTTGAGTCTTTGAACATCCCATAAGCATACATTGTACCTAATAAATTTGGCACTAACAACTTTCTTTTTGTCATTCTTTTTTGCATGAACACAAAATGAGAAAATGGTGGATGACAACAAGGTGCTATTCTTCCAACCCTCTCTTTTCATTTCGTGGTGTTTTTTATTGTATAGTTGTAGTGTTCACATGCTAGCTACATAATAAATAGATATTCACATGTTATTGTATAATATGCTTGTATGCTTTTTCACGTGTTACTTATGTATATGTTTTGGTTGTATATTTTGATGGAGTTATTATTCACATGATAATTATTATGTAAATATTTACTCACATGTACTTATATGTATATTGTTCGTAAAAACCTATTCCAAAAATATCAAAATGCCAAGTATCTAATTATTTTACCAAGAGATAACGTTTAGGGTTTAATTAAAATGAGGTACTATTTTTGGATAAGCGTTGTGGGATGCCTAACACATGTCCCACATGTAACCAAACTTCTGAGTCTCAGATCTTTGGCTCAAAGACTTTTGGTTTACCTCAATTAATGAACCTTTAAATTTTGGTTTAGTTAATTAGACAACTTAAAATAAATTAGACATCTAGGTGACCAATCTAACCTAATATAAAACCAATGGTTGGTAGCGACTCTTAAAAGAAAAGTAAGAAAAAGGGACTCACACACTCACATACCCCACTCTAGATACACAATCACACACGAGTCACGTTGCTAAGGACACAATGTGAGACAAATGACAGTACCCCTCCTTGAAGCAATAGAAAAGAGGGGCGGGGGTCAAAATATTGGGTGTTCACATACTCTAACCTAATTTAAGGTTAAATGTGTGTGAAGCTTCCTCCTGTAAACTTGAACCCCAGCCTTTACTCCTCACGCCTATAAGAACTTTAAACTTATGGAGTGATCATCACACCAAGAGTACGTGGTCATAAATTGAAAATACAATTAATGATTTTTCCTAAAACAAGTAAAACACAATAAATGATAAAAAAAAATTAGGATAAAAGAGCAAAGAGAATATAGAAAGAAACGCCATGTCAATCTCTCGCTATGGAAGCCTAAGTAAATTAAACCCAACTCACTCTGTCACTACTCCATGTCTCAGTCTCATCCCAATTCTCAACCTTAAACCCTAACCCAAACCCTTTCAATTTCTCGCTCTTTCATCCCATACCTTTAGTCGTCCCTTTTGTTTTCTCAATCAAAACTAAAAAAAAAAAAAAGGGGTTATGGTTGCCATGGAGATTAGATCTTGATGATGAATATGAGATCTATATCTACTCAAAAGACCAATACGACCAAATGAAGTGTTATACCATTAAGGTCCTAAATCTTGTAATCTATCCTTCTCTTTCATACCTTGTTTCAAGTCCTTCTTCACCACCTTCTTTGCTGGGCCTTATCATTGGAAAGAAAAAGAAAGAGGAAAGCTATAGCAACAAGAGCAGTTTCATCCCAAAGTAGCTCTATCCTATTTTGAAAGTTGCCGCGGAGGAGGGAGAAGGACCTTACCCCTCTAGACACATGGCACTATCAGATAACCATCTTTATTCAGTTGGTGGCAAAAAAGAATTGTGTGACACTGGCCCTACAACTCTTCCAAACCCAGACTATCTGTACATCTAATATACACAATTTTTCGTTGAATATACACAATTCTGGACATTCAAAATATCCAAAGTATTCAACTTTTTCTACAAATCCAAACAATCTGTACATAGGTACACAATTTTATACATTTAACATATCCAACGTATTCAAATTTTTCTACAAATCCAGAAAATCTATACATCTAATGTACACAGTTTCTCATTGAATTTATACAATTCTATACATTCAACATATCTAATGTATTCAAAATTTTCTACAAATCTAGACAATCTGTATATCTAATGTACACAATTTTCTATTGAATTTACACAATTCTATACATCCAATGTATCCAACATATTCAAAATGTTTTTGCAAATCTAGACAATTTGTACATCTAATGTACACAATTTTTCATTGAATTTATAAAATTTTGTACATTCAACATATCCAATGTTTGTCAATACCGTATTTTGTTAGACCTCAAATGTTGTCGGGAATTTGAATTTTAAATTATAGGTCTCATGGACTTATTTTTTAATGATATTTGTTAATGCCTCGCAGTTGCTCGTCCACCCATCGTGGTGACGCTTGCGCGCCTCTCATCTGTCTTGGCCTCGGTGTGAGAAGATGATAGGATGGAGGTGTGTCGTACCTTGGGTGTGTGACTGGAATCTGAGTCGATACTATCGATATTACCAAGGGTAAGTGAAGTCGCCATCAATCAATGGGTTTTTCTAGGTGTGATTGGTTACCTGATTCTATTTGATTTTATTACTGATCCTAGGCTAAGAAAAATGCTGTTTTTCCTAATCTAATGTGGATGGGTAAAAAATCTTGATTCTTGAGTTCGAAAGTCCGGTTACGTGTAGGAAAGGTGTTAGGCACCCCACAATGCCTGTCCATAGGTAGTCCTTTGTTTTGATAAAATCATAATTTAAGGACATTAGCAGTTGAAAACAAGCTATTGGCATTAGCTTTTGGGGCTTTAAATGTATTGGGCTTTAAGGTTTGGTTTCGGATTAGGTGTGGTCTCAATTGATGCTTTCCAAGTGTGTTTGGAGTCGATGCCAAAATTCCACGGCAAAAATCCGGAAGCATTTCACCTTATTTTCAAGGTGGAAATCTGGCAGCGCTTCGCCTCAGATGCGTTATAGCATGCAAAATGCTATTCTAACTAAGCTTTAAACGTGAGAAGGCGACAATGGGGATGCCCCATTTTCATAGTGAAAATCCGGCAGAGTTTCACATTTGGTGCGCTATGGCGCACTGGCAGGGTTTTGCGTCTATATATACGGGGTGTATCGACATGCTCGCATTGTGACGAGCTAAAACCCTTCAAAGCATTAAGCATTTAATGCATGTCGCATACACAGGGAAACCATCACTTGGTGACATGGATCAAGACAATCACACCGCGATGATTGTGCACACAATATAGTGTGAATATGCACCTACGACAATCGCCTTGAGTGCATACCCACACTACAAGGACAAGAGCTCTCATGACTAGAGCGAGTCACTCACATAGTCATAAGAGTCCATCATATAATGTGCACAATCATCCACACACATGCAGGCATATATATATATATATATATATATATTCACATGCATCATGCACAATGGTATCAGACAGAGCAGGAAAGTAAATAGACATTGCCATGGCTAAGGAACACGGCCCAAGCAAGGAGCTGGAAAAGATAAAGGATACAAGGAGAGGGGGAACCCCAATACATGCTCTAGAGAAAAGGTTTAGAGAGGGATATTGAAGGACATAACCACTTGGGGAGGCTAGGCCTCTAGTCTACTGAACATTGCTCTTTGTGGGCTTGCGTCATCTTGCTTGCATCCTTATCCTTGTTGCTTGCGCTTAGGAGGTTGCATCCTTGCTCCAAGTGTCCGCGCTCCATGTGTGTACTTGCAAAGACAAAAAGAAACAGGCCAGCAGACAAGGCAAGAAACAAAGGGAAGGAAAAGCATGATAAAGACAAGCTAGGAAAAGATGTCAAATGGGGGCAAACAAACACGTGAAGCACACGAAGAGGCAAAGAAACATGTTATCAAACAAAAGGAGGTGTCCTAAGAGGACAAATGTAGGTTTGGATTGAGTGTCCATAGTTCCATTGGATTGGAGTATGGATGACACACAGACTCATGCATAAACATGTAGGCAAGCATGCAAAGATGCAAAGAAGTAAAGAAAGCCAAATAGGTGGCACACAACAAGCAAGGCAAGCATATAAACATTGCATGAAGTGGAGAAAGGTGTGTATCAAGCACACTGACACCACGAAGGTGTATCTCATAAGTGGTTATATCCACACAAGCCCTAGGAGGGACGGATGCAACCACATAAGCAAGTGGCCTCAAAGACCGACAAGCATAAACCCACTGAGGGTACAAAGCATGGCAAAGCCTAGGTCTAGATAGGCAAATATGGATACCTAGCATAGAAGCAAGCAAGCAAACATAGACATGCATAAAGGAAATGATCCAAACCCTTTGATATAGGTCTAAGTGTATGGATGTAGGCCTAGACCACAAGATCTAGATCTACACCCTACCAAAAGGGCTAAAACACAAGATAAAGGGATAACAAGAAATCAAAAGGCTTTAGAAGCACATGGCATAGCAACCAAGATATAGATCTAGACACATGAACAAGGCACAAAGCACACAAAGATACAGATCAACCAAAGGTAGGCATGAAGCTATAAGGATGAACATTACACAAGTTGCAAAGCAAATATCTTAAATGAAGACAAGCAAAAAGTGTGGATGTAAAGGGAAGTTGTTTGAATGACTTTAAACACTTCCAAAGGATTTGAGAGCCTCTTTGTAATTTTTGAAAAGATTAAGGGCTTTGTTGCAGTTTGGAAAAATTTAGGGCCAAAATATACTTTTAGGAATTTCTGGGTCAAAATGTAATTTTGTAGAAAAATCAGGGTCAAAATATAGATATTGGAAAGTACTGGGTCAAAAAGTAACTTTTGAGGAAGACCGAGGTCAAAATATAGTTTTGGGAATTTTTGGATTAAAACATGATTTTTAAAATTTTTTGGATTAATATGCAAATATAGAAAAATACGTATTTAGATGCAAACATGATAAAATGAATTAAAATGCAAACATAGCAAAAATATGTGAATATGAAAATATAGAAAATAAGATGGCATTTTATTAATTTATGGAAAAACGTGCATGGACTCTTTTATTTAAAAGGTGGGCTGAACGGTTAAATAAAATATGAAAGGGATTCAAAACCAAAGCTGGGCTGAAAGTTTGTAAAACAAGAGATGAGTTTAAAAAGAGCGTGGGCCAAAGCGCAGTACTGTGCAAGGATCAAGCACAAGGGCTGCTGGGCCAGCGAAGTGGCTCTAAGGCCCTTCATGGATCGGGCTCTATGGGATGTGGACCCCTGAGCTATTGGGCTGATGCCATTGGGCTTGGGAACTGAATGCAAACTCGGACTGGGCCTCTGGGTCAAGTTTGACCCGACCCAACACTATCAAAACCCCCTTTCTAACCCTGGCCGTATCTCTTATTTCTCTTGAAACTTCTCTCTGATCTTTGCTCTCACTGCCGAGCTCCGCAGCCGACACTCAAATTCTCCGATCATTAAAGCCACCACCAACGGTGGTTTGACCCTAAGTCCCACTTGCTATTCTCACCGAAAAATATCCATATAAAATCTCTGCTCTCTCTCTCTAACCATCGAGCCCTTTTTCCTTCCAGAAACCCATGGCCAACCACGGCCTGAGCTATTTGAGCTCGTCACCCACCACTCATCACCTCCACCCACGGTGATGATTACGTTCCTTAGAACCATCTCGGCCTATATCCTTCTCTAACACCTTGAGCATCTAAGCCCAAGCCCTAGCTCTGCCGAGACAAACAACCCTCACCACCAAGAAAGTAGTTTCTCGATCTCTCCACCTGTCATCACACTCTAAAACCGTGACTAAAACCCAGCTCTCTTCTAAATCCGAGCCATGTCTCACCGAGTCTCTCTACTCTCAAACCACAGAAACCACTCTCGGATCTACAAGCTAAAAGCGCCTCGAATGGCGTGTGAACCACAAAAGGTGGATGTAGAGGTGAAGGGTCTCACGGATCTGCCAAGAACCGAATAATGGTGGCGCGTGACCTACACGCGGTGGCGCGTGAACAAGTGTGTGCATAACAGAGGGTAAGAGCTTGATTTATGTGTTTGTGTGCTCAGTGTTGTGAGGATTTGTAAAACATGTAAGTATGTGTGTGTGAAGCAGAGAATCACAGAACGTATGTGTGTATGTGAGACAGAGATGCTATCAGAGGAAAGAAACAGAGAAAAGGGAGAGGGTTTCAGGTTACAAGTTGATGCATTCTCCACTTTTCCTTTTTGTTCTTCATTTTGCTTTGATGCTTATGGGCAGCATCAAATGGGTGGGTTGGGCTATAAATATTGGATGTGTTTATCTATTTATGACCCGATTATATATAAATTAACTATCTATTATCTGCCCAATCCATTGGATTTTTTTTCAAAATAACCATATAAGCCCAACTATATAGTTAGTAAGCAAACGTTTCAAACAATTTTGGTTTATAGCAATTCGAGTTCAGAGAACTCGATTTTGGGGTCAGAAAGCTGGTCCATGTTGGCTGAAAATCGAGTTCAATGCACTCGGTTTTGCTTCATAGAAATCGAGATCAAAGGACTCGTTTTCCATTCACAAAAATCGAGTACAAAGAACTCGTTTTTGGTCCATGGAAATCGAGCCCATACTACTCGATTTCTGTTCATCATTCGCAAACGAAGGAAGAAGCAAAAACGATTCTGAGATGAACAAGCCGCCGAAGAAGAAGAAACAAACGAAGACCCACCGATTCTGAGATGAACAAACGAAGACCCGCCGATTCTGAGATGAACAAACGAAGAAGAAGCCGCCGATTCTGAGATGAACAAACAAGCCGCCGATTCTGAGATGAACAAACGAAGAAGAAGAAACAAGCCCAGGCGCCGATTCTGACCAACCCAGGCGGCGAAAGCTTCAGGCGATGGAGTTCGGATCGGACACGGTTTCTCGCCGGCGCTCCAGTGGTTAGTGGGTTTCTCGCCGGCGCTCACTGTCAGTGGGTTTCTCGCCGGCGCTCACTGTCTGAGATGAAGAAACGAAGAAACAAGACCCGATTGTGCAAGTTTGAGTGGCTGAACTGAAATCGAGTCCTTTGGACTCGATTTTCACAAAGAAAAAGCAAGTTCTTTGTATTCGATTTTTATGAGTGGAAAGCGAGTCCTTTGAACTCGATTTCTATGAAGGAAAACCGAGTCCATTGAACTCGATTTCCAGCCTACATGGACCAACTTTCTGAACCCAAAATCGAGTCCTCTGAACTCGAATTGCTATAAACCAAAATTGTTTGAAACGTTTGCTTACTAACTATATAGTTGGACTTATATGGTTATTTTGAAAAAAAATCCCAACCCATTTAATTAGTAACTCATCCATTTAACCAATATGACCCAAATAAACTTGTTACTAGATTTTCACCTTATGTTAGCAATAATAATAATAATAATAATAAACCCTCAAAATCACCCATCAAAAAAAAAAAAAAACCCTTCAAAATTGTCTACAAACAACTTTTGTTTGAAACAAACATAGAGAGAGAGAGAGAGAGAGAGAGAGAGAGAGAGGAATGATTACCTTGATTATTGTAAGAGACATGGAGTAGAGCCGGCCTTCATGAGAAGAGTTAAAAATGGAGGTGAATTTTTTTTTTTTTTTGGGAAAATAAAATCTTCTTCCTCACAGAAAATTTCAATTCGAAAAGAGGCCTAGCAACGAAAAACCCAAAAAAAAATGGTTTTAGCTACTTCATTGTTTACTCTTCTCTCACTCTTAAATCCAAACTGGTTTACCAAAACCTCATACCCAAACACCGTCCTTCATTACTTATTGTATCTAGCGCCACCAATGATAACAACTCGGCTCCGTCAACGGCTTTGAAAAAGCGCCGCCCCTCCGAGGAGAACATTAGGGACGAGGCGCTGCAGCACTAACTCATTGACAGCGGCTCTTCCTCCGAGTTAGTACATCCTGTTCAATGCGGGGCAGTACTCAGTCAAGTCCTACTCGCTCGATGAGATCGTGTACCGGAGCAACTCCGACGGGCTCCTCAACGTACAGCACGACATGGACGCGCTCAAGAGGTACGACGGCGCATACTGGGGCATAATTTTTCTTGGTTTTCATGATACAGTTGAAGAGAGAGAGAGAGAGAGAGAGAGAGAGAGAGATTAATGGTTGTGGATGAGTGAAAATGGATTTGGGGTTGGTGGGGATATGTGTAATTTTGATCTGGTGATGAGATTTTCTTTTTTGTTAATGTTTGGTAAAGTGTTTGGTTATTGAGAAAATTTAAGTAAGAGTGAGACTGAAAGCTAAATGTTTGGGCTTAAAAATTTAGAGGTTATAATGTTTATTTAGTTTTAGATTTTAGAAGGGTTTAGTGGGTTTATTTAATTTAAATTTTAGATGGGTTTAGTGGGTATTAATGGATTTATCTATTTAAACCCATCTAATTAAATAACCAAATGAGTCTTTATCCATTTAACCTAAATACTCAAATGGGTTGGGTTAAGACTCATCCAAATAAAGTGAGTAATGGGCGGGTTTATGGATATGAATAAAAATTGCCACCCCTACTTATGAGTTGTTGTTTTTATTGGTTTTGATCTGGTGCTTATGGATGCCTCCGTTGGTGTTTAGGGTTTAGCTACAAAGAAAACACAATAAAAAAGTTAGATTCAAACTAAAGCAAAACCTAGAAAAATGAGTAAAGAAATGAAAGGGAAGAAGCTCATGGTTTTTTTTGGGTTCTCGATGTTTGAGTATGCTTCTTCTTCTTTTTCTGTTAGGATTTGTGCCTAAAATTCGTGCCCCAAAATTCAATTTATTGGTATGCTCTATATAATTAAATTGTTTAATTATATGAAACTATTTATAAATGAACTAATAAGATATTACCATAATTCTTGATATGCATTGTATGTGATTTAGTTATAGAAGATATAAATCATAACTTCCTTATAAACTCAAAATATAGTTTGTAGTTGGTGATAAAATTGAGCGTTTTATCTGCGAAGACTATAACTCATCAACTAAGTGTTGGAAAATTTGGTTTTGTATCTCATACAAAACACATAGCAGAAGCAATAAACATGAATCTATTTTATTTATGATTGATAACATGTACTAGATAAATTTTAGAATTTAAGAACGAGATAGCGTACTTTGGTGCGGTGAAATTTAAAATAAAATATTAAAAGTACTTAGGAACAAAATTTTTACTCCATTTTCACCTTACGCTTAAAAAGTGTGGTCTCTCAATCAGTTTTCAAGGGAGAACAATTGAGTGGCTTCACTCCTATATACACATCACTTCACAATGATGTCTCTCTTTTTTTTTATTAAAAAATTCTGTATGTTTCTCCCTTTATAACTAACTGATTATCTAATTAGGCTGGCCTATTGGGCCTTTTCAATTGGGTTTTAGTATGTGGCTTGGAGTGGGACCAAAAGGGACCAATAAGACATTAGCTCCAATGGGCTTTAGGTTTTTCTGTCAACTCTTGACAAGCCCAAAATTACCATTAATTATATTTAATACCACTATATAAATATAATTGCACTTTAAGTCTTATTAATAAATTATATCCCAAGACTTTATTATACATGCAACTCCTTCATAAAATATTGTAGTAATACAAAGTCATGAATATTGACTGTCACTTTAAAAATTACTACATCTTCATCCTTGAGTACTTGGTATAATCCTTTAAGTTATTCATCATATATTTATGAAATCCAATTTCATAAATATATTCTTTAGTATCTTCTTACTAAAGTGGTTAGGCCTAACACTATGAATAACCAAATCCATTAAATTTATCTCAAGGGAACATTTTATATCTCCATTAAAAGATTATGAATTACATCTTGAGAATATATGTTCCATCAACACTAAATGTGGCTGTCCAACATACTGAGGTTTTGATTGTGACTTTAGATCTCAATCCTGATATATCAAAGCAACCTACACTTCATGATCAGGTTCATTATTCTTTCAGGATTAAGAGTTCATGCAAATAGGAGTTGTGAGATTTATTATTCATTTGACAGTCGTTAGGAAAATAATAAACCTCACAGCGGTCCAATTAACTAGAAGTCTCAACTTCTATAATTAAGACAAATCATCTTAGTTGATATGTTATAGTCTTCGCAGATGAAATGCCCAATTTCATCACCAACTACGAACTGTAATTCTGAGTTTACAAAGAACTTGTGATCTATATCTTCCGTGACTAAATCACATAAATCGCATACTATGCATCTCATGGACTATATGATAATGTCCAAATATTCATGTTACTATTATTTTAGATAATAATAAAACAATTTTATTAATCATAACATTAAGTCATACATAATATCATACATAGCATCATACAATAGGATTTAAGGGCACATATCCTAACAATCTTCCACTTGTCTCTAAAGACTATTGTGCATTAATCTAACTCCCATTCTCTCCAAATGTGACTCAAAAGTCCTTTGTGGCAAGATTTTGGTAAAAGGATCCGCTAGATTACTTGCACTATCAATCTTTGCTACTACTACATCTTCTCGAGCAACAAAGTCTCGAATAATATGATACTTTCTCTCAATGTGCTTTTCTTTCTTGTGATTCCTTAGATCCTTGGATTGTACAACCGCTCCACTATTGTCGCAAAACAATGTGATGGGAACTGGCTCCACTCTCACAACACCAAGATTAGAAAGAAATTTTTTGAGCCAAACAGTTTCCTTTGAAGCCTCATAAGCAGCAACATATTCAGCTTCCATGGTGGAGTCCGCAATATAAGATTACTTAATACTCCTCCAACTAATGGCTCCACCTCCTAAGGTGAACACACAACCTGAAGTGGACTTTCTGAAATCAAAATCTGACTGAAAATATGAATCTGTATAACCAATGGGAATTAAATCCTAACTATGGTAAACAAGCATATAATCTCTTGTTCTCCGTAGGTACTTGAGAATATGCTTTACAACTTGCCAATGTTTAAGTCCTGGATTTGATTGATATCGGCTGACCATGCTAACTGAATAACAGATATCTGGTTTAGTACATAGCGTGGCATACATGAGACTTCCAACTGCAGAAGCATATGGAACTTGTCTCATTATATTTTCTTCCTCAGGAGTCTTAGGCCTTTGGTCATCAGACAGAGGAACTCCATGTCTAAAAAGAAGTAATCCTTTCTTGAAGTTTTGCATGCTAAACCGTTCTAGAGCCTTATCTATATACCCAGTTTGTGATAAATCTAACATCTTATTCTTGCGATCTCGCCAAAACTTGATTCCTAGAATAAAGTTAGCTTCACCTAAGTCCTTCATTTCAAATTGGCTTGACAACCAAAACTTTATCGATGACATAACCCCTACATCATTTCCAATGAGTAGAATATCATCAACATAAAGTACTAGGAACATTACTACTTTATCTTGATGTCTTTTGTACACACATGGTTCATCAAGATTTTATTCAAAACCAAATGATTTGATTGCTTGATCAAATTTGATGTTCCATGACGTAGATACTTGCTTAAGTTCATAAATGGACCTTTTCAACTTGCATACCATATGCCCTTGGTTCTTTACTATAAAACCTTCTAGTTACTTCATATAAATTTCTTCTTCAAGATTGCCATTAAGAAATGCAGTCTTGACATACATTTTCCAAATCTCATAATCATAATGAGCATCAATAGATAAGAGAATTCTGATAGAATTTAAGCATGGCTACTGGCGAAAAAGTTTCATCATAGTCAATACCTTATTTTTGTGTATACCCTTTCGCCACTAGTCTTGCTTTAAAAGTTTCAACTTTTCCATCTATCACTCTCTTCCTCTTGTAAACCCATTTGCAACCAATAGGTTTAATGTCGTTAGGCGCTTTTACAAGATCTCAAACATGATTGGAATACATTGAATCTAATTTGGATTTCATAGCTTGGACTCAATAATGTGCATCTATATCATTCATTCCCTCCTCATAAGTGTAAGGATCCGATTCAGCTTCTTCTAGGATAGTTTCATAAGTTTCTCCCAAACCTATAAATCTTCTAGGTGGCCGAACAATTTTCCCACTACGACGAGGCACCTGTGTACTAGTCATCTCATGAGTAATGTCTTGTGGTGTATCCAATACAACCACACCATTCCTAGTTTCATCCATAGGTTGTTCAATTACAGGTTCATCTAATTCAGCCAATACAACTTTACTTCTAAGATTAAAATTATTCACATAATCATCTTCCAAAAATTTAGCGTGGGTGCTAACAAACACTTTGTTATCCTTATGATTATAGAATAAATAACCCTTGATTTCCTTTGAATACCCTAAAAACATGCATACTTCTGTTTTAGCTTCCAACTTATCAGACTTCCCTTTCAACACATGTGCTAGACATCCCCAAATGTTAAGACATTTCATACTAGGCTTGCGCCCACTCCACAATTCTTTAGGTGTGTTGGGAACAGATTTTGATGGAACTAAATTCAAAATATGCATACCAGTTTTTAGTGCATATCCCCGAAAGGAAATTGGTAAAGTTGAATAACTCATCATGGACCTAGTCATTTCCAAAAGAGTCCTATTCCTTCTTTTCACTACACCATTTTGTTGGGGAGTTCCAGATGCAGCCAATTGGGAGACAATCCCATTTTGAATTAGGTAATCCTTGAAATCTCCAAGAAGGTATTCACCATCTCGATCAGATCGAATGGCCTTTATGCGTTTACCCAATTGATTTTTAACTTCAGTCCTAAACTCATTGAACTTTTCAAAGGCTTCGGACTTCCGTCTCATTAGGTACACATAACTATATCTTGAGTAATCATCTATAAAAGTGATGAAGTACTCATAACCTCCTTTTGCTTGGGTTGACATAGGACCACATACATTTGTATGAACTAATTAAGGCAACTCTTGGGCTCTTCTATCTTTTGCATTAAAAGGTCGTTTGGTCATTTTACCTTCCAAACAAGATTTGAAAACTGGAAATCCATCAAAGTCCATGGGCTGTAAAAGTCCATCTTTGATTAGTCTTTGAATCCTATTTGAATTAATATGACCCAAACGCAAGGACCATAGATATACATCACTAATAGAAGGAAACTTTCTCTTTAATGATTTTACATGAGAGCTACTATCTAATTCAAAATTGTATAATTCATGCTTGTCAAGAGTTAAAATATAAAGACCATCCACAATATTGCCAGAACAGATAAACACTTTATCCTTTTTTATTACAACATTGTCTTTTAGGATAACATAATATCCATGTTTACCTAAATAAGTTGTAGAAATTAAATTCCTACGAAAATTAGGTACATACAAACAGTTCTAATATTAAAACCCTAGACTCAAAACATAAATTAAATACTCTAACAGCTACAACTGGTATTCTGCTCCCATCAGCCAAAGTAAGAAACAATTCCCCTTCATTCAGCTTTCTGGTCTCCTGGAACCCCTGCAAAGTATTGCAGATATGATTAGTACAACCTGAATTTACACACCAAGAATCCGTGGGATTTTGTACCAAACATGTTTCAAGAAGGAATGTACTTTTCATACCTTTATTTTTGGCAGCTTTGAATATTGGACAATTCCTCTTCTAATGTCCTTTCTCACTACAATGGAAACACTTTCCTTTGGTTTTCTTTCCTTTGTTGGCAACTTCTAAAGCAATTTGTTTACCATCTCTCTTGGTGAAGTCTTTCTTCTTCTTCTTCTTCTTTTTACCTTTGCCTTTTCACTTAAGTTGAAAAGTAGAAGCTTCAGTCATATTGGCATCAACACTAGAAGTACTAAGGATGCCTTCCGCCGCTACCAACTCATTCATCAATTCAGACAATGTATAAACCTTTTTGTTCATATTATAGTTATTCCTGAATTCCTTGAATGATTCTGGTAGTGACTAGAGTATCATATCCACTTGGGATTCTCCATCAATATCGGTACCTAAAACTTCCAATGTATTCAGATTAGAGATCATCTTAAGACAATACTTCCTCACTAAAGTACCTTTAGACATTTTGGTATTATAAATCTACTTCATAGTTTCTTGCCTTGCAAAACGGCTTTGCTTACCAAACATCTCCTTCAGACTTAGCATAATGTCTGAAACTAGTTCTACATCTTGCATTTGATGCTGTAGAACATTTGAAATAGATGCTAGGATATAGCACTTGGCCATCTCATTAGATTTCTGCCAACGATCATATCACTGTTTTTCCTCAAGAGGAGCATCTAATGATGGAAAGCTAGGACATGATTGAGTAAGCACATATTTGTGCTCTTTAGCAGTAAGAACAATGTCCAAATTTCTTTTCCAGTCAATATAGTTGGATCCAATCAGTTTGTTTTGATTAAGAATAACCACAAATGGGCTAAATGATGCTATGATTTAAATCTGAAAATAACAAACATGAATATAATAAATAAACTCGACATTATCAATTTAGCATATAAGCATATAATATGGAATCTTAATAAAACCATAAAATAATATATGCAACGACAACCCAATCCATGTCTATAATTCCTTGGTAGCAAGTTTATTATAAACACATTAATTGGTTGAGAAATATTCTCACTGTTAATGCTATCATGGTAACTCTTGCCAAACAAAAATAATTTATCGTTTTGCCTGTAGTCTCTAAGTAATAATGACATAGTTTATTTGGGAGGTTAACATTACACTTAGTCTAGTGTACACCATTATTTAGAATCATATATAACCACATTTCATCTCCCTTATAATGTTTAAACTTGTAGTACTATGGAACAAAAACACCCTCCTTTGGGATCGCGAGGCATATGCACCAAGACGAGGCGTTTGTCCACACTACTTTAAACGGGTGAGTTCAATTTTGTCGTACTATAAAGCAAGGAAGTCAATACCGTACCGAAGGCTGTATCGGTTTGGCCACCGGTACGATATATTTCGGATACCGGTCAATACCGGTGTATCGTTTCGGGTTTACCGCTATTTTTTATATTTAATATATACACACACACTCACACACAAAATCTCTATTTACCATAAAACATTACCTCCTGTTTACAATAAAACATTACTTCAATTGTTCATTGCATACAAAGAAAAAAAAAAACACAATATAAAAAACAAAAAATTTAATTGTTCATTGCATACAAAGAAAACAAATAATACAAATAATTAAGTTAACATAAACTACATAGGATCATCTATTTCCATTCATCAAAAGGATCTACTTTAGGACCATAATATATATGAGTATTACTATCCTGCCCTTAAAAAATTGCCACAATTACAAAAAAAAAAAAAAAAAAAAAAATAGCATTTTGTGTTCCGGTTCGGTACGGCCGGTACGATGCCGGTACAGCCGGAATTCGCCGGTACGGCCGGTACGAGGCCGGTACGGTACGGTATCAGCTTCCCTGCTATGAAGTAAACACACTCCTTTGAAATCACGAGGCATATACACCAAGACGAGGTGTTTACCCACACTACTATGAACGGATAATGGAGGCCGTGAGATCCAACTATTGTATCTCTCCTACTAGATGTTTTAAATAAAAGGTTTTTAAGATCAAGAACTATAATAACGCTAGAAACCTTGAAAACATAATCCTAATCTCATTAGGAATAAATTTCATTAAAAAGATTTTAACCAGTAACTAAAATACTTTAATTCTAGCACTAACATATTGTTTAATCATAAAAACATATTATTAAGCTAACATATACCATGGCGCCGACACTATAAATCATGGCACATTAATTCCAGCACTTGATCACAAACTGATCAAATGGAATTAAAACATGTTTATAAGATGGCCAAGGAAACAAATATCAACATAAGGATTCAATCTTTTATCTATATGATACGGATTCAACAGATATAAGGGTACTTCAATCCTTATGATATACGGATTCCACATAATCAAATCAATGTATACATATATTAATCAATTCATGAATACAAGTTTACCCGAAAGAGTAATAATCATATTAAAAACAAGTATTACTTTGTAAATAATAATACCTGTTCGATCCCACTTGCAATATATATATATACACGGATTTAATATGAAATAAAGTAACCGAATCATTAATGCATACGAACTTCATGAATATTAAAAACATGACACGGCACCATAACTTGATGCATAATCATGACACGACACCATTGATAATATGAACCAATACTATGAAAACATGGCACCGTATCAAAGAAGCATAATCATGGTTCGACCAATTGACAACAACCGAAGCAATTCAGTCACATTCATATTCTCAAAATTCAAATGATGTCTTTCATAAAAGAACACGACACACGGGTCCATGGATAACAAAAATTATGCAGAAAATTGAAATACAAAGATAACGGTTTTCTTAAATTCTAAAACTCAATCACATGTTATACAAGCATGAGATGAAAACCTGGCTCTGATACCAATTATTGGAAAAATCTGGTTTTGTATCTCATACAAAACACACAGCAGAAACAACAAACATGGATCTATTTCATTTATAATTGATAACATGCACTATGTAAATTTCAGGATTTAAGAACAAGATAGCGTACCTTGGTGCGATGAAATTCAAAACAAAAGATTAGAAGTACTTAGGAACACTTTTAATCTTCACTCCAATTCCACTTTTACGCCCAAGAAGTGTGGTCTCTTAATCAGTTTCCAAGGGAGAATAATTGAGTGGTTTCACTTACATATACACACCACTTCACAATGATGTCTCTTTTTTTCTTAAAAAAAATTCTGTATGTTTCTCCCTTTATAACTAACTGATTATCTAATTGGGCTGGCCTCTTGAGCCTTTCCAATTGGGCTTTAGTGTGTGGCTTGGAGTGAGACCAAAAGAGACCAATAAGACACTAGCTCCAATGGGCCTTGAGCTTTTCTGTCAACTCTTGACAAGCCTAAAGTTACCATTAATTATATTTAATACCACTATATAAATATAATAGCACTCTAGGTCTTATTAATTAATAAATTATAAAATATTCGTAGTAATATAAAGTTATGAATATAGACTACCACTTTAAAAATTACTATATCTTAATCCTTGAGTACTTTGTTTAATCCTTTAAGTTATTCATCATATATTTATGAAATCTAATTTCATAAATATATACTTTAGTATATCCTTACTAAAGTGGTTAGGCCTAACACTCTGAATAACCAAACCCATTAAACTTATCTCAAGGGAATATTTTATATTTCCATTAAGAAATTATGAATTCCATCTTGAGAATATATGTTCCATCAACACTAAATGTGGCTGCCCAATATACTAAGGTTTTAATCGTGACTTTAGATCTCACTCCTGATATATCAAAGCAACTTACACTTCATGATCAAGTCCATTATTCTTTCAGGATTAAGAGTTCATACAAATAGAAGTCGTGAGATTTATTATTCATTTGACAGTCGTTAGGAGAATAATAAATCTCACAGCAGTCCAGTTCAATATGTCTTAACTCTTAAAACATATCAACATATCAACTAGAAGTCCTCACTTCTATGATTAAGACAAATCATCTTAATTGATATGTTATAGTCTTCGCAGATGAAATGCCCAATTTCATCACCGACTACGAACTATAATTCTAAGTTTACAAAGAACTTGTGATCTATATCTTCCGTGACTAAATCACATAAATCACATACTATGCATCTCATGGACTACATGATAATGTCCAAATATTCATGTTACCATTATTTTAGATAATAATAAAACAACTTTATTAATCATAACATTAAGTCATACATAATTTCATATATAGCATCATACAATAGGATTTAAGGGCACATATCCTAACACGGTCAACCATAGTGACTAGGGGCATTTTGGTCATTTTAGCTGAAAAAGGCACTTTAGGTGCTTCGATGTTCGAACGGGTTATGTCACGTCATTTTGGATGTTCTCACGTCCCCATGGGGAGAAAAAATATTTTTTGATTTTTCGTGGTTTGGCACACAAATCGAGAGCAGACAAAATACGGTATGAACAACTGCCTCTTCTTTATCTGATATCTCGAATGCAATGAGAGGTGTCGGATAAAGAACATGATTTCGAATTTTGTTGCCCCCAAATTTACGTGCAGAGACTATTCATGGATTGAGACCGGTTTTTTACCTGATGCGATTGAGTTGCTGCAGTTGCTTCTGAAAAACTTTCTGGACTTGAGGTTGGTATCTATTTTTTCCTTCTTCTCTTATTTTTTCTGCAAAATGTTAGTAGCAATACTACTAGAGATGCATGCTAGTGTTTATTTTTATTTTTGGAATTTTCATAAGCATATATTTTCTCATGATTTATGCCATGTTATCTTAGGAAAAATGCATGTGTATATATATATATATATATATTTTTTTTTTTTTGCCTTTGCCATATGATTGCAAACATGCGGAAATTTAGATGCTAAAAATAAAGTGGGACATAGGCGAGGGGACTTACCTAATATAGAGTGTGAGCATATGACACAGCCGCTATCACCCACGGTAGATTTGGAACTTGGAAACTTTTTAGGAACTTGAAAACTGTGTGATGCGAGGCGTACGACACGGTCGCTATTACCTCAAAGCAAGATGTGAGCATACAGCATGACCGCTATCACCCACTGTAGAAATGCGAGCATATCACCCACTGGTAATGCTAGCATATGGCACGACTGCTATCACCCACTGTAGAAATGCAACCATATGGCATGGCCGTTATCACCCACTGTAGAAATACGAGCATACGGCACAGCCGCTATCACTCGCTGTAGCATACGAGCATATGACATGGCCGCTATCACCCACTGTAGAAATGCGAGCATACGGCACGTCCGCTATCACCCACTGTAGAAACCCGAGCATATGGCACGCCGCTATCACCCATTGTAGAAATGTGAGCATCACTGTAGAAATGCAAGCATACTGCACGGCCACTATCACCCACTTTAGCATGCAAGCATACAACACTGCCACTATCACCCACTGTAGAAATGCGAGCATACGGCACGGCCGCTATCATCGACTGTAGTCATGTATAAAAATCTTCCTTCTTTGTGAGAACACGTACTTTATATAGACCTGCATGACATGTTTAGGAAGAGTGTTAGTTCATCTGCATTGCAATTTATTTATTGGCTTACCACTAATGTCTGAATTTCTTGCTGTTTTGTAGATTATGTCTCGGAGAGCGAGTTCCAGGGGAGATCGGGGGGCCCCCATATATGCCACGTCCTAGGGGGGCAGTTCTTCTAATGACAAGACTGTTCAACTGGTGAGCAGGTGGCTTGGGTTTTGTAGAGTCATTTTGATTGCGGGGGTGATAACCCCAGGCCTGCCGGTGGTATACCCATAGAGACCAGGTCTAGGAAACAACGTTCCGTTGAGACAGCTAATGCTTTGTTTGAGTCCTGTACGGTTTCTAGTAGGGCGACTTCACGACGTCGGCCGGTCAGAGGGAGGGGGGCCTCCGGAGGACAGATACAAGATGATGACATCCTCATAGATATAGATGAGGTCTTTGCTGGGCTTGAGGTCCTGCTGGAGTTTGGCCTTCAAGGGCACAGTTTGAGACCGAGGTTTCCATCACACCAGGGCGGGGCCGATGCTTGCACCAGAGTCATAGAAAAAGGCATCCAGGACACTCACCTTCAACAGGGGCTGAAGGATCATCCTTCCACATCGGCGCAAAGGGGAGAGGTATGTTGTGTAACCTTCTTGGTCATTCAAATTCTAATTATATGCATGTGCTAATGAGCAGCTTCTGATTTCAAATGCAGGGGGGTGACAAGCTCTGCGGTGGGGGCGCCTGGTCCATTTTTCTCTAGCTGTTGTCTGCTCAAAGGACCCACCCGCGGTACGCTGAGTTTTTGAAAGAGTAGGGGTTTGAGGAGTTCCTGTAGATTCCCCCTTTCACCATGAGGCACAGGATCGGGGAGGCTTTCTTGCGACGGTTTCATGCCGAGACAGACACCTTTCACTTGAATTGTGGGGAGTATGTGGTCCTCTTTCTTGACTGGACGGCCATTCTAGGTATTAAGTTCAGTGGCCACCAGATTTCGATTGAAGAGATGAGTTTTGACATGGCTTGTGATCTCCTGGGCATCTCTCTTCCATTGACTACAGAGACAAGGGGATATTTCGAGCCACCGCATCGCCACTGATCCGTACTGAGTGGCTGCAGCGTAGTATTTCCTAGGGTGAGGCCCCCATCAATGCTCATCTTTATTGGTGCATCCTGTGGTTCCTTGGTAGTTGCTTTTTGGGCAACAATTGATCTGTGTTGACTTGTCAGCTGCTGTGGGCTATGGGAGTAGTCTCCAACATCAAGACGTACGATTGGGGGTCAGTGACCTACGACTTCATCATTTCTTTCTTGAGGCGGGCCTTCCAGCGAGACTTCAAGAGTTTAGAGGGATGTTGGAAGATACTGACATGGCGGGTATATGAGTACATCTAAGCACTACGACCACATTATACATGCCTATCCTTGACAGCATACGTATGGGCTCATTGTAGGATCACGAGGGTAGTAGTAGTGCAGCCAGTCATAATTTCTACAGCTTTGGATTGCGTCATCCAGGATGAAATCATAGTTCGTCCATATGATGGCATGTTACTGAGGAGGTCAGAGCTCACCATTGCTATGGGCCAGTCGAGGATATGATGCTGGTTTTGGACCTTGACGAGCCAGGAGTTCTTTTTGGCAAAGAAGACCTTCCATCAGGTTATGCTAGTCTACGGAATGCCTAGGGATCCGCCTCCTCATGGTTTGTCATTCGAGGCCATAGTCCTGGACGACCTAGATTATGCGATGGGTGCCTTTAATGCTTAGATGGATACGAGTAAAGACTATTTCACTTGGTTTGTAGAGTCCTCTATGGGGCCCATCATTGGAGATGTCCCTGTGAGTGGGGGTAGAGTGCTGAGAGGCGCTGTACGCGCTCAGATGGCCACCGAGGTTGAGTGGAGAGCGCGTACCAAGACTGTTGAGGCAAGAGTGATAGAGTTTGAGGCCCTGTTTACTACTAGAGAGGCGCATATGTAGGAAGAACCTTCTTTTAATTGTATGCTTGTACAAGGTTTGCTTTTACAACGCTAGGTTCATTGGCTCCAATGATGGGCCTTTTACAATATAAGGAAATGCAATTGTGAGGAAAAGCTCGGCTTTTGATACTGTGGACTTCTTAGGGAAGCTTTTGGACACTTGGATCTCTTGGTAGCTTGGACAGCATAGATCTCTTGGACCTTTGGATTTCTTAGGGGAGCCCTTGGATTCTTGACATCTAGGACCTTTTGGCAATTTTGCCAAGATGTCAAAATTTGGATCTCTTTGCAATTTGGATCTTGGACCCTCTTGGCCACTTTGTCATCTTGTGATCTCTTTGATGATTTAAGCTTCTGGGTAATATTTTTGGATCTTTTCTAGGAAAGCTCTAGAACTCTTGATGCTTTCAAATCCTTGACGGTTTTTGGGCAGCATTTCCTCCTGAACGGAGTTTCGGCTACTTGCCATAGATTTTATATTTGCATAATTAGGTGACAGAACCAATTAGTGTATGAATGAGTGCCCTTGTGGGGTTGTAAACCCTTAGGGATAGGGTATGTGATCTAGCATGTACAAGCAACGGGGCTACTTTCCTGAGGGGTTTAATCATGGATGCTATGCAAACAAGATAGAAAGTAAACCTAGAGTAGAACATAATTTCTTTGGTGCAAGCAAAAAGGGCACACCTGTTACAAGATACTTTCCCTTGATCTCTAGCCCTATAAGAGTGTCCTTTCCTAGGCTTGGATGTTCACTCTTTAGGCTTCAGCTAGTCCTGATGGGCTTTGGGCTTAATCTAGTCCTCACGGGTTTGAAATAACTAGGCCAACTGTATGCAAAGGCTTAACTGGTAGGTGGTTCCTATCCTAGGATACTCAATCGCCATACCCCTCCCTTCATGGAAGTTATGAGGTGGGAAGGATTGAGGTGGTCTTTTTAGCTACTCCTGTCCACCCATGGACCTAGAAGTGCCTACAACATCAGCCCTAAATCCAACTATGGGTAACACTGTCGATGGGTGTGTCTAAGCATCCGTAGATAGGGTGATGAAATCCCCAAAGAGATGTTACTACGCCAGCAGTGCAGAGCCTGGGTTCAACTAAAAAATGATGTATATGTCATGCAATCCTTAATGAAAGGGAAAGACTTATTCAAAGCACAGTTGTAACACCCGTCTCACTTAAATTTAATTTAACTGCTTCTAGAGTGGATTTGATGAATTGCTTAATTTATTTTGGAGGAGATATTATTTTATATTATGATTTCTACAAAGTAATAATAATAATAATAACAATAATAATAATAATAATAATAATAATAATAATAATAATAATAATAATAATAATGGGTAACGTGAATAGTTATTTTTGTGGGTTATTCAAATTTAACCTTTAGTCTCCTTATCAGTTAAGGAAAAGGATAAGAGACTAAAACCTACTTGGGCTAGGAGTTTAATTGTTATTGGAATTCTTTAGGGTTTTAGCCTATTTAAACAACCTTAATATGAGTTTTAGTGGGAATGAAAGTCTTGGAAGCTTATTTTAGATTTTAGTGGGTTTTAAATTTTCGGCCCAAGTGAAACAGTTTTAACGTGCTAGTAGGTTAGGGCTTCTTGCGGAAAGACAGAGAGAGAAACGGTGAGATTACAAAAAAAAAAAAAAAAAATTTTGCTGCGTCCGTGTTCAGGTATGCCTCTCTCACAATGATCTATGGGATAATCTCTAAAGCTAGGGTAGTATTTTTTTTATTCTTGCATGAACGTTTCCATGCAATCTCTTGATTTAAGCCTTTAGATGATTTTGTTGTTGGGTTTTACGCAAGATTTGGTAGTGGTGCTAGCTTCCTTGCATTTGTAATCTACATAATGGTTTCAAGCTTCTAGAGTTTTGTCAATGAAAGATACGGGTTACTAGGTCCTAGGGGTAGAAATAACTTTGTAAGCTTATGGCATCCTTCCTATGTCTTGCGGGAAGAAACCTTATTGGATGCCATATATATATATATATATATATATATATATATATATGTAAATTCGGGATAATATGATCTATAAGCATAAAAATTGAATGGAGGCCAACTCATACTGGGAGAATTTAATAATATAGAGATCTGCATATTTGACTCATTATAGTTGTTTACTAAGTATTGATT
Source organism: Lithocarpus polystachyus (assembly GCA_033629205.1). Taxonomy (NCBI): domain Eukaryota; kingdom Viridiplantae; phylum Streptophyta; class Magnoliopsida; order Fagales; family Fagaceae; genus Lithocarpus; species Lithocarpus polystachyus. Next base: position 55,879,074 of record CM066162.1, on the reverse strand, counting down.
TTTGGAGTACTTGATAAAGCAATTTGTGTACTAGGTTAGCTGTAGTTTCAGAATAAAATGTAAGATACGAATTTTAAGAGTGAAATTTATAATTTTTGTCATTGCTGCCTTAGTGTATCCATTCTTATTGAGTTGTCTTATCCTTATTTAGGTTTTAGTTGACAGTGATTCAGACAATTGAGTTGAAGCTTGGTTTAATAACTAAAGGTAAGTAGACTTCAGCACATGACGTCTCTCAGGACGTATATATATAAATATATATATTTGTGGTAAAAATATATTTATATATATATATATATATAATTGCAAAAGTGAAGTTCCAAAAAAAAAAAAAAAAACTTATACCATTGTTAGTGCTTTGCACATACTCGAATTTTATTATTCATTGTATATTGTTATGAAACTGTATATGTCAAGAATGTGTCAAACGGTCAACTAGACAGTCTGCAACCTTTGCCAACACAGGGTTAAGTGTTGGTCTTCGGCCGAAGTAGTGTTAGTGTGGTGTGGTGCAGTGTTATTGTTGCTCTTTGGAGCTAGTGTTGCCTCTTTGAGGTTAGTGTTATTGTTCCCATGGGAATCACCCACCGAGTGTTTAGCAGCTTTTGTCTGTGTTTGACTAATATTTTCCATATTGAACTACTGTTTTATTGCTACTGATCTTTGTAAGTGGAAAATTGTTTATTTTCATAATAAATTGTTTCTACTTATTTAGTGTATATTGGCATATTAAGTGGTTATTATTTTATTTAATGATTACAGCATTATAGTGAAATGTTTTATTTTAACAGTTTTATAGAATATATTATATTTCTGTTTAAACTATTTGTACATGTTTCGTGAAGACTATATATTGTCAATGATACTAATGTTTTGTTTTGAAAGACATCCTCATGTTATGTAGTCTCTTATTGAGCCTCTAGCTCACCTCCTTTTTCCACCCCTTTTAGATTTGAGCAATGGAATGTCTTTTGATGGTAGATCAATGGAGCCTTAGATTGACGACTTCTTTTGGAGCTATGTTAGTTGGTGAACTATTTTAGTGTAATTTCTTAGGGACAATGAGTTTGCAATTTGTGGAACTATTTTGAGATTGTATTTGGAGATTTTATTGTGAAGGATTTCGTATTTTTATAGATTTTATAGAAAAGTTGATGTTGGATAGAAGTTATTTGTGGATAATTAATTACGCTCTGTTCCATTATATTATTGTTGATTATTTCTAAGACAGGTTATGCATCTAAATCCTTGGTATGGATTTGGGGTGTTACAACAGTAGATATATATATATATATATATATATATATATATGAAAGTGAATAAAGGTGTAGCGAAAATTAAATTTTGCTACCCTATGTTTGCATATGAAGGAAAGTTGTAAAGCATATGAGGAAAGCAATAAAGCCCCATGAGAAAGTACCTCAAAGCCTCCTTTTCGAAAAGGATTTTTTTTTTTGGAAAAAGATTTTTGCTCTTTTGAAAACAGTCTGCTAGGATATAGTAAAATCCTTTTTTCAAAAGGAAAGCCCCAGAGGCCATTGCCAATTTCTATGTCTTTGAAAGTCAATGTCCAAAGATTATGGTTTTATAAAGGCTAAACTCTCATTGATCCCTAGTAGAGTCGCTAGTCTGTTGACGCCTGGCTTAGAACAGAGAACCGTTGGGCCTTCGTCCGACCACCCGCCGTGGCAGTGCTCCCGCGCACGCGGGGCCCATTAGAGGCCCCTCTCGATGACTGTGTGGTTGGTTGTCCACGCGGAGTTTCGGGTGCTCTCTCTCTCTCTCTCTCTCTCTCTCGGTGGAGGAAGGTAGGTTTACCTTTAGAGGTGTGGCAAAAATCTTGGTCAAATTTTAAGGGAATTACCAAAGGTAAGTGCAATCGCCACCAATCATTGGTTTTTCTAAGGTGTAATTGGTTGCCTATTTCTAGTTGATTTTATTACTAATCCTAGGTTAAGAAAGAGGGCATATTTCTTAATCTAATGTGGATGGCAAAAAATCTTGATTCTTAGGTCCGGAAGTTTGGTCACGTGTGGGGTAGGTGTTAGGAACCCCACAACACTTGTCCAAGGACAGTCCTTTGTTTTGATAAAACCTTAATTTTTGAAAATTGGCAGTAAAAACACAATTTTGGCATTGGCTTTCGGGGCTTTAAATGCATAGGGGCTTTGAGGTTTGGCTTTTGAATGGGTGTGGTCCCAATTCATGCTTTCCTAAGGCATTCGAGCAAAGTGCTAGATTTCCACGGTGAAAATCCGACGACATGTCACCTTACTTTCATGGCAGAATTTAGGCATCACTTTGCCTTAGCTGACATGGAATTTGATAATCACACCGAAAGGGGGCAAGCAGGTATATATACATACATCGTGCACAATGCTATCATACATAGCTAAAAAGTAAATGCCTACATCCCTAGAGCATGACCTAAAATATAAGTGCAGGAAAATAAACAGGGGTCACCATACTTTAGAGATAAGGACAAATGGTACAAAGCATGATATACCTAATACAAATCATCTAAGGGAGAAAGGGAGGAGAAAGGAAGAGGTTTAAAAAAGTACATATCAAAAGGAAAAGCTAAACCCTAAACCTACTGAACACAGCTGCTCGGCTTGTGTTGCCAAGCTTGCATCTGCGCCCTTTTTGCTTGCGCCTAGGAGATCGCGCCCTAGCTCCATGTGTCCTCCTTCCATGTGTGTACATGCAAAGGCAAAGACAAGAAACCAGCAGATGAGCAATGGTACATGGCATGATATACCTAATACAAACCATCTAAGAGGGAAAGGGAGAAGGAAGGATGTGTTTAATGCTTCAAGAAACCTTGTTTCAAGAACAAGTGTTAAAGTCATGCAAGTTTGTCCAAGATTCAAGTGTGAAACGTGCCTGTCATTAAAGCTCAACAGATAGCTTGACAGCTAGCATCTATCAAGCTTGAAGAGCTGTTCCAGCCCGTGGCTCGAAAGCAACTCGACAGATAGGGTATTTGTCGAGGTTTATGAATTTCAGTTTTTCAGGACTGTTTTTCATTCAATCCGTGATTGTATGTTTGGGCCTTCTTTTCTCACAACCCTAAACATGTATAAGGTTTATTTTAAGGGCCATATCAAGTTCAATAGCCAAGAGAAAAATTGCATAAGAGCATAATTCCTCAAGTGTGACCAGAAACCTAGTTTGCCCTAGTTCTTGAAGAAGCTGCTGTGTTTGTACACCATAGGGTTTTGTGACCAAGCAACTTCGTGATCATTATGTATTAAAAAACAAAAGAATTTTGCAGCCAACATCTTTCTCTAGTTGGTGAATCAAGTCGCATACTAGGATCTGCGTAACTGGTTAGTTATGTACTGGGAGCCGTGCATTACAAGAAGAGATTGTCACTATAGAACAAGTGCAATTGGGTATTGGGGTAAGGGTTCAACTGTAGGTTGGTAGAAGGTACTGGGATTCCTTTACTTGTAACCGCTTGTTGTGATAATAATGGATTCTCGGGCGTATCCCGAAATACCAACCTACAGTTGAACCCTTATCCCAAAACCCAATTGGACTTATATTGTAGTGGCACTCTTCTAGTTCAGTGCATGAATCCTAGTACGTGACTAACCAATGATGCACAGATCCAAGTATGTGACTAACACCAACAACTTGAAGAAGATGTTGGCTGCAAAGTTCTTCAGTTCATCAACGATGAAGATCACGAAGCTCCTTGCTTACAAAACCTTATGACACAAAGACGCAATAGCTTCTTCAGAGATAATAATGAACTAGGTCACTTTCTGCATGTGTTTTGGCTTTTTGACGACCTTTAAAATAAGCCTTATATATGTCTAGGGTTGTGAGAAAAGAAACCTTACGAATACATGTTAGTTAGGGCCAAAAATTAGATCTGGAAATTCTAATTTCGTCGATCTCGACAGATTCAGCTTCTGTCGAGTTTTTGTTGAGCTTCGTTCTTAAATCTTGATAGATACTGTTTCTGTCGAGGTATCTATCGATCTTTAATGAATAGCTTTTCTTCACTTGTTTCTTAGTTAGATCTTCATGGATTTAATATTTGACTTGAGCAATATGTTTCTTGAAGTCTTAAACCCATCCTAGATCTACCCAATTACAAGTAAAGTGCATTTTGCCAAAGGATTAGCCAATTACATAAAATATGGCCCTAACAATCTCCCCCTTTGGCAATCCACGACAAAACCACAACAAAACAAATGATCATGACAGAAGTTTTAAATCACTAAACTCATAACTACTTGTTGTATTACACAATAAATCTATCCCTACTACAAACTCTTGAAAAACTTTGCAAGAAAAGAGTTCATGGCATGATAGACTTTCACAACTAGTCTTTCTGAAACACTTAAACAAAACTCATCAAGGCTGATATGTGAAACAAAAATAAGGATTTCATACTTAAAGAAACATGTGTATAAAGAGAGAAAAGAAACAACACATGTAGAGGTAAGTGAAGAAAATGAACATACATCATCATCATATATAAGAAAATAAAGTACAATGTATGTCATAATAAAAATGGTCACAAGACCGGTGTACAAGAGGCTAATGTAACTAAAAAGAAAGAAAGTACATATAAACCTCACTACATCCCTCAAAACTATATACACTCCCCCTATAAAAAAAATATCCTATACTAACTCTCCCTTTAAATACAAGACTACTCTCAAACCCAAAACTACTCCCCCTTTTTGTCACGAATGACAAATGGCAAGTTACTAAGAGGTCGTTATCTCGTCATCAATGGAAGAGCTAGCACTGTCCTCATCATCCTCATCATTATCATCAGTAGAGCAAGACTAGCCATGCGAGCCTGCAGGCGGGCAATGCGGCCTACTCGGGTGTTCATTTGACACATCTCATTAGTGAGATAGTCAAGACGACCACCAAAATCAGCCTGTAGCTGCTGAAGCTACTCCACAATGACCTCGAGGGTCACACCACTAGCTGTGGAGGAAGAAGGAGTAGAAGAGGATGGAACAGCAGAAGTTGTAAGATCGGTCGTCTCCACACGTGGCTGCTTTGGTTGAAGCTGAGCCTCACTCTGCCGGACAGAACTAGCACTGATGGCACCCATGATGGTGAAAAGAGGAGAGAAAGGAATGGGAATGCGAAAGTGCTGAAGGATTTGCGTGATAGTCGAAGGAATGATGAGCTTATCATGAGTAGCAGTAACCTGATACACATTTATAATAGATGTCATAAAGTGAGAGGGAAAGTCGATAGAAAGATTCTCCATCAAGGAAAGAAGAAAACGAGCACGAGGCACAGTGATGGAGTTATAGTGAAACTGTGGACTGAGTGAAGGTCATCACCATGTTCAAAAATCTCAGACCTTTTGTAGAGCCCGAGAAAGGGGTGTTTAGAAAACCACCCAAAGAGAAGGTTTCTCACAAAAGTAAGAGATAAGCTCGTCTCTAGACACCGTCTTAAGACACTCACAACTAGGGTAGTTAAGATGCACTACCCTAGGAACATGTAGTACCTCGGATATAAGATTTGGAGTAACTGCGATACATGTACCTCTAAATGTAAAGACCTAAATCATCAAGGAAAGGGATTTAATTTTTAGAATACAGATTAAAAACAGGTCTAAGTGCAAGTCTCGGCTCAAAAAAACTCAAAAAAGAGTCCAAAATGGACCAAAACTCAAACGTGGGTCTAGCACCCAAGAGGGCCATTCGGCACTCTTGGAGTGTCGATAATCAAGACATTTTGGAGCGTTTATCTACAAGATAATCATTACTTCAAAGACCTGAATCATCAAGGAAAGAGATTTAATTTTTAGAATACGGATTAAAAACGGCTCTAAGTGCAAGTCCTGGCTTAAAAAAACTCAAAAAAGAGTCCAAAATGGACAAAAACTCAAACGTGGGTCTGGCACCCAAGAGGGCCATTCATCACTCTTGGAGTGCCGATTGGCACAAATTTGAGGTTCGGCCCGATGACCTCTGGATTGAGATAAACCTTACATTTTTCGATTTTTTAGAGATAAGTACGCATCCCAATTCGTATTTTGATCATTCAGCTAATTTTTTGAGGCATTCTCATCTCTATAAATAGAGAATGCCTCTCAAAATTCAGTGGACTTATTCACGCTTTCTGACCCCCCTCTTTCTGGCTCTTTTCTTCTTTTCAATTCCCCCTTATGTTAAAGACATTTTGGAGGCTCTTGCCTTAGGAATTTCTTTTTTGTAAGCGAAGTATTTTAGGCCTCAAAGAGTTGAATAAATTTTTTTGAATTCTAAAATATTCTTTCACTAAAAAGAGGGCGCTCATGCAAGAGGTATGTTGATACCAAATTTTCTCCACCCCGATTTGCGTGCTGGACAGTAAAAAATCCAAAAATATTATTTTCTCCCTATGGGGTTATGAGAACATATAGAATGACGTGGTGCAACTCGTTCGTGTTAGGATATGTACCCTTAAATCCTATTGTATGATGCTATGAATGACATTATGTATGACTTAATGTTATGATTAATAAAGTTGTTTTATTATTATCTAAAATAATAGTAACATGAATATTTGGACATTATCATATAGTCCATGAGATGCATAGTATGTGATTTAGTCACGGAAGATATAGATCACAAATTCTTTGTAAACTCAGAATTATAGTTCATAGTCTGTGATGAAATAGGAATTTCATCTGCGAAGACTATAACATATCAACTAAGATGATTTGTCTTGATCATGGAAGTGGAGACTTCTAGTTGATATGTTTTAAGAGTTAAGACATATTGAATTGGACCACTGTGAGATTTATTATTTTCCCAACTACTGTCAATTGAATAATAAATCTCATGACTTCTATTTGCATGAACTCTTAATCTTGAGAGAATAATGGACCTGATCATAAAGTGTAGGTTGCTTTGATATATCAGGAGTGAGATCTAAAGTCACGATCAAAATCTCAGTATGTTGGGCAACCACATTTAGTGTTGATAGAACATATATTCTCAAGATGGAATTCATAATCTCTTAACGGAGATATAAAATATTCCCTTGAGATAAGTTTAATGGGTTTGGTTATTTAGAGTGTTAGGCCTAACCACTTTAGTAAGGATATACTAAAGTATATATTTATGAAATTGGATTTCATAAATATATGATGAATAACTTAAAGGATTAAATTAGGTACTCAAGGATTAAGATGTAGTAATTTCAAAGTGGCAGTCTATATTCATGACTTTGTATTACTACGAATATTTTGTGAAGGAGTTGCATATATAATAAAGTCTTGGGATATAATTTATTAATAAGACCTAGAGTGCAATTATATTTATATAGTGGTATTAAATATAATTAATGGTAACTTTGGGCTTGTCAAGAGTTGATAGAAAAGCTCAAGGTCCATTGGAGCTAGTGTCTTATTAGTCCCTTTTGGTCCCACTCCAAGCCACACACAAAAGTCCAATTGGAAAGGCCCAATAGGCCAGCCCAATTAGATAATCAGTTAGTTATAAAGGAAGAAACATACATAATTTTTCATAAGAGAAAAAAGAGACATCATTGTGAAGTGGTGTGTATGTGCGAGTGAAGCCACTCAATTATTCTCCCTTAGAAACTGATTGAGAGACCACACTTCTTGGGTGTAAAGTGGAATTGGAGTGAAGATTAAAAGTGTTTCTAAGTACTTCTAATCTTTTTTTTTTAATTTCACCGCACTAAGGTACGCTATCTCATTCTTAAATTTTGAAATTTACATAGTGCATGTTATCAATCATGAATGAAATAGATCCATGTTTGTTGCTTCCGCTGTGTGTTTTGTATGAGATATAAAACTAGATTTTCCAACAATTGGTATTAAAGCCAAGTTTTCATATCATGATTGTATAGCATGTGATTGGATTTTAGAATAAAAGAAAAACGGTTTCTTGATGATATCGGGTTCACACTAAGGATGCATATTCTCTTGGTTTAACCGTAGTAGGCCAATTGATCCTATATTTTTATGAATTGATTATTGAATCTGTGTTCATGTTTATATATATTAAGATTGAATCCATGAAGCCCATTTTCAATAATCATGTCTCTTGTAATAGTGCCGTGTCTTATTAATAATTACCAAGAGTTGATAGTTGTTGAATGTTAATGAAATAACCATCATGTGAAAGGTAGTTATTGATAATGAAGGGTAGTTATTGAAATGAAGGGTAGTTATTGTCAATGGTAGTTATTGATAATGTCCAAAACATTTTGAAGTTTATGTTTCGGATATAGTTATTCAAATAACTGTCATTTGCATGGATCCTTCATTGCATGGCTTGGATATTCATTGCACCACATGGATCCTTCAAGCCATGATCATTGCATGGCTTGGATATTCATTGCACCACTTGGATCCTTCATTGCATGACTTGGATGTGAATGCAAGTTAGTTATGGAATGCAATATAACCGTCCTTTGCATCACTAGAAATTTATGATGGCCATTTTATTAAGATGTGATAAAAGCCTTGGAAATATTGAATCCGTATATTACATATATGGTGTGATAATTGTCTTGATATATATATATATATATATATATATGCTTATGTTCCAGTCTGAAGCAGGTCCAATTACAGCAATTACCTCAAAAGTTTTGATTCAAGCCCAGTTTACTTCTCTTCTCTCCTACTCTCGCTTGTAATCAAAATGACATTTTACTTTTGTAAAACCCCAGTCAGTCTTACAATTGCAATTTGGGTTCATATGCAATCAGATTTTATATGCCTTGGATGTCTTGGATCCATATATATATATATATATATATATATATATATATATATTATAGTGTGTTTCATATATTGCAATTTATATAGAAATACATGGATATATATGCTATCTTATTAATGCTAGGGTTATGAAATTTACTTCTAATGAGATTAGGATTATGTTTTCAAGGTGACTAGCATTATTATGGTTCTTGATCTTAAAAACCTTTAATTTAAAATATCTAGTGGGAGAGAGATACAAGGGTTGGATCTCACGGTCTCCATTATTGGTTCATGGTAGTTTGGGTAAACACCTCGTCTTGGCGTATATGCCTCGCGATCCCAAAGGAGGGTGTTTACTTTATAGTACTACAAGTTTGAACTCACCCGTTTAAAGTAGTGTGGACAAACACCTCGTCTTGGCGCATATGCCTCACGATCCCAAAGGAGGGTGTTTTTGTTCCATGGTACTACAAGTTTAAACATTATAAGGACGATGAAATGTGGCTACACATGATTCTAGATAATAGTGTACACTAGACTAAGTGTAATGTTAACCTTCCAAAGGAGCTATGTCATTATTACTTAGAGGCTAAAGGCAAAACGGCATATTATTTTTGTTTGGTAATAGTTACCATGATAGCATTAATAATGAGAATATTTCTCAACCAATTAATATGTTTATAATAAACTTGTTACCAAGGAATTATAGACATGGATTGGGTTGTCGTTGCATATATTATTTTATGGTTTTATTAAGGTTCCATATTATATGCTTATATGCTAAATTGATAATGTCAAGTTTACTTATTATATTCATGTTTATTATTTTCAGATTTAAATCATGGCATTATTTAGCCCACTTGTTGCTATTCTTAATCAAAACAAACTGACTGGATCCAACTATGTTGACTGGAAAAGAAATTTGGACATTGTTCTTACTGTTGAAGAGCACAAATATGTGCTTACTCAACCATATCTTAGCTTTCCATCATTAGATGCTCCTCTTGAGGAAAAATAGCGATATGATCGTTGGCACAAATCTAATGAGATGGCCAAGTGCTATATCCTAGCATCTATTTCAAATGTTCTACAGCATCAAATGCAGGATGTAGAACTAGCTTCGGACATTATGCTAAGTCTGAAGGAGATGTTTGGTGAGCAAGGCCGTTTTGCAAGGCAAGAAACTATGAGGCAAATTTATAATACCAAAATGGCTGAAAGTACTTCAGTGAGGGAGTATTGTCTTAGAATAATCTCTAATATGAATACATTGGAAGTCTTAGGGGCCGATATTGATGGAGAATCCTAAGTGGATATGATAGTCCAGTCACTACCATAATCATTCAAGGAATTCAGGCTTAACTATAATATGAACAAAAATGTTTATAAATTGTCTGAATTGATGAATGAGTTGGTAGCGGCGGAAGGCATCCTTGGTACTTCTAGTGTTGATGCCAATATGGCTGAAGCTTCTACTTCTCAACCTAAGTCAAAAGGCAAGGGTAAAAAGAAGAAGAAGAAGAAGAAGAAGGACTTCACCAAGAGAGATAGTAAACAAGTTGTCTTAGGAGTTGCCAATAAAGGAAAGAAAACCAAAGGAAAGTGTTTCCATTGTGATGAGAAAGGACATTGGAAGAGGAATTGTCCAATATTTAAGGCGGCCAAGAATAAAGGTATGAAAAGTACATTCCCTCTTGAAATATGTTTGGTACAGAATCCCACGGATTCCTGGTGTGTGGATTCAGGTTGTACTAATCATATTTGCAACACTTTGCAGGGGTTCCAAGAGACCAGAAAGCTAGATGAAGAAGAATTGTTTCTTACTTTAGCTGATGGGAGCAGAATACCAGTTATAGCTGTTGGAGTGTTTAATTTATGCTTTGAGTCTAGGGTTTTAATATTGGAAGACTGTTTGTATGTACCTAATGTTTGTAGGAATTTAATTTCTACAACTTATTTAGGTAAACATGGATATTATGTTATCTTAAAAGACAATGTTGTAATAAAGAAGGATAAAGTACTTATCTGTTCTGGCAATATTGTGGATAGTCTTTTTATTTTAACTCCTGACAAGCATGAATTATACAATTCTGAATTAGATAGTAGCTCTCATGTAAAATCATTAAAGAGAAAGTTTCCTTCTACTAGTGATGCATATCTATGGCACTTGTGTTTAGGTCATATTAATTCAAATAGGATTTAAAGACTAATTAAAGATGGACTTTTACAGCCCATGGACTTTGATGGATTTCTAGTTTTCGAATCTTGTTTAGAAGGTAAAATGACCAAACGACCTTTTAATGCAAAAGGTAGAAGAGCCCAAGAGTTGCTTGAACTAGTTCATACAGATGTATGTGGTCCTATGTCAACCATAGCAAAAGGAGGTTATGAGTACTTCATCACTTTTACGGATGATAACTCAAGATATGGTTATGTGTACTTAATGAGACGGAAGTCCGAAGCCTTTGAAAAGTTCAAAGAGTTTAGGGCTGAAGTTGAAAATCAATTGGGTAAACGCATAAAGGCCATTCGATCTGATCGAAGTGGCGAATATCTTCTTGGGTATTTCAAGGATTACCTAATTCAAAATGGGATTGTCTCCTAATTGACTGCACCTGAAACTCCCCAACAAAATGATGTAGCGGAAAGAAGGAATAGGACTCTTTTGGAAATGGTTAGATCCATGATGAGTTATTCAACTTTACCAATTTCCTTTTGGGGATATGCACTAAAAACTGCTATGCATATTTTGAATTTAGTTCTATCAAAATCTGTTTCCAACACACCTAAGGAATTATGGAGTGGGCGCAAGCCTAGTATGAAATATCTCCACATTTGGGGATATCCAACACATGTGTTGAAAGGGAAGTTTGATAAGTTGGAAGCTAAAACGGAAGTATGCATGTTTTTAGGGTATTCAAAGGAAACCAAGGGTTATTTATTCTACAATCATAAGGATAACAAAGTGTTTGTTAGCACCCATGCCAAATTTTTGGAAGATGATTATATGAATAATTTTAATCCTAGAAGTAAAGTTGTATTGGCTGATTTAGATGAACCTGTAATTGAACAACCAATGGATGAAACTAGGAATGATGTGGCTGTATTGGATACACCACAATACATTACTCATGAGATGACTAGTACACAGGTGCCTCGTCATAGTGGGAGAATTGTTCAGCCTCCTATAAGATTTATAGGTTTGGGAGAAACTTATGAAGCTATCCCAGAAGAGACTAAATCGGATCCCTACACTTATAAGGAGGCAATGAATGATATAGATGCACATTATTGGGTCCAAGCTATGAAATTTGAATTGGATTTTATGTATTCCAATCAAGTATGGGATCTAGTAAAGGCGCCTAACGGTATTAAACCTGTTGGTTGCAAATGGGTTTACAAGAGAAAGAGAGGGATATATGGAAAGGTTGAAACCTTTAAAGTAAGACTAGTGGCGAAAGAGTATCACAAAAAGAAGGTATTGATTATGATGAAACTTTTTCGCCAGTAGCCATGCTTAAATTTATCAAAATTCTCTTATCCATTACTGCTCATTATGATTATGAGATTTGGCAAATGGATGTCAAGACTGCATTTCTTAATGGCAATCTCGAAGAAGAAATCTATATGATGCAACCTGAAGGTTTCATTGCAAAGAACCAAGAGCATATGGTATGCAAGTTGAAAAGGTCCATTTAGCAAGCATATAGGTTATGGAACATCAGATTTGATCAAGCAATCAAATCATTTGGTTTTGAACAATATCTTGATGATCCATGTGTGTACAAAAGACATCAAGATAAAGTTGTAATGCTCCTAGTACTTTATGTTGATGATATTATACTTATTGGAAACTGATGTAGGGGTAATGTCATCGGTAAAGGTTTGGTTGTCAAGCCAATTCGAAATAAAGGACTTAGGTGAAGCTAACTTTATTCTAGGGATCAAGCTTTGGCGAGATTGCAAGAATAAGATGTTAGGTTTATCACAAACTGGGTATATAGATAACGTTCTAGAACGGTTTAGCATGCAAAACTCCAAGAAAGGATTACTTCCTTTTAGACATGGAGTTCCTCTATCTGATGACCAAAGGCCTAAGACTCTAGAGGAAGGAAATATGACAAGACAAGTTCCTTATGCTTCTGCAGTGGGAAGTCTCATGTATGTCATGCTATGTACTAGACCAGATATCTGTTATTCAGTTGGCATGGTCAGCTGATATCAATCAAATCTAGGACTTAAACATTGGCAAGCTGTAAAGCATATTCTCAAGTATCTACGGAGAACAAGCGATTATACGCTTGTTTATCATAGTGAGGATTTGATTCCCATTGGTTATACAGATTCAGATTTTCAATTAAATCTTGATTTCAGAAAGTCCACTTCAGGTTGTGTGTTCGCCTTGGGAGGTGGAGCCATAAGTTGGAGGAGTGTTAAGCAATCTTGTATTGCAGACTTCACCATGGAAGTTGAATATGTTGTTGCTTGTGAGGCGGCAAAGGAAGCTGTTTGGCTCAAAAAACACTACAACAAAATGTATTTTCAGCGACGAAAATTAGTGAGAAAATATTTTTAGTCGCTAAAAATACAGTTTTAGCGATGAAATAAGAATTTCGTCACTAAAAATGAAAAAATTTATAACATTTAGCGACGAAAAATAAATTTCGTCGCTATTGTGATCTGAAAAATGGGCACTTGCGGAGGGAAACTTTGGCGCGAGCTTAATTAATCTATAGCGACGAAATATTTCGTCGCTAAAAGTTAAAACTTTTAGTGACGAAATATTTCGTCACTGTAGGTATTACAGTGGATAGTATTAGTGACGAAAATATTTTCGTTGCTGTAAGGAAGAATTAGTGACGAAATCACAATTCGTCACTAAAAGTGCTAGTGACGAAATGTGAGTTTCCTCTCTAAAAATCTTAACATAGCTGGGTTCTTTAGCGACGAAACTGACATTCGTCACTAAAAACATAAAAAAAAAACCTTTTTCGACGACAAAATGGGCATTGGCAATGGAAAAGAAATTGTCGCTAAAGAGGTAAGTATAAGACTCATTTCTTTCACTTTTCCCCTTTCATTTCTCCCCTTCCCTCTTACATTTCAGCTCCAAAATTTCGTGCCCTCCCAAAATTGTTTCGCCGTCGAACTTGAGCCATACCGCCGTCGATCTCACCATCGATCTCGTCGTCGATAAGCCTCTCACCACCGATAATCCTCTCACCGTCGATAAGCCGTTTAACCTCTTGCCGTTAAGCATCTCGCCGTCGATTCAACTTCGTCCCTTCGCATTCCGCCGTTGATTCAACTTGACCCTTCTCATCCCATTGTTGATTCGCCTCTCGACCCTTCACATTCCTTCGTCGATTCGCCTTCCAACCCTTCGCCTTTCAACCCTTTGCATCCCGTCGTCGATTCACCTTCCGACCCTTCACATTCCGACCCTTCGCATTCCCCGATCTCCGACCCTTCGCCTTCCGACTTCGACCCTTCACCTTCCGACTTCGACCTTTTGCCTTCCCTAAGCTCTGACCCTTCACCCTCCGAGCTCCGGCCCTTCGCATTCCGATCTTCGACCCTTCGCCTTCCAAGCGCCGACCCTTCATCTTCCGACTCTGACCCTTCGCTTCCCCAAGCTCCGACCTTTCACCTTCCCTGAGTTCGAGCTCCGACCCTTCGCTGATCCAGCTTCCAAGCTCCTGCCGGTTGTACTAAGTTGCCTACTTGCCCTGTTTGTCTTAGTGAGTGTTCTTTAATCCTATTATTTTTCTGTTTTTTTTTTTCAATTTAATTTGATAGTATTCTATGCTTAATTTTGATCTTTGTGGCATTCATAGAGATTGGATTGATTTTTTTAATTTATAATTTATAATTTTCGATTTTTTTCTTGTTCAATTTTGTGAAAATTTGATCTTGGTTGAGTATGGAATTGAATTGATTTTGTGATTATTTTGTGCTTATATGCTTGTTGTTACTGTGCTTTAATAAAAAGAATGGGTTTTTTTTTTTTTTGGGGTATGTTTAGGTTCTTGGCTTTTGTGAGGTTGATGTATAAAAGATTTAATTTTTTTGATGTTTCTGAGTTTTGTTTGGTTGCAAAGAAAATGTGGGAGTTGGGGTTTTTATGTTTAAGTGGTTACCTTTTGTGAAAGACTATGGCTATCAATTCATGTAACATTGATGTGTTGGAGTGTTTTTTTTTTTCGTTCCATTTATGTTTTGGTATGGATTAAAGTTGAGAATTAATGCTTGTATGGTTTTCTTTTGGTTTGGTGTGTGAATGTTATAAAGATTGGACACGAACACTAATGGAATACTGAGTACAATTTGTGATCATTCGTTTCAATGTCCCTGCGTTTCTAAATGGACTTACTTATCTTGCCAGGTGAGCTAATTCTTGATTCCACAAACATGTGTAAGCTATGAGTTTGTGTAGTAATTTATGAGAGGATCATTTTCAAGATTGAAGTACTTATAAATATGATTTTTCGTTTGCAGGCTAAATACACATTATTTGCAATAATTTTGGATTTTTTTAGAAAGTTGTAAGCTTAGCTTGAGCAAAGTAAGTAAATTTTAGTTAAAAACCTTCTAAAATTCTATACTTGTGATGTTGGAAATTGGATTTGTGGTGGTATGTTATGTTGGAGCAAGCGGGTGGCTTGCATGGTGTTATTGTTAGGATATGTGCCCTTAAATCCTATTGTATGATGCTATGTATGATATTATGTATGACATTATGTGAGAAATGATGTATGACTTAATATTGTGTTTAATAAAGTTGTTTTATTCTTATCGAAAGTAATGGTAATATGAATATTCGGACATGATCAAATAGTCCATGAGATGCATAGTATGTGATTTATGTAAAAAGTCACAGAAGATATAAATCACAAGTTCTTTGTAAACTCTGAATTTTGGTTCGTAGTCGGTGATGAAATTGGGCATTTCATCTGCGAAGACTATAACATATTAACTACGATGATTTGTCTTGATCATGGAAGTGGTGACTTCTAGTTAATATGTTGATATGTTTTAAGAGTTAAGACATATTAAACTGGACCGCTGTGAGATTTATTATTCTCCTAACGACTGTCAATTGAATAATAAATCTCACGACTTGTATTCACATGAACTCTTAATCTTGAGAGAATAATGGACCTGATCATGAAGTGTAGGTTGCTTTGATATATTAGGAGTGAGATCTAAAGTAACGGTCAAAACCTCAGTATGTTGGGCAGCCACATTTAGTGTTGATGGAACATATATTCTCAAGATGGAATTCATAGTCTCTTAACGGAGATATAAAATATTCCCTTGAGATAAGTTTAATGGGTACAGTTATTCAGAGAGTTAGGCCTAACCACTTTAGTAAGACTAAAGTATATATTTATGAAATTGGATTTCATAAATATATGGTGAATAACTCAAAAGGATTAAACCGGGTACTCAAGGATTAAGATGTAGTAATTTACAAAGTGGCAGTCTATAGTCATGACTTTGTATTACTACGAATATTTTATGAAAGGGTTGCATGTATAGTAAAGTCTTGGGATATAATTTATTAATGAAGCCTAGAGTACAATTATATTTATATAGTGGTATTAAATATAATTAATGGTAACTTTGGACTTGTCAAGAGTTGACAGAAAAGCCCAAGGCCCATTGGAGCTAGTGTCTTATTTGTTCCCTTTTGGTCCCACTCCAAGCCACACACTAAAGCCCAATTGGGAAGGCCCAAAAGACTAGCCCAATTAGATAATCAGTTATGTGGAGAGAAATATACAGAATTTTATATAAAATAAAATGGTTTGTATGTTTTATTATTATGATATGAAATAAGGAAGAGAGACACTCTTTCATATTCTCTCTAGAAAACATAGAACTGATTGAGAGACCACACATCTTGAGCATCAAGTGGAATTGGAGTGAAGATTGAAAGTGTTCCCGAGTACTTCTTCATTTCGGTTTTGAATTTCACCGCATCAAGGTACACTCTCTTGTTCTTATATTCTGAAACCTACATAGTGCATGTTATCAATTGCGAATGAAGTAGATCCATTTATTTTCCTCTGCGTGTGTTTTGTATTCGATGCAAAACATGATGATTTCCCAACAGTTATAAGGTGGTTTAAATACATATTGAGAGTGTTTTTCAACTATTGCAAATGTGAATGAGTACTGTTGATTAGATGTGAATGAATAGTATTTTATTTGATTTAAATACGTATAAAACTCTATACTTGTGATGTTGGAAATTGGTTTTGTGATGGGTTGTTGTGTTGGAGCAAGCGGGTGGTTTGCATGGTGTTATAAGGTGGTTTAAACTAATATTGGAAGTGTTTTTCATTTCTTGCAAATTTTAACGAGTATTGTTGATTAGATGTGATGAATAGTATTTTAATTGATTTCAATTCTTGTAAACACTCTATACTTGTGATGTTTGTGATTGGTTTTGTGGTGGGTTGTTGTGTTGGAGCAAGCGGGTGGCTTGCATGATGTTATAAGGTGATTTAAATACATATTGGGAGTGTTTTTCATTTTTTACAAATGTGAATGGACTTTGTTAATTAGATGCGATGAATATTACTTTATTCGATTTCAATACTTGTAAGCATTGTACTTGTGATGTTTGTGATTAGTTTTGTGGTGGGTTGTTGTGTTGGAGCAAGCGGGTGGCTTGCATAGTATTATAAGGTGATTTAAATACATATTGGGAGTGTTTTTCATTTTTTGCAAATGTGAATGGACTTTCTTAATTAGATGTGATGAATATTACTTTATTCGATTTCAATACTTGTAAGCATTATAGTTGTGATGTTTGTGATTGGTTTTGTGATGGTATATTGTGTTGAAGCAAGCGGGTGGCTTGCATGGTGTTATAAGGTGATTTAAATACATATTGAGAGTGTTTTTCATTTTTTACAAATGTGAATGGACTTTGTTAATTAGATGCGATGAATATTACTTTATTTGATTTCAATACTTGTAAGCATTGTAATTGTGATGTTTGTAATTAGTTTTGTGGTGGGTTGTTGTGTTGGAGCAAGCGGGTGGCTTGCATAGTGTTATAAGGTGATTTAAATACATATTGGGAGTGTTTTTCATTTTTTGCAAATGTGAATGGACTTTGTTAATTAGATGTGATGAATATTACTTTATTCGATTTCAATACTTGTAAGTATTGTAGTTGTGATGTTTGTGATTACTTTTGTGGTGGGATGTTGTGTTGGAGCAAGCGGGTGGCTTGCATGGTATTATAAGGTAGTTTAAACTAATATTGGGAGTGTTTTTCATTTCTTGAAAATGTTAACGAGTATTGTTGATTAAATGTGATGAATAGTATTTTAATTGATTTCAATACTTGTAAACACTCTATACTTGTGATGTTTGTGATTAGTTTTATGGTGAGTTGTTGTGTTGGAGCAAGCGGGTGGCTTGCATGGTGTTATAAGGTGATTTAAATACATATTGGGAGTGTTTTTCATTTTTTGTAAATGTGAATGGACTTTGTTAATTGGATGTGATGAATATTACTTTATTCAATTTCAATACTTGTAAGCATTGTACTTGTGATGTTTGTGATTGGTTTTGTGGTGGGTTGTTGTAAATGGACTTTGTTAATATAGACTTGTGCATTCATGAATGGGATAGAACTTTATCTAAGTAGCTTATAGACTTAGATGTTACAATACATTATGCATGAGTTGTCCTTATTTTACTAAAGTAGGATTCATCTTGTAATTGTAGTCAAACATGGATAAAAGTTGGATGACAATGAGTAAGACAGCGGATGGTAGATTAAGTCATCCATATATTGAAGGGGTCAATGCATTTATTAATTTTGCAAGAGCGATTGTGGACTTGAGTGGTAATATTCTATGCCCGTGTATTCACTGTGTGAATCGCTATCGACAATCTCTTCATACTGTGCGTATCCATTTGCTTCATCGTGGGATTATGCAATCTTACATTAATTGGTATAATCATGGAGAATCTCGTGTATTGAACGAGAACATTCATGATAATGAAATGTCGGATGGTGATCATATGGATGGTATCGATGCCTTGGTAGGTGACCAAATTAGAGGAGAACCAAGAAATGCAACCAAAGATAAGGAGGTGCGTCATTTTGACAAACTTAAGAAAGATGCAAAGTGTGAGTTGTATCTGGGTTGCACTGATTATAGTATCTTAAAGTTTGTTATTGAGATGTTGAATGTAAAGGTAATGACCAACTTGAGTAATAAAGGAGTTGATATGATGCTAGAATTGTTTATAAAGGTTTTACCAAAAGGTAACTTGGTTCCAAGGTCAACTTATGAAGCAAAGAAGATATTACGTGACTTGGGCATGTCATACGAACATATAGATGCATGCAAAAATGATTGTGCAATATTTTGGAAGGAAAATGAAAACCTTGATAAATGTCCGGTGTGTGAGGTGCCTAGGTACAAGGATACACGTGCCCAAGGTAAGAAGATTTCTCATAAGATATTGCGTTACTTCCCGTTAACACTGAGACTGAGGAGATTGTACATGTCAGGCTAAAAAGCTAAAGACATGAGATGGTATATAGTCAAACGTGTGGACGATGGGACAATGAGGCATCCGGCTGATAATGAGGAGTGGAAGGAATTTGATTTGCAACATCCTGATTTTTCCCTCGAACCTCGCAATGTAAGGTTGGGGTTGGCTACAGATGGATTTAACCCTTTTGGAAATATGAACAACAACTATAGTATGTGGCCTGTCATACTTATCCCCTATAACCTACAACCTTGGTTGGTTATGAAGAAGCCATATTTTATGTTGTCCTTGCTTATTCCTGGTCCCCATCAACCGGGAAATGAGATTGATATTTACTTGAAGCCATTAGTTGACGAGTTGAAGGAGTTGTGGGAAGAAAGTGTAGAAACTTATGATGCTTATAGTAAAGTGCATTTTCAAATTCGTGCAACTTTGTTATAGACAATACATAACTATCCTGGGTTTGGTAACGTGTCCAGGTGGAGGACAAAGGGTTATTATTCTTGTTACACTTGCAAAGATAAACCATATTTAGAAGCTTTGGAAAGTAAAATTGGATTCATTAACCATTGAGCTTATTTGCCTATGGAACATCGTTGGAGACATAGTCGGTTGCATAATGGTTTACCGGAGAAAAGAAAGAGATCTTTAGTGTTACAAGTGGGAAAGATACAAGAGCAGCTAGATAGAATGCCAAATATAATTTTAGGAAAGCATCCAAGTAACAAGAAGAGACAACTCATTGGAGAGCCAAATTGGTCAAAGTTAAGTATTTTGTACAAGCTTCCATACTGGAAAAATAAGAAGCTTAAGCACAACATTGATGTCATGCTTGTGGAGAAGAACATTAGTGAGAGTACTTATGGTACTTTGTTGGGCATTGAGGGGAAAAATAAGGACACTGACAAGGCACGGATAGACTTGCAAAATATGAACTTCAGGCACACGTTGCTTTTGAAACAACATCTTGGTGGATCATATGACAAGCCTCGGGCTTTCTTTTCACTAAGCCCCAATGAAAGGGATGGTTTTTATGAATTTTTGAAATCAATCAAGTATCTGGATGGCTATGCAGCCAACATATCAAGATCAGTGAATGCAAAAAATGGTAGATTATCTGGTTTGAAAAGCCACGACTGTCATGTGTTACTACAACGAATTCTTCCAATTAGGTTGCGAGGGAGTTTGCAGATAAAGACATTAGTATTGTATTGTTTGAGTTGGGCAACTTCTTCCAAGACTTCTGCTCAAAGACCCAAAAGCGGAGTGAATTGGAGAAACTAGAAGAACGTATAGTTCTTATACTATGCAAGCTTGAGAGGTTCTTTCCTCCAGCATTGTATGATGCTATGGTCCACCTTGCTGTTCACTTGCCTCGAGAAGCAATTCTAGGAGGCCCGATACAATATCGGTGGATGGATCCAATTGAAAGGTAATTAGATACTTTGATGCATTCATCAATTGCATCTTTCCACATGGTATAAAATCACATACTGTGCGTATTTTTTCCTCGTAGGTATCTTGGAAAATTGAAAAGATATGTTTTCAACCAAGCTCAACCAGAAGGTTCGATTGCAGAGGCTTACATTCTTAAAGAATGTATTAACAACTGGTCTTTGTATATTGATGGGATCGAAACTGTGCATAATCGAAGAGAAAGAAATGAAGATTTTGGTGAATCTAACGAAGGATTGATAGTTTTTTCACAAACTACCCGACCTATAAGTGGTAGGCAGAATGACGGCAACTTGTCTCGTGCATTGCTTGATACTGCTCATTGGTACTTATTGTACAATAGTCTTGAGCTAGAGCCTTATTTAAAGTATGTGATTTCTTAATGCATATATTGTTTGATCAAGTTTTGAATATTATCTGCAATGCTTAGCTGAAATAAATCACCTAATTTTTAACAGCGAACACAAAAGCACATTGCATAATTCTACTGGAGAAGCCATAACTCAAATTCAACGACAAGAGTTTCCCAAGTAGTTTAGAGAACGTGTAAGACATTTGAAATTTAATCACACAATAATAAATTTAAACATTTAAATTTATTCGTCATTGCTTATTACTAATTAATATCACTTATTGTATGTCATTATAGATGAATAGATTGAAAGTTAACGAGTTATCAAAAGCTACTAAACAGTTATGGTCATTAGCAAATAGTCCTAAGCCGCATGTAAAGGAGTACACAGTTTGTATGGTCAATGGCGTAAAATTCCATACAAGGGACCTAGACAATCGTCATGTAACCCAAAACACTGGTGTATATACCGAAGGGGACCATGAGGGAGAAATACACGACTTTTATGGTCATGTGTGCAAAATTTGAGAATTAGAATATATGTTTAGTTATAAAGTTGTTTTGCTCCAATGTGAATGGTACAATACTGGTACCAATGGTCGAAGGAGAACGATAAGAACCGATGCACACTGCACGAGCATTGATATTACAAGTCGGTGGTATCAAAATGACCCTTTTATACTTCCTAGTCAAGTGAAACAAGTTTTCTACGTTCAAGATACCAAATTGCGTGACCTTTGGAAAATTGTGCAATGCATACAATATAGAGGAGTGTTTGATGTTCCGGAAGTCGGGGGAGAATCCAATGATAATACAGAAGATAGTGACGCATTCCAACAAGAAGCAATTGTTGATGTTGTCCCTATCAATGTTGAAGACAATATTATTGAGTACTATATGGGTGATGTTGAAACTGAGGTTGTTCCTGAAGGTGGAACTTCAAGAAACGCTAATTAAAATGAAGAGCATGACATACCTGATGTTGATCTTGATATGGATTATGATATGTAGAGTTCATAACAATTGTCTTAAATGGTGTGTGCTTGTCTTAGAGTTTTATACTTATCTAAGTAGCAATTATTATTGAGATGTTTTGTGCTTATCTTGAACTTGATATGGATATTGATGTGGTCATTTGTTGTGTTGAGTTAGCAATTGTGTTCAAATTTTGTACTTGTGAATTGCTTGATATGGATAATGATGTGGACTATGATGTTTAGTTAGTAGCAATTATACTTATCTTTCATGTTAATACATAGTTTCAAAAAATGCCCAAAAAGGTCAAATACACTCATAATATACCAAGGTATGAGATGGCAAGATTGGATAGAATAAGGCAAAACCAAGAGAGATTTGATACTTTGGGATTGAAGCACATCTCAACTTCTCTAAAGGATTCTGCTCAGTCCAATTGTGCAAAAGGAAAAAGAAGTAGAGCTAGTGTTGTGGTAGATGATGATTATGTATCACCTATTGGTGACGATGACAATGATGATATCTAATTCTATAATCTATAAGGTACAATAGATGTTCCATAGGGTACAATAGATGATAATAACTTTGTTGTTCCATTATTTGTAATGACTTTGTTGTTCCATTATATGTATGTTTGTTAGTTACATATGGCACTAGGACGACTTACACGCTCGCGAGGTGAGGCATCTATCCCGGTGGTCCAATCTGCAGTCCAATCTACGGAAACACCTCCTGAAACAAATCCTCCTGCCCAAAGTTCTTCTATGCGGATGCTACCGACGCATTAACTAGCATGACTGGTAATTATATAGAACATACTTAATTACAACTATACCCTATCTTTACTATTGAGATTATACTTAATGTTGATGAGAATCAACAAGCTTTCAAGGATCCATTGCAAGTTCCAGTTGGGCCTATTACAAGAGCAAGATCCAAGAAGATCAAAGAAGCACTTAATGGGCTGATTCAAGAGATTTGGGCTAATTCTAACGCAGGACATTCTAGGCGGGGCCCAAAGGAAGATAAAGGCATAATAAATTTAATCCAAGCTATTGAGGGCTGATCAGACTTAATTGGGCGCTATTTATGGCATGGAATTATGGCTGATTGACTTTCCATCTCTAAATCAGTTAATAGATACTTTTCCTAATTTAGATCTCCTAATTTTGGACCAGATCTTCCTTAATTTTAGGCTTTTATTATTTAGAACGTTTTTTAGGGTTTTTCCTATTTTAGATCTGCTATTTTCAGACCAAATCAGTTTTTAATTAGGGTTTTATTATTTAGTACGTTTTTTAGGTTTTCTACATTCAGCCATGCCTTATAAATAGCATGCACTCATTGTAATAGAGGGGATTATTGAATAAAAATCAGAAAAGGTGAGGCTTTGCTCTTCTCTTTGGTTCTTCAAGAACTGTGAACTTATCAAGGATTCTTCCTTGTGGCGTTCAAACTTATACCTTTGGTTCGTGATTCCTTTATAATCATTGGGTCAAGGTTCTTTTACTTATACCTTTGGTTCGCGTTTCTCTTATAAACGTTGGGTCTGGGTTTCTATCAAATCTGAATTTTAGCTTTCTTGGGCAAAATTCCAATATTGTTTGTTGGGTCTCAAAGCGAGTCTGTTGAGGTTCGCATCATTTGGTATCAGAGCTCAGGTTCTAAAATCAGTTTTCTATCCTTTTATCTTTCGTTTCCTGTTATCTTCCTATCTTGTTCCGTTTCTGTTTTTTGTTCTTCGTTCTTGTTTTGTGACGTGCACTAGGTTAAAATTGTGCACTGAGTTCCCAAAAAAAAAAAAAAACGTGAAAAAAAAAACTGCAAAAAGAAAAAAAAAAAAAAAGTGAAAAAGAAGGACTGCAAAAAAAAAAAAAAAAAAAAAACGTGAAAAAAAAAAATTGTTTTTAGTTTCAGTTCTCTCAGAGCAATTATATTGTTTTCCTTTGTCCTATTTTTCTTTGATTTGTGTTTCTGTCATACTTTCTAGCCGTTGGTATTTTGTTTAAATACTACAAGTTGAATTTCTTGATCAAGTTTATTAGTTTATTGCAGAACTGAAAAGGGGAAGCTGCGAGTGGAAAAAGGCAAGAGAGTGTGAGACTAATATCGGGAAAAAGCCAAGTTAAGAGTGAAACACAAGTGGGAGTGACATAATCTGAGTGCAAACACGTGAGGGAGTGTTGTGAGGAATTATTTCTAACCTTTCTTTGTAGTTTTTAAAATATGTCTTGCAGGGGCGAAACATCAAATAAGGAAGGAGGGGAGGAGTCATCTATCATGTTGCATGCTATGCAACAACAATTTGAACGCATGAACGTTGTATTTAATGAGATTCGGGATCGGTTGGACAGGTAAGATACTGTTATTGCTAACTTGCGTGAAGAGCATCCCCAAAGAGGTCCTAATGCTAGAAGGCAAGAAAGGCATGCGCGCGTGTATGATTCTGATGACTACCATGAGAATGAGTTTGAAGATGAAGAGGATCAAGTTTCGTGGAACAATGAGGGCAGGTTT